>CM060432.1:88995726-89024906 GCA_030545235.1 Helianthus tuberosus | reverse complement strand
TTGATAAAAATTGAGGAGATTATTCATCAAAATATGGATTTCACTTCTGATTTGGCATAATTCTCCTCGTTTGTAGTTTAAAATGCGAGTTGGTTAAGCAACTTTAGTCGAGAGTTTGCGGTTTTCACACCTATTCTCGACTTTATTGCCCACTCATAGTTGGAAATTTCGAGTGCAGTGATAGTGTAGCGTGCACGAGAAATACGAGGAAATAGTAGCAAACTCATACAAAATCTCTAACGATCATGCATAAGTCGGTCTGTTTGTTCCTAACTATAGTCTAGGTCTCTAAGACTTCGACCCGGACTAGGTCGAGTCTTGCCTAATTCCCTATAGTTATGGCTCTGATACCAATCTGTCACACCCCAACCGATGGCGGAATCATCGGGGCGTGGCACTGAGTGAAACAGATTGTCCAGAAGTTTCCACAACAATTATCAAAACTATTCAATTTAACTAATACGTCCCATACCGTATCTCAAACAGTCAAATAATTATTACAGACAAACATCAAGACAAATATTCTGTTCCGACAACTCAGATTGAAATAAGTAGCAATTGTTTATCTGCTTCTAGAGACCCCTAGTTCGTTATCCACAGACAACTATTTGTTGGGCTCTAAAGCTTTATTCTAGCTTCAATTTCCTACCACATGTGCATCCTAAGCACCTGTCACATACGTTAAAATAAAAGTCAATACATATAATGTAAAGGTGAGCATACAAGTTTGATAATAGCATATAGAGTTCGAATTCGTTTACGCATAACCAGCACGTACACATAGTGAAATGAAGCACGTTAGTTATCGACATAAAACCATCGATACCAATGACTGCGGGTTGACTGCCTGAGGCAGTTCGCAATACATGATTACCACCGTAATCCATGCAAGTAAAAGATCCTTAACAACCCCCGTGTGAATGGGTGCTGAGTCCAAACTATAGTACTATCGTTGCTAAGGCAGGTAGACAGCATTCCATGTGTAAACATAACAACAAGCATTCATAAGCCACGTATAACATGCATTAACGGTTAGCGTTCAAATAGTTTGAGTAGTGTGATAGTTGTAGTTTGAATATTCGTAACGGATGTAACACCCAAAAGTGCTCAAAGCAAAAAGGGATCGAGTATACTCACAGTGATTTATGGATTGAAGGGAGCGCTTAGCGAATACGGTTAGCCTGAGTAGATTCGGTAGCATAACGATAAGTGAAACGTAAGACAGGAAACAAGTATTGAGGGGTCTGACAGCTGGTCGATCGGACGGGAGTTCGATCAGACGGCTGACCGTTCGGCTGACAGTCCGTACGGTCTGCTGTTTGATCGGTCGGTAGGCCGATCGGATGGTTGTACGAGTGGATTGTTCCTTCCTTTGAGAAGGATGTGTTTGTGTATGATGGCTTGTCCTTTGAAGTTTTCGTTGTAGCATTTTGAAAACATTGAAGTACCTTTGCCTTTCAGGTCGGTCGATCGGACGGCTGTTCAATCGGACGGCAACCCGATCGGTTAGGCATTCAACAGAAGTTCAAGGTTTAGTTCTTTGAATCGGACAGGTGTTCGATCGGACAGGTCAACAAGTCAAAGACTTTAATGAATGTAAAGTGTGATGCAATGGATCGGATGGTTGATCGATCGAATAGCACAACTGTTGTTCGATCGGACAACAGGGTGTCACCTGATCGAACGGCTATTCGATCGGGTGGCACTTCTAGTGCATTAACATGTTGAAAATTGATTAAGTACTGAAGCATAGTATCTCATGATCCGAAGAGTAATCCGATCGGACAGTAGTTCGATTGAACAACAGTTCGTTCAATACCATTCTACAAAACAAGTTGATTGTGTGGGACTATGTGCTAGCCGATCGGCTGGCCAGTTGATGTGTTCAAATATTAACATATAAATTTCATCAAATGAGGCATAAAACTAACCCTTTTTTAGTACTAATGTTGGAAAAAGTGTGCTTTTGTCTTCCTTTTGTATTTTCAGGATTAAATGAGCTCAAATTAACAAAAGAAGCAAAAAGACACCAAATTCTAACATAAATACAAGAAAAGGAGCAAGACATGGCGTGCCCGACCCCACAACAGCATCTTCCCAAGCAAAACAAGATATCAGAGGCCTGAACACGCCCCGTGCTCAGCCAGCACGGGGGCGTGCCCAAGTGTCAGCAGAAAAGACAAAGTGGTAGAAGCTTCTATTGCCCACCACGGGGCCGTGCTCAGCGGACACGGGGCCGTGGTCAACTATAAGATTCGCACAATCCAGTCAAATATTCATAGTACAAAGATTCTTCTGCACACGGGGTCGTGCTCAGCGGACACGGGGGCGTGGTTAACTAATAAGACAAAGCTGCATTTAATGAAGAAAGAGAGGATGTGGACACGGGGCCGTGCCCACTGGACACGGGGCCGTGCCCGAGCTTCTGTTCAGCCTATAAATAGGAGTGCTTGGCTCAAGCTCAAACCATCCCTTGGCACATCACCTCTCTCACACTTCACCCACCACCCACCACCACCATAACACCATCATCCACCACCATCATCCATTGTCCATCGTAGAGTGTGTGAGTCGTCTCGGGACAAGATTGATCGTAAGAGTTCTTGACAATCAAGGCCATGTTTGCCTAACTCTCTTACATCACTTGGTGAAGACAAAGTGTCTAGTGTAATACTTTTTATTTCTTATCTTTTGCACTTTTTATTTGGTTTTGTATTAATGACTTTAATAACTAGTTACTTATGTTGAAGGTCTTTCCTTATCGTTTGTCCGTGGTGTCTTGGCATTATTTTACTGTCTATATAAAATAAAAGATTTTCACCATTCATATCTCCACGGTCTATATGGAGGTATATTGGCTACCTGGTCGGGGGTTAAGGGAACAGTTTGGTAAAGGTCTTGCCATTGTTCAGCGTTTAGAGGTCCTGCAATGGACCTGGGTCAAATTTAGTAGGACCTCCTTCAATGCTTCACGGTATTGGATGGCGGGGGTCCAAACTCTTTGACCCCCTCATAAGTTAACTACTATTAATACTATAACCCGGCTATTTAGGACTGTATCCCTGCTGACTCAGACTACTTAGTCGAGGGTAACGTCACCTCCAAAAGAGGGGCCTACCATAATATTGCATTAATAACTTAATTCATTATCTTCCAATAATCCACCCTTTTAGGATTGTATCCTTGCTGACTCAAACTACTGGGGTGAGGGTAACGTCACCTTCAAAAGAGGGGCCTACTACAATAACTAAGATAATCTCTTAATTATGTGCAAAAATGCGGAAATAATCAAAGGTTACACTAGATACGAGTCGGAACCAAGTGATTCATCTTGTCTATCTGTTTTTCTTTTTATTTTTATTTTCAGCATTTTAGTTAGTTTTTATTTTTCTTAGTTTAAAAACCTTTTTCTAAACTTTTTATTTTGATTAGACGTTGAGGATAAACCGGTATTAAAAGCTCTTGTGTCCTTGGACGACCTCGGTATCTTGCCAACACTATACTACGCTCACGATGGGTGCACTTGCCCATATGTGTGTTTAGTGTTGGTAATATATCGTGTTTTATAAATTTAAAACTTGGCTAAAATAAGTGTTAAAGGGGGCTTAAAATATACACCTAATATATACAACACTTCACACGCATCAAGTTTTTGGCGCCGCTGCCGGGGACACAAGGATTTTAAGAAAGTTAGGAATCAGCGGCCTAATCGTTTTTCTTATTTTTCATTTTTTAGGATTTTTTTTTTAGTTTTTCTGTTTCTGCAGAGCTCAGCACGGGCCGTGCCTGGTCAGACACGGGCCGTGCCTAGCATCATCACTGGCAGTTTTTATTTTCTGAGTTACAGAGAGCTGAGCACGGGGCCGTGTCGGTGCAACACGTGGCCGTGTCCAACTCCCAGTAACAGGGATCCGGAAAACAATTACTGTACCTCTGACCACGGGCCGTGTCCACTGAGCACGGGGCCGTGGTGAACATTCTGACCAACGTTCTTTTCTGTTTTTATTGCAGGACTTGGAACCCAGGTGCCACATTTGACCCTCCTACGAAGTGCATGAGCTCCAGTTCTAGTAGAGACATAAAAGAACCCCTAGAAGAACCCGAACGCTTTCTCAGAAAAAGACTTAAAGCTAAAAATCAAGAGAAAGCTTCGGGGGACCCACTTCCAATGGCGGACCAACGTACCCTCATGGATTACCTACGGCCCACCGTAGGCAATCTCGGCGCCGCTATCAATGCACCGAATGTCGAAGCCAACAACTTCGAACTTCGGCCGCATTTGATACAAATGCTCCAAAACTCCGCAACCTTTCATGGGCTTGCGGACGAGGATCCCCATCTACATATTACTAATTTCTTGGAAATATGTGATACTTTTCGGATCAATGGAGCATCAAACGACGCCATTCGCCTTAGGATGTTTCCATTTTCACTAAAAGACCGAGCTAAGGCTTGGCTTAACACCCTCCCAGTTGGCTCGGTAAACACCTGGGATGAACTAGCCCAAAAGTTTCTATATAAGTATTTCCCTCCTGCTAAAACGGCTAAATTAATGACTGAAATTAATACATACTCACAAGAGGATGGGGAATCCTTATATGAAACTTGGGAAAGGTTCAAGGAGCTTCTAAGAAAGTGTCCTCATCACGGTCTAGCGGTATGGCAACAAGTATCCACTTTCTACAATGGGTTGTTGCCACACACAAGACAAACACTTGATTCAAGCTCCGGGGGACTTTTAGGTAATCGTCGCCCAAATGAAATATATAATCAAATTGAGGAAATTGCTCAAACCAATTTTCAATGGCACACTCCCCGAGGTAATAAATCTGTTGCCCCGGGCGCCCATAAGGTTGATAAAAGCACCTCTTTACAAGCCCAAATCGAGGCCCTCTCTTCGAAAATCAAAAGGCTAGAAATGACAAAAACGGCCTCGGTTATGGCTTGTGAAGGGTGTGGTGGGTCACATGAAAATTGGAGTTGTATGAAAGAATTAGATGAACAAGCGGAAACGGTAAACTACATTGATAATAGACCTAGGCCGTCGGGTCCTCCAACGGGTACCTACAACCAAGGATGGCGTAACCACCCAAATCTTGGTTGGAGAGATCCCGGCAATAGTAGTTACCAACAAAACCAACGAACTAATTTTCAACAACCACAAAATTTCTCTCAACAACAAGGTGGAAGAGAAAGGCTTGAAGATACCCTATCTCGCCTCATCTCCGACACCGAAAAGAAAAACTCGGATCGATTTCAACAATTGGAATCGAATTTTAGAAATCGACAAGCCAGCATTCAAAACGTTGAAAAACAATTAAATCAACTAGCTCAAAATTTCTCCGAGAGACCACAAGGCGCGTTACCAAGTAATACCGAAACCAACCCAAAGGCGCAAGTACACCTCATCACGTTGAGAAACCGAACCGTGGGTCCCGAGGATGAGCCCTTACCACCAATTGAAGGAAGTCAACGCCAAAACACTACTTCACCCACACCTCAACCAGAAAAGGCTCCTTCAACAAATCAAGAGCCCACCAAGACTCATCCGATTCCGTACCCCGGTAGGTTAAATCGTCAAAAGACCGATGAGCAATTCGCAAAGTTCGAAAGTTTACTAAAACAATTGCATGTTAATATTCCTTTTATTGAGGTCCTAACCCAAATGCCTAAATATGCAAAATTCATGAGGGATTTCCTCACTCACAAAAGGAAAATTGAATCATTGCAATTAGTTAACTTATGCGAAGAATGCTCAGCTTTAGTACTCAACAAACTTCCACAAAAGAAAATCGACCCCGGGAGCTTCACAATCCCTTGCTCGATTGGGAAGTCCCCCGTCCGTAATGCTTTAGCCGATCTTGGGGCTAGCATCAACCTCATGCCCACGTCAATGTTCAAGCGACTCGGCCTAGGAACAACAAGCCCTACAAAGATGAGCATACAACTCGCCGACAGGTCCGTCAAATTTCCACAAGGTGTCGCTGAAAATCTGCTAGTCAAGGTTGACAATTTCGTCTTTCCAACCGACTTTGTCATCCTAGACATGGAAGAAGACACCGATGTCCCTCTCATCCTCGGGAGGCCATTTCTAGCCACCGCCCAAGCAGTGGTGGATATGAATGACGGAACTTTAACATTGAAGTTTGGGGATGAGGAAGTAAAATTTGAATGTGGAAAGAAAGTAGAGGAAGAAGATCCGGTCAACTACATGAAGGTCTAGACTCAAGCTTGGATGACACTCTCCGACGGTGTAACATGGGATGCAATACATCCCACTTGGGTAACATATGACCAGGCTTTGGGTCTAGCCAAGGACCCTTATAAACGTGGCGCACCATGGAGGCATTCCACGGAACTATCCTTAGTTTAGTTTAGATTAATTTTCTTGTTTTCTAGTTAGTTTTAATTTTCAGGAATAAAACACACTTGAGATGGCAAAGGATGCAAGGGAAACTTGAACCAGCACTCCATACAGGAAAACATAACCATCTGACAAATTTCTTCATTTACAGTAAGCTCGGCACGGGCCGTGTCCACCCAACACGGCCCCGTGCTGCACAGTCTGCAGAAAAAGACCCAGTTCAGGTAACTGGACACGGGCCGTGTTCACCCAACACGCCCCCGTGTCCAGACTTCTGTTTCTCTTGTTTCAATTTTGTTACTGGCACTTGAACACGGGGCCGTGCCCGGACAACACGGGGCCGTGTTCAGCGCCCAGTAACACAATTTTTTTTTTGCTTTTTACACCTTTTTACACATTCAATCAACCTAAAAACTTATTTTTGGGACACATTGAGGACAATGTGTAATTTAAGTGTGGGGGGGGGGGGGGGTGCTAAAACCTTGAATCTCGCAAGTCCTAAATACAAGCCTTACACAAAACTCTATTGGAACCGCTAATCACCCCAATTTTTTTTTTCAAAAATTTTTCATTTTTTTTTACTTGTCTAGGTTTAACTCGGGAAATTCAAGTTCTTAAAAAGGTTATATTTTTACGAATTTACAACCGATAGCGTCGTGATAAAAAGAACCAACATAAGAAAATTATGAAAAGGCATGACAAGCTTAGTTAAAATTTGATTATATATACTTGATCACATAAAAACTCATTCCCACAAAAGTGAGTTTTGAGCCTTTATTGAGCATACACTTACATATCATTTGACTAAATGCTCATTTTTCGTTTCTTGTGTGAATAGCCGCTTGGTTCTTACGACTCTAGAACTTGCCATGACGATACATTCCCAATCCTTACCAACTTAAACCCGAGTAAGTAAATGATGGAGGCATTAGGACTAACCTTTTTATTTCTACACCATTATTTTTCTTTTTTTTTACCACCTACCTAAAATCCCCCTAGTTAGCCCCTTTGAGCCTAAACCTTTTCATTTCATAACCCAAACCAAAAACCCTTTTTACCCACCAAAACCTTTTTCATTTTTAACCCTTTGTTTTAGTAACAAGTTCGGTTCTTCATATGACTTTTCAAAAAAAAAAAAAATTTTATTTTGTTGATGATGAAGCAAAAGAAAATAAGCAAACAAGTTCATCAAAAAAAAAATAACTTTGTTTGAATAAATAGCTTCATCAAAATAAAAGTTATAGAAAGTCTTACGAAAACCGACACTTGTTACGCTTTTCGCCCTTTTTCTACTAACCACTAACCACCAACCCAACCACCTACCTTTAACCCAAGCCTAACCCTTAACCCACAAATTCCTCTTGATATTTACAAAGGTATATAAGTTAAAAAGGATGAGGATTGATTGCTTGGCAAGCCTATTGTAGGAGTAAGTTCCATGCCGCTCTCGAGTGATCCACAAAAATACATTTTCGGCCGAGTGTTGAGTGATCCCCGTGAGGTATGTGAACTTGTATATAAATAGAATTTTACAAAGGCATGTTATGCCCTAATAAGTAATTTATCTTATGAAAAGTTTTTAATAAATCATGACGAATATGATTGTAAATAAATAAAAATAAAATTTAATAAAGAATCTTGGAAATCCCGACACTCTACGACAAGCCCAAAACCTTCTTTTCTACCCATTCCATTTGGGAGTGTAAATAGCCACATATTAAAGAGTTTTGCTTGAGGACAAGCAAAGATTCAAGTGTGGGGGTATTTGATGTGTTCAAATATTAACATATAAATTTCATCAAATGAGGCATAAAACTAACCCTTTTTTTAGTACTAATGTTGGAAAAAGTGTGCTTTTGTCTTCCTTTTGTATTTTCAGGATTAAATGAGCTCAAATTAACAAAAGAAGCAAAAAGACACCAAAATCTAACATAAATACAAGAAAAGGAGTAAGACATGGCGTACCCGACCCCACAACAGCATCTTCCCAAGCAAAACAAGAGATCATAGGCCTGAACACGCCCCGTGCTCAGCCAGCACGGGGGCGTGCCCAAGTGTCAGCAGAAAAGACAAAGTGGTAGAAGCTTCTATTGCCCACCACGGGGCCGTGCTCAGCGGACACGGGGCCGTGGTCAACTATAAGATTCGCACAATCCAGGCAAATCTTCATAGTACAAAGATTCTTCTGCACACGGGGTCGTGCTCAGCGGACACGGGGGCGTGGTCAACTAATAAGACAAAGCTGCATTTAATGAAGAAAGAGAGGATGTGGACACGGGGCCGTGCCCACTAGACACGGGGCCGTGCCCGAGCTTCTGTTCAGCCTATAAATAGGAGTGGTTGGCTCAAGCTCAAACCATCCCTTGGCACACCACCTCTCTCACACTTCACCCACCACCCATCACCACCATAACACCATCATCCACCACAATCATCCATTGTCCATCGTAGAGTGTGTGAGTCGTCTCGGGATCCAAGATTGATCGTAAGAGTTCTTGACAATCAAGGCCATGTTTGCCTAAGTCTCTTACATCACTTGGTGAAGACAAAGTGTCTAGTGTAATACTTTTTATTTCTAATCTTTTGCACTTTTTATTTGGTTTTGTATTAATGACTTTAATAACTAGTTACTTATGTTGAAGGTGATTTTTCCTTGTCGTTTGTCCGTGGTGTCTTGGCATTATTTTACTGTCTATATAAAATAAAAGATTTTCATCATTCATATCTCCACGGTCTATATGAAGGTATGTTGGCTACCTGGTCGGGGGTTAAGGGAACGGTTTGGTAAAGGTCTTGCCATTGTTCAGCGTTTAGAGGTCCTGCAATGGACCTGGGTCAAATTTAGTAGGACCTCCTTCAATGCTTCACGGTATTGGATGGCGGGGGTCCAAACTCTTTGACCCCCTCATAAGTTAACTACTATTAATACTATAACCCGGCTATTTAGGACTGTATCCCTGCTGACTCAGACTACATAGTCGAGGGTAACGTCACCTCCAAAAGAGGGGCCTACCATAATATTGCATTAATAACTTAATTCATTATCTTCCAATAATCCACCCTTTTAGGATTGTATCCTTGCTGACTCAAACTACTGGGGTGAGGGTAACGTCACCTTCAAAAGAGGGGCCTACTACAATAACTAAGATAATCTCTTAATTATGTGCAAAAGTGCGGAAATAATCAAAGGTTACACTAGATAGGAGTCGGAACCAAGTGATTCATCTTGTCTATCTGTTTTTCTTTTTATTTTTATTTTCAGCATTTTAGTTAGTTTTTAATTTTCTTAGTTTAAAAACCTTTTTCTAAACTTTTTATTTTGATTAGACATTGAGGATAAACCGGTATTAAAAGCTCCTGTGTCCTTGGACGACCTCGGTATCTTGCCAACACTATACTACGCTCACGATGGGTGCACTTGCCCATATGTGTGTTTAGTGTTAGTAAAATATCGTGTTTTATAAATTTAAAACTTGGCTAAAATAAGTGTTAAAGGGGGCTGAAAATATACACCTAATATATACAACACTTCACACGCATCACCAGTCGATCGGCTGACTCTCCGATCGGTTGGCTGTGTGACAACCCGTGATTTACGGCTCTTAATTACGTGATTAACAAGTGATTAACGCGATAATAAATAGTGCTTACAACACTAATTAACTTAATTAGGCCTTTGGAGTGCCTGGGAACGTCTATCCGTCCTTACAGTGCGCGAACGGTGGTTTACAGAGAAACCGGCGAAACGTTAAACGGCAACGGATTGAAACCGTACAGGATACTGACAACGCCGACAAATATTAATTTTTTTTTTTTTTACGATATGTTTTAGCTTCGTAATTAAATTTTATTGACTACAGTCGAAACCGGATCGAAAAACGGAGAAGACGGCAACGATGCAATTTTTCGCGATTATTACCGTGACCGACGAACGGGCGCGCAAACAACAGCTACCGACCGTATTTTTGGGTATTTTAATTTTTGACGTTAAACGGAGTTCAGGATTTGACAACGGGTCTCGTAGAAACTACGGGCCACTTACACATGAGGTGGGCTTGTAGGCCCCGGGCCCAAGCCCAAAACACACAAGCCTAAACCTGCGCATATTATACTAGATCTGTTACTTGAAGATCTAAACAAGATCTCTCTAAATCTAGGAAATCCTATCAAATACTTGCAAATCAATACAAAATATTATAAAACCCCTGCAAAATCTTACAAAAGATTTGCACAATTAATAGAAATCTAGTTTCAGTGGACATACCAATTGACCTGAATGTAAATTGGATATTTGATAGTCAATGTCCCTTATTCACTCTATTAATACTGGCCTCTCTCCATCTCTTAATACACACTTCAAACAAACTCAAAGCAACCACAGACATAAGTCTGTGGTCTCTCCCTCTCGATAACATATACACAGACAAGGCCAAACACCCTCTCACAATTACCCTCTCACTCTCGATCAATGCATCTGATGTATGCATCAGAATACATTACACAAATCACACACACCCTCACATTTGCTCTCTCCCTCTCGGCGAACATCAGGCGGAACCGGGCGGAGCCAGTGGCGGAGCTCCGGCGAGGTGCGGCGGCGACCAGCAGAGAAGAGAGAGAGAGAGGCAGAGAGAGAACGGCGTGGAGAGAGAGAGTGTGTCGGATATGAGAAAGACGGGGCAGAGGTGACGGTCCGGCGGTCGGCATCTCGGACCAGAAGTCGGCATCTCGGACCTGCGGTCGGTATCAAGGTCCGGCGGTCTGTGACTTTATCCGACGAGTTATTCCGGTAAACACTTCTTATTTCTTTTATTTCTCGCAAATCTGAAGATGGTGATGATGATTTTGTTTATATGGCCACTGTTAGAGATGACGATTGGTAATAGTAGTTCAGTCACGGCTCAGGGCTACAAGTGAACAGCTCCGGTTCGACTTCGGTTCGCGGTCAGACGGCTCGGTATGGTTTGACTCGGTCAAACTGAGTCAACTCAGATCAACGGGGCAGACATGATGTTGTTCGGGTTCGGGTTTGTGGCTCGGTGCAACTCGGTCAGATTCAAGTGCGGGTCTCGGGTCAACTCGGTCAAACCGAGTCAACCTGGTCAACTCAGTCAACTGAGCTGGTCAACTCAGTTGACCCGGTCAACTCAGTCAACTGAGCTGGTCAACTCAGTTGACCCGGTCTACTCAGTCAAGCAGCTCGACGTGTCGACTCGAAGAAGTGGTAAAGATTTAACGAGATTATTTACGTTATATTATGGTTTTATTACGTGAAACGAGCTCTCGAAACCGACTGATTATAAGTTACATTCGTTATATATTTGACAAAGTTTGCATATAGTTGAATCTTGATTGAATATTGTTGAATTTTGATAAAATTACGACAACTTGGTTGTCCGGGGCGTCCAAAAATAGAGGAAACTCTGCCCGTTTTTCGAGAAAATCCGTAAACACGACACGTATTACAGTTTCAAAAACGACACTTAATGGAATTCGAGTCCATAATATTTCAAACCTTGATAATCCCAAACGCTTTTACAAATAAATATAATGTTATATTTATTTCGAACGTCGTTAACTCGTATACTTTTACAAAATAAATATAGTTATATATTTATTCTAAATGTCGTACAACGTGAAATCTTTTACAAAAATAAATATGGTTTATATTTATTTTCGAACATAACAACTCGACGATTTCTTTATAAAATAAATATAACTCTTCATATTTATTTTATACGCCTAGACGGCATATACGTATATTTTCGGCAAATATACACGAGACGCGATATATATAATACAAGTTATTATATACGAAATGCGATATATGATACGAGTTTGGTATATAATATTTTCATAGAAATACTCTTTTATACACGTACGACTACTCGAGACGGCTAACACACTTACGACGATATATTTATATTTTTATATAAATATTTATTCATTTTAAGTCTCTCGGAAACTAAGTCTCTTTTTCAAGACTTATTAAATGGCTAATGACACTAAACGAGACTTAACTCGTATAACTTAATCGTTTCTATTAAGTTAACAACTTATCGTTGAATCGTTCGATTAACGATTCGGTAGAGCTCGATGACACGTAGTTTAGATACTGCGTTTATTTAGAAACTTATTAGATATTCCGTGTTAGGAATATTGTAGAATGCACGCTAGCAAGTCAACTCTTGGAAACGACATCACGAAGTCGTAAATTAGCTAGCTTTGCACAGGAATATTCAGGTGAGTTCATAACCCCACTTTTTACGGCTCTACATTTTTATAAATGTTTTCGGGGTGGAAAGACATGCACGTTTTGCAAAAGCAAACAAAGTTTAGAACAAATACAAAACTCGTATTTCTAAATCATATTACGAAGAGATTTCGAGGAACTCAAATGATTTACGAAAGGTTTATACTAAACATACCGGTTTTTACAAAAACAAATGCTTGTTCGAAATGTGAATGATATTCGGCCAGGGTGACCGGGGATTGGGTTAGGGTAACCAGGAATCTGGTCAGGGTGACCAGGAATTTATTTTATACACGGTATGATTAACGTAAGGAGGTTTTAGATCATGTGAATGGGTAGTTAGAACCCCGAGGGACTCGAGCGGTAGATCTATTTGGGTGTAGCGAGCCCAGCTCCCGGTCCAACAGAACAGGCCTCTCGGAGGACTAACAGAACGGATCCGGAGTGACTTGGTACCCAACGCAAAATCGGCTAGGGTTGTGTCTTACTTACTTGCATTTCACAACATGCTAATGGCCTTGCAAACCATTGGTGATCACAAGTCCTCTTACACTGCTACATACCAGGAACTTTATACTTACGAAACATACTTGTTCATACAAATTAAATACCATGTTTTATACAAAATTTAAGGCATAGGATTATGCGGGTCAAAGTCAGGGTGGGCATTGATGATTTTACGAACATTACACAAACATGGTTTTATGAACATAACGTGTTACAAACACAACGTTTCCATATAACTTCGCAAGAAAATGGTTTTTAAATTCATTTTCTCAATACTACTTCAAAAACCGGTTATTCCAAAGATTTATTTCAAATCTTTCACAATTCCAAAGATTTATTTCAAACCTTTCACAACTCAAAAGATTTATCTCAAATCTTTTACGAACAAACTATGAACTCGCTCAACATTATGTTGATTTTTCTCGCATGTTCTTTCTCAGGTTACAGTTCTAAGACAAGGCACGGTTGGAATAGGAGAACCATTTGGAGACTCGAGTACTTAGCGGGCGTTCATTTTTCTAGAAGTCTTTGCTTATTTGCTTCCGCTGTGCAATGACGATACCAGTCCGGTCACGCCAGCTCTGATAATTTCGGGGTGTGACAGATTGGTATCAGAGCTATAGGTTACAGCGAATTAGGTTCCTGTTGTGATACCTAGGCTCTAACCTCACTTTCCTCTGGGAACTTAGATTATTGAAACCTGAATACATACAGAACGCCTAGTACTCGAATATGGTCTCCAACCGTTGCCGAAAAGCAAACATTCAAAATTTTGTTTTCAAACATACGCTATTGTGGTGTTTTACACACGGTACACGGAACAATTACATACAGTACCAAACACTCTGAGAGTTTAGGAAACATGCATTTAAGACCTTCGGAAAAGGAAGTCAGTCTGAGAGGCTGGGAGGATAGTCTAGTGGGACTAGGAAGAGCAGTCTGAGAGGCTGGGAGGCTAGTGGGACTAGGAAGAGCAGTCTGAGAGGCTGGGAGGCTAGTGGGACTAGGAAGAGCAGTCTGAGAGGCTGGGAGGCTAGTGGGACTAGGAAGAGCAGTCTGGGAGGCTGGGAGACTAGTGGGACTAGGAAGAGCAGTCTGAGAGGCTGGGAGGCTAGTGGGACTAGGAGAATTACTTGATTGCTTATTGGTGACTAACATGTGCATTCGGCTATATGATTGATTATTTGTGCATGTGTTTATCAAAGGTCATCACGTAGGAACCGCGAATATTAACTCGGGCACACACTATATTCCATATTGCCTATAATATTTTAACTTCCCGAGCAGACAGCCTACGCATAACGAAACGCTAGTGCACATGAATGCATGGAACTCGATTTCTACGTCAGCGGATGTCGGGGTACATCACCTTCTACGCGACACACAGCGCTAGTGCACAAGTATACGTGCAACTTAAGCTATACATCAACGGAGGTTGAAGTACGACACATACAACTATCGAGGCGAGGCCTTTGAAAAGACACGATGGCGCAATTCAATGACGACGCTAGATTCCTGTCAGCAGAAGAACTAACGATCAGGAAACGACAACTTGTCACGCGATCCTGCAACGACACGAATCACGCCAGGGAGAATACGATTGTCTCCGCATCCCCCCCCCTACCTAACTAACGACGAATACGCTATGTTCGACATTCCATGGTAATGTCACCTAACAATTGGTCGTCACACGAAACCCCAGGTAAAGTCCTCAAATTTCTTTTATTGAAATTTCGAATTTCACACTTACTGAGTAGACTTTTCGTATCTCTACTCCTCTTAATGGTCATTGTATCACGATCATTTCTTTACAAGTTACATACATGGTTTTTCGTTGTGACCATGCCGAAAGTTTTTCTTATCGATACACATATCTATTGTCGGATTGCGCTAAAACCAAGTTCAATTGTTTGAACTTGCTCATTACACTTATTTGATTCGAGACACCATATGATGTATTGGGAGCATCATATTCAAATCAATTTTTAACGAACACTTCATTCGTTCCGAGTCGTGGTAAACTTGTTTGGTATTCGACTCCATTAAATTGTTGATTTCGACACCTTGTGGTGGTGTTTTCACTTATTTGAACCTTGCGCTAAACTCGTTTACGTACCTTATGCACGGATTTAATTATTCATTTATTGATTCAGATTAAATCCGCTTTGAATTATCACAGTACAACAGTCTTAACACAATTGTGTGTTAAGACAATGGTACACAAATTCATTTCATATTCCGGTGTACCTCATAACAGTTCTTTCAACATCGATCGAATGCTTCGCGATATTCATTGCTTCTTCCTCTTCGATCGAAACAGTAATTCTTTGGTGTTCCATCTTCAATTGAAAATTCTTTGATGTTTGTTTGGAACGAACATTCATATTTACTTCATTGCGCTTTCAATTGACTTCAAACACGGTGAATTTGTTTGATCACCGCTATTATTGAATTATTTAAGTCACTACGACACCTTGTGGTGTCAGTACAAACTTGTTGTTTGGGCTAATCATGATTGAGCATTTTATGCAAAACACAGGTGATACTTGTTCGATCACCTCTATTATTAAATTGTTTCATTCATTGCGACACCTTGTGGCGTCGGTATGACTTTTAGCTTGCGCTGATCACGATCGAACGTTTCATGCAAACTATTACATTTGAGATTGTTAATTCTAAGTTCATCCAGTGGATGTTGTTGCTTCTAGAACTCAGTTACTTATTGTGAACGTTCATATGAAATTCGATTGGTCGAAGGTCATGTTCATTGTTGGATCCTTGTTATCTTAGTCGCACTGGTGACTGTATCATTAAGTCTTGTTTCGATTACGCGGTCGTTCACTTTGTTATTATTCGGACTTACCTGCGAATAACACAATCCTGAGGGGATAACATAGTCTAAATTTCGAGGACGAAATTTCTGTAACAGGGGGAGAATGTGACAACCCGTGATTTACGGCTCTTAATTACGTGATTAACAAGTGATTAACGCGATAATAAATAGTGCTTACAACACTAATTAACTTAATTAGGCCTTTGGAGTGCCTGGGAACGTCTATCCGTCCTTACAGTGCGCGAACGGTGGTTTACAGAGAAACCGGCGAAACGTTAAACGGCAACGGATTGAAACCGTACAGGATACTGACAACGCCGACAAATATTAATTTTTTTTTTTTTTACGATATGTTTTAGCTTCGTAATTAAATTTTATTGACTACAGTCGAAACCGGATCGAAAAACGGAGAAGACGGCAACGATGCAATTTTTCGCGATTATTACCGTGACCGACGAACGGGCGCGCAAACAACAGCTACCGACCGTATTTTTGGGTATTTTAATTTTTGACGTTAAACGGAGTTCAGGATTTGACAACGGGTCTCGTAGAAACTACGGGCCACTTACACATGAGGTGGGCTTGTAGGCCCCGGGCCCAAGCCCAAAACACACAAGCCTAAACCTGCGCATATTATACTAGATCTGTTACTTGAAGATCTAAACAAGATCTCTCTAAATCTAGGAAATCCTATCAAATACTTGCAAATCAATACAAAATATTATAAAACCCCTGCAAAATCTTACAAAAGATTTGCACAATTAATAGAAATCTAGTTTCAGTGGACATACCAATTGACCTGAATGTAAATTGGATATTTGATAGTCAATGTCCCTTATTCACTCTATTAATACTGGCCTCTCTCCATCTCTTAATACACACTTCAAACAAACTCAAAGCAACCACAGACATAAGTCTGTGGTCTCTCCCTCTCGATAACATATACACAGACAAGGCCAAACACCCTCTCACAATTACCCTCTCACTCTCGATCAATGCATCTGATGTATGCATCAGAATACATTACACAAATCACACACACCCTCACATTTGCTCTCTCCCTCTCGGCGAACATCAGGCGGAACCGGGCGGAGCCAGTGGCGGAGCTCCGGCGAGGTGCGGCGGCGACCAGCAGAGAAGAGAGAGAGAGAGGCAGAGAGAGAACGGCGTGGAGAGAGAGAGTGTGTCGGATATGAGAAAGACGGGGCAGAGGTGACGGTCCGGCGGTCGGCATCTCGGACCAGAAGTCGGCATCTCGGACCTGCGGTCGGTATCAAGGTCCGGCGGTCTGTGACTTTATCCGACGAGTTATTCCGGTAAACACTTCTTATTTCTTTTATTTCTCGCAAATCTGAAGATGGTGATGATGATTTTGTTTATATGGCCACTGTTAGAGATGACGATTGGTAATAGTAGTTCAGTCACGGCTCAGGGCTACAAGTGAACAGCTCCGGTTCGACTTCGGTTCGCGGTCAGACGGCTCGGTATGGTTTGACTCGGTCAAACTGAGTCAACTCAGATCAACGGGGCAGACATGATGTTGTTCGGGTTCGGGTTTGTGGCTCGGTGCAACTCGGTCAGATTCAAGTGCGGGTCTCGGGTCAACTCGGTCAAACCGAGTCAACCTGGTCAACTCAGTCAACTGAGCTGGTCAACTCAGTTGACCCGGTCAACTCAGTCAACTGAGCTGGTCAACTCAGTTGACCCGGTCTACTCAGTCAAGCAGCTCGACGTGTCGACTCGAAGAAGTGGTAAAGATTTAACGAGATTATTTACGTTATATTATGGTTTTATTACGTGAAACGAGCTCTCGAAACCGACTGATTATAAGTTACATTCGTTATATATTTGACAAAGTTTGCATATAGTTGAATCTTGATTGAATATTGTTGAATTTTGATAAAATTACGACAACTTGGTTGTCCGGGGCGTCCAAAAATAGAGGAAACTCTGCCCGTTTTTCGAGAAAATCCGTAAACACGACACGTATTACAGTTTCAAAAACGACACTTAATGGAATTCGAGTCCATAATATTTCAAACCTTGATAATCCCAAACGCTTTTACAAATAAATATAATGTTATATTTATTTCGAACGTCGTTAACTCGTATACTTTTACAAAATAAATATAGTTATATATTTATTCTAAATGTCGTACAACGTGAAATCTTTTACAAAAATAAATATGGTTTATATTTATTTTCGAACATAACAACTCGACGATTTCTTTATAAAATAAATATAACTCTTCATATTTATTTTATACGCCTAGACGGCATATACGTATATTTTCGGCAAATATACACGAGACGCGATATATATAATACAAGTTATTATATACGAAATGCGATATATGATACGAGTTTGGTATATAATATTTTCATAGAAATACTCTTTTATACACGTACGACTACTCGAGACGGCTAACACACTTACGACGATATATTTATATTTTTATATAAATATTTATTCATTTTAAGTCTCTCGGAAACTAAGTCTCTTTTTCAAGACTTATTAAATGGCTAATGACACTAAACGAGACTTAACTCGTATAACTTAATCGTTTCTATTAAGTTAACAACTTATCGTTGAATCGTTCGATTAACGATTCGGTAGAGCTCGATGACACGTAGTTTAGATACTGCGTTTATTTAGAAACTTATTAGATATTCCGTGTTAGGAATATTGTAGAATGCACGCTAGCAAGTCAACTCTTGGAAACGACATCACGAAGTCGTAAATTAGCTAGCTTTGCACAGGAATATTCAGGTGAGTTCATAACCCCACTTTTTACGGCTCTACATTTTTATAAATGTTTTCGGGGTGGAAAGACATGCACGTTTTGCAAAAGCAAACAAAGTTTAGAACAAATACAAAACTCGTATTTCTAAATCATATTACGAAGAGATTTCGAGGAACTCAAATGATTTACGAAAGGTTTATACTAAACATACCGGTTTTTACAAAAACAAATGCTTGTTCGAAATGTGAATGATATTCGGCCAGGGTGACCGGGGATTGGGTTAGGGTAACCAGGAATCTGGTCAGGGTGACCAGGAATTTATTTTATACACGGTATGATTAACGTAAGGAGGTTTTAGATCATGTGAATGGGTAGTTAGAACCCCGAGGGACTCGAGCGGTAGATCTATTTGGGTGTAGCGAGCCCAGCTCCCGGTCCAACAGAACAGGCCTCTCGGAGGACTAACAGAACGGATCCGGAGTGACTTGGTACCCAACGCAAAATCGGCTAGGGTTGTGTCTTACTTACTTGCATTTCACAACATGCTAATGGCCTTGCAAACCATTGGTGATCACAAGTCCTCTTACACTGCTACATACCAGGAACTTTATACTTACGAAACATACTTGTTCATACAAATTAAATACCATGTTTTATACAAAATTTAAGGCATAGGATTATGCGGGTCAAAGTCAGGGTGGGCATTGATGATTTTACGAACATTACACAAACATGGTTTTATGAACATAACGTGTTACAAACACAACGTTTCCATATAACTTCGCAAGAAAATGGTTTTTAAATTCATTTTCTCAATACTACTTCAAAAACCGGTTATTCCAAAGATTTATTTCAAATCTTTCACAATTCCAAAGATTTATTTCAAACCTTTCACAACTCAAAAGATTTATCTCAAATCTTTTACGAACAAACTATGAACTCGCTCAACATTATGTTGATTTTTCTCGCATGTTCTTTCTCAGGTTACAGTTCTAAGACAAGGCACGGTTGGAATAGGAGAACCATTTGGAGACTCGAGTACTTAGCGGGCGTTCATTTTTCTAGAAGTCTTTGCTTATTTGCTTCCGCTGTGCAATGACGATACCAGTCCGGTCACGCCAGCTCTGATAATTTCGGGGTGTGACAGGCTGTCCGTTCGGACAGCAGTCCGATCGGTCAGCATCCTGACCTGATCAGCCTTGCGTCTAACACTTTGGTTGTTCTGTTTGTTTGTCGTTCTATCGAGGTATTTTGTCAGCGAGTAAAACCATAGATGCCTCGTTCTTACTTGGTTTCCCCGGGTCGGACAGGAAATCACCCAAATCCGGTCGGTGGTCTGTTCGGGACGAAGTTTAACATTTAACCCGGAGTCGGTTAACCTCGTGGATAGAATCCAGATCTTGAGCCGTATGATCCACTGAGGTGATTTGTAAACCGGCTCAGGTTCCGTTTCTAGTGTTCGATTGAAAAGAGTTGAAGAAAGTTGAGAAATCCATCCTTCAATCATTTTCACCATGTATATGTTCAGATCTATAAAAGATCCTTGGTTGTTTATGTGGAAATCGGCTAGATCCAAGTCATTCTTGGTGGATTGAGGCCAAAACATGAAGTTCTTCAAGAACCCATGATGACATCATCCTAGAACACTTGATTCTTGATGATTTCACGGTTAAAAGTTTAGATTTGAAAGATAGAAAGGTGTAGGAGTGTGTATAGATCAAGAAAGTACAAGATTTAGGATGAAAACTTACCGGAATCGAGAGAAATCTGAGAAAAGGCGAGTTGTGCGTGCTGGTCGAACAGAGGTTTCCAAAAGTGGAAAGAATGGCAATGACAGGGGTATTTATAGGATGACAAAAGAGGAAAGGGCTGGCCGATCGGCTGGCAGCTCGATCGGACAGCCTGTCCGATCGGACAGCAGTCCGTTCGGCTGGTTGTTCGATCGGCTGGGAGCTGGGAGCCTGATCGATCGGTTGCACCTTTTGGAGTGTTTCACGCGACGATTTTCGATGTTTCGAGTATGATGGCGCGCGGCTCGATTCGATAGGGTTTCCTAGTCAAATTACTTTCAGTCTCAACCACTTCGTATCTAGCGTAATCTCTTTTCCACTATCTATCCTGGTTCGATTTGTGATTCGAGTTCGAGTTCGATTGAGTTCGCTTGATTATCACAACATACCAAAAATAAACATGCACAGTTAACACGTAAGGCACACACACACGTATAATGATAAGTAAAAATACGTAGCTCGAGTTGCGAATTGTTGTCGATTCGATTAACTTAGCTTGATTGTTAGTTGATTAACTTTATTGCATTGTTACTTCCTATAGTTCACAGTCGTAGGTCGATTGAAATACGATTAATACTCATCGATTATTGCAATTAACAACACTTACTCCACATAATATAAATAAAATAAAGACATTTCTACAAGTCAAGTTGCGCGAAATCGGTCGTTGACTTTGACCTTGACTTTGACTTTCACTTACGAAAACACGGGGTGTTACAATTACTCTTCCCTAACCCATCCGACGAAACCGCCGGAGACCCAACAACAACTGTAACCCCCCAACCCCACCCAACCCACCCATCATCCCCATCCCACATAACCCACCACCATTCATAACCAAATTACGGCTGTTAAAAGAGTGTAAAACCATAACTCAATTTATAATAACACCAAAATCAAGATCAAAATAATTAAATAATGTCCCTGGAAAACGGGGGACAAAGAAGAGAAGAAGAGGCACCTAAAATGGAGGATTCCGGCAATTGTGGATGACAAAGCCATCAAACAGTTATGTCCCTGGAAAACAGAGCCATGAAATCAAAGAAAACACAACTGAAGAATCACGATTGAAACCCTAATTGTGTTTACCAGACGTAGCAGCTTCAATCTTCGTCATTCCTGATCTCAATCCTCATCTCCCTTATTGTTCCTTATGTCTCTTCGCTTTCATTCTCATTGAGTAGGGTAATTGAAAAGCTTTAGACAATTAGCGTAGGAGGAGGAGGTTTGTCGATTTTACCCTCAGATCGTCTTAAAATTTTGTACAGTTTACAATTCCAATGGCTTTGACTTTATTGTACATGCTGCTTCAAGACTTGTACTTATGGTAAAATTACATTCTTATCCATAGGAAATGCTTTATAAAGGTCTATAGATTATAGATAACCCACAAGAGGGTAGAAATTATACAAAATGTTATCATTGAAGGACTATTTCTGTAAATCAGTATAGTCTGGTGGAGAACTCTATGTGGATTATTGAGGGGGGTGTTTGGCCTAGCTTTTTTAACAAAGCTTATAGCTTTTTTAGCTTTTTTTTACAAAATAAGCTTAATTTGGTGTTTGTTTTAGCTTTTTAAGCTTATGCTTATTAGCTTATATAAGCTAATTTGAATAAGCTTATTTGAGGATGGTTTTCTAGCTTATTGAAGAATGATAGGAAATAAGCTATAAGCTAATCCAAACAATTAAAAATAGCTTATTAAAGAATAGAAAATAAGCTATAAACTATTTTAAAATATAAGCATAAGCCAAAAAATAAAAGCCAGGCCAAACACCCCCTGAGTCTCCAACAACAAGTCAAGAATCACTTCAAAGTATCTTCTTCTAAACTCCATTTTCACACACCCAAAACACACACAGATCAATCCGATCAAACCAAACCCAAACCCCAATCCAAAATGCAATACAAGAATCTCGGCCGATCTGGATTAAAGGTATCCCAGATATCATACGGAGCATGGGTCACTTTCGGCAACCAAATCGACGTCAAAGAAGCCAAAACCTTACTCCAATGCTGCCGCGACCACGGCGTAAACTTCTTCGACAACGCCGAGGTCTACGCTAACGGCCGGGCTGAAGAAATCATGGGCCAAGCCATCCGAGAGCTCGGATGGAAACGTTCAGACGTAGTGATTTCTACTAAGATATTCTGGGGTGGTCCTGGACCTAACGATAAGGGTTTGTCCAGGAAACACATTATCGAGGGGACGAAAGCGTCGTTGAAGCGGTTGGATATGGAGTACGTTGATTTGATCTATTGTCACAGGCCGGATTCATCGACCCCAATTGAAGAAACTGTGCGAGCAATGAATTATGTGATTAATAAAGGTTGGGCGTTTTATTGGGGGACTAGTGAGTGGTCTGCTCAGCAGATCACTGAGGCGTGTGAGATTGCGAAACGGTTGGATCTTGTTGGGCCGATTGTTGAACAGCCTGAGTATAATATGTTTTCAAGGCATAAGGTATAAACACAAAGAACTAATTAATTGTTTGTTTAATTTAGTTTACAATGCATAAGGTATTTGATTTGTGGAAAGTTTAGTTCTAGGGATCCCTTGGTTTTAAAATGCGCGGATTATGAGCTTATAATGATGATGCCATGATAAGATCGCATCACATGATGTAATCTGATGCGGCGCCTTATGCAGTTGACTAGTATTTGAACAGACTAGACAATGGTTGCAATGGGTATGATCAGTTTTTCAAATACGATTGAACAAATGTGACCATAGATGATGCGAAGATCTTATGTTTTAGTGCTTAAAAGTTGACAAGTTAAAATATTATCTATAAATATAATTGTATTATAAAGAATGCCTTGCGGACGTCACGTGTCATGGAACGGCTTTTAGGATCAAAAAGCATCGGATCGGATCACCATGTGCTTTTTTATAACCAAGAGTGATCCTGTTCTTTTGATATGGAGAGATCTGGAATGTTGATGATGTTAATTGTGTCTTTTGAATGATCAAATTTACTCCCATTTGCTTTTGATACTTTTGGTTTTCTAGCGCCAGAGGCTGTGGACCTACTTAGTCGAGTTCAAAGGGTCATGCATAGTAATGTTATGACCCCGAGATCTATGGACGTAGTTTTTAAAAGACTTAGTTTTGCTATTCAAAAAGGGGTAGCAGCGCAGCTTGTTGCCCGTTTACCAACTATCTCGATGTAAATTCATAACACGATAAATTTGTATAGATTGATATAGTGTTAGTGTGGATGCCTTAGATGAATCTCTTCTGAGTATAATTTTTGTGTGTTGTGGATGGTGTGTTGTAGGTTGAAAACGAATACCTTCCTCTGTACACCAATTATGGAATCGGGCTTACTACTTGGAGTCCGCTTGCATCTGGAGTTCTGACCGGAAAGTATAATTCAGGAGTTCCAGCTGATAGTCGGTTCGCATTAGAGAACTACAAGGTTAAACTTTCATGTTATGTTGAAACCCTTGGTTCATATTGTTCGATTTTAACTCGGGAATCTTAGATGTTTTTAAAGAATATAGAATTATAAATTGTTAATTTTGACGTTTCGTTTGCAGAGTTTGGCAAGTAGATCATTGGTGGATGATGTGCTGAAGAAAGTTAGGAACTTGAAACCGATTGCAGATGAACTAGATGTTCCCATGTCTCAGCTTGCAATTGCATGGTGTGCTGCAAACCCTAACGTATCGTCTGTTATTACTGGTGCTACAAAGGAGTCTCAGGTCAGATATTGCTTGAACATTTAGTTTTAAGATATTGTAACTCTTGAAATTCTAAACGTGACATTTTTTGGGTTACCTTCAAATGCAGATTCAAGAGAACATGAAGGCGATTGATGTCATTCCTAAGCTTACACCTGAAGTGATGGAGAAGATTGAAGCTGTTATTCTGAGCAAACCAAAGCGACCCGAATCATTTAGGTAAGGATATTAATAAAAACGACGTTTTTGTGGCAATAATTTCACATTCGGAATTTTGTTACATTTGCAAGTTTCTTTTCAAATTAGGCAAGAGTTGTCTTTTGCAAACAATGTTGTTGTGAAGCTTTCGGAGTCTATTGTGAACCTATATATGTTTTTATGTTTCTTTGAGTGTATTTGACTTGTTTAAAGCATTGATTTTGAGTGTCATACAAGTGCTACATATTGTTTTCTTTCATTTCTTAGACGGGTTAATGGGTCAAATAAAAAGAGTTTCGAAAAGGGAATGGGTCAAAGGGTTGAAAGTTGTAGTTTTTATGGCCTTCTCGTTTCTTTTATTCAAAAATTTTAGATCATTTTATAATTTCATTTTAACTATATATGCGCACGCGCACACACTCATCATCATACTCGGTAAATCTCATCAATAGCAAAGTTAAGGTAGGGTCTAAGAAGGTTAAGTTGTAGACAGTCTTACCTCTATTACACCGTAGGAATAGAGTGGCTGCTTCCAATGAGACCCCCGGCTCCATAGTAGTTTTGCATCAAGACTTGGACATAAGGCATATAACACTAAACAATTGGGATAAAGGCCGATTAGTGCACGTACCCCCTGTCTTTCTGCTATCAACACGACCACGTGATGCATGACTAACCATCCCTTGCTTTAATGTTATTTTTCACGAAATTAGTAAAATAACGTTAAATCTATAAAGAAGATATTAAAAATGTTTGCGGATCTAACTAGGCTTATTTTGACATGTACCACATGTTAACATGTTCAGAAAAATGGCCTAACCTGTGATGGGACCACAATGAATGTTACACAGGGTTTCAGCCATTGTAGAATAGTATTGGGTCCATCCCTAACAGAAAGATTACCAAACTGGAATAATTATTACTTGATGAAGTATTTGTTATGCCGTCTAATCAAATAATAATCTCATTTTTTGTGGTTCTTTCTTGCATATAAAAGAACGTATGCAATGAATTTTGTTTGAACACAAATGGTGATTTGACATAATCTTTAGTCGGTGGGATTTAAAAAAAAAACCAATAAATCAATAAGTTGTTTCAAAAAGCAATCCCAAACATGCCCTTAATGATGCTACATGACAGAAAGTAGATACGTGATCCGTGATCCATGAGTCGCTTATTGCCCTGGCTATAGATTTAATTAATCTCTTAAACGATTACATACGTATAGCACACCAGAAAAATGATTAGAATTCACAGTCGTCTTACATTATTATTCTACATCCATGTAATTGTGATTTTTTTTTTTAAATTAGATTTGGTTTAGAGCGTGTTATATAGATCCTTTATGGTGTATATTTATGTAGATAGAGATAAAATGTTTGATAAGTTTAAATTTTGTTAAATAAAATCTATACTATATAATAAAGGAAAAATTACAAGTTTTGTCCTTTATCTTTAGGGTACTTTACAGGCGGTGTCCTTTTTTTCAAAACTTTACAGGCGGTGTCCTTTATAGGGAATTTTGTTGCAAGTTTTGTCCTTTGAGCCTAACCTAGTTAGATTTTTTTGTTAAATCTGATTACCCAAGGGTATTTTAGTCTTTTTACTTATTTAAAGGACAAAACTTGTAATTTTTCCTAAAACAAAACATTTTTAAGATTTTTTATTATTATTATTATTATTATTATTATTATTATCATCTGTATATACACCACCATTCAGATCTTATCATCATCACCTCCCACCTCAAACACCATCAACCGATCATCACCACCATTAACCCACCACACCATCTGCCACCGTCCTCCATCCTCCCACCACCACCACAACCACAACAGACGAAACCGCCCCCTTCTTCAGGGTCAGGATTCAGCGGTGATGAAACCGCCCCCTTCTTCGGTTTCCTCGGCGCTGCTGCCACCCTTCACCTCCTGCAGCCAGCCTGCGAATCTTTTCAAACACGGATTCTCCAGCATTATCGTCGTGTAAGTTTCCATCTTTTGCCTGCAATGAAGACAGAAAACACCAAATAATGAGTTAGCATACAAAGAAACATACTTGATGGGCAATAGCCAAAAGCAAGTAATACAATTTGTTACCAAATGAAATAAATTATTAAATTATATTATAAGCGTACACGGGATTCAGCCACAGAAGTTCTAACACGCTTGTTGAGAAGAATGTTCTTAGGTCGATCTTCTACTCGCTGATTCATACTGTAGATTTTGGTACCCATCTTCAGGTTCAAAGCACCTGATCTGTCAATACTCGTTAAATCATTCCTCTTTTGTTTCTTTGAGGTTATATCTTCATAATACTTATCCAATTTACGCAAGCGTTCATCCATCCTATTTGCTCTGACCCTATTAACAATAAGAAAACACCAAACATCATCTAATGATCAAGATACCGTACTGAAACAGTAAGTATCTAAGCAAATTCAAATTTTTAGATAGCAATTCTATGTAGTTCAATTATTATTTCATCAACCATCTTAAAAAATGGTAACAAGAAAATCAGTTACAAGAATCCACCTACCCTAACATTATATACAATAAACTAAACAAACAAAAAAAAGTACCTAGCTTTGACACAAGCATCCTCAACACTCAATCTGAAACGCTTTAGATCCTTCAAATCCGCCATTGGAGAGATGGGCTTCTTGTAAGAATTCTCTTCTGCAGTGCTTCCATCAACCGATCATCACCACCATTAACCCACCACACCATCTGCCACCGTCCTCCATCCTCCCACCACCACCACAACCACAACAGACGAAACCGCCCCCTTCTTCAGGTTCAGGATTCAGCAGTGATGAAACCGCCCCCTTCTTCGGTTTCCTCGGCGCTGCTGCCGCCCTCGTCTTCTCCTGTATGTCCCATCAAACCCTATCTACTTAATTAATTAACTGCCCGATTTCATCAACGAATTGGATATACAACATCAGGACGACCGATTGTAATCCCTGAAAACCCTAATTTATGATGTTTTTGGTACGTTTGATTAGAAACTATACAATTGTTGATATTGAAATTGTGGATCTGGAGGAATTGAAATTAGGTCTTTGATTGATTGATGGATTTGTGAATTGGATATAAAAGTAAAAGGACGACCGATAAATTACAAGTTTTGTCCTTTAAATAAGTAAAAAGACTAAAATACCCTTGGGTAATCAGATTTAACAAAAAAATCTAACTAGGTTAGGCTCAAAGGACAAAACTTGCAACAAAATTCCCTATAAAGGACACCGCCTGTAAAGTTTTGAAAAAAAGGACACCGCCTGTAAAGTACCCTAAAGATAAAGGACAAAACTTGTAATTTTTCCTATAATAAAAAAAACCACTTTGGGGACACTTGTCATCATATTAAGGCATCTCTTATAGATAATTATTATTTTAATTTAATTTTTCTAATTAATTATAGATTACCCTCTTATTAAATATTATTTAGTTTAATATCTTATGGATAATTATTATTTAGTTTAATCTTCTCATTTATAATATTATTTAGAGAAAATTACGATTTTCCCCTTATGGTTATATCACTTTTACCATTTTAGCTCAAAAAAGGTTAGAAAAAAAGACGTTGGGGGCTTAGATGTTAAAAAAATCATTTTTTAGGCTAAAAGGGTATAAGTGATATAACCACGGGGCCAAAGTCGTAATTTTATTATTTGATGTATAAAATTAGATTTATTCAATTCGTACAATACACAAGGTTTTTTAAGGTTATATATATATTTTTTATTAAGTAGTACAGAAAATTACATTTATTCAAACCGTGTAATACGCATATTTTTAAAGATGTAATTTTTTTATTATTTAATATATAAAATTATATTTATTCAACTCGTGCAATAAAGAAGGTTTTTAAAGATATATTGTTTTATTATTTAGTATATACAATTTATTTATTCAACCCGTGTAATACACGGGGTTATAACCTAGTTTGATATAAACCAACTTTTCTTAAATGCATTATGCAAATTTTATAATCGTAGTTGAGAAATTAGTTCAACTGGTATTGAGACCCCACGTTGTGGCGGGGGTGTAAAACTGAAAAACAAACTAATATTGATATGTCGTACTTTGAATACGTATAACCTTGTAGATAAAAAAACCCATCTAACCTGGACGTTCGAAGCCGTGTCACAAAAATCTTAGGGGCTGTTTGGTAGCCTCTGAATGGTCATTAAGAGGCTACCTCTTAATAGAACCATTAACAATTTTACTAATGAGAAGGTAGAAAAATGTGACATGTGATGATTTACCATTCAGAGGTTACCTCTTAACCATTCAGATTTGAGGTTACCTCTTATTCATTCAGAGGTTTTAAACCATTAAGAGGTAGCATCTGAATGGTCATTAAGAGGCTACCAAACAGCCCCTTAGACTAGTTGACACAAATAAGATTTTAAGAAAGCGTTCATAATATATCAAAGAGAATGGTAACGTGTAACATTAACACAAAGTTGTTCAATTGAAATTGAAGTAGAAATAGGTGAGTGTAGGGTCTGAGATGAGCCGGAGGAGGAAGAAGATGAGGGTTCCTGAGCCATAGTTATTATTGGGGGATTTGTATGATAAAACCGCCATACCATCTTGCCACGTCAGAAAAATATGCCATATCAGCAGAAAAAAAAAACCTAACTCAGTTAGAGTCTATTTAACTAAGGAGTGATATCGCAGCCCAAATTTTTAGTTGTGGGCGTCAAAGTGATAGTTGAAAGTGACGGCGACCAAACGTCAATAATTGAGGGTGATAAAATCCAATAACCCAAAGTATAACCATGTTGTTTTAGTAA
>CM060432.1:88550932-88995526 GCA_030545235.1 Helianthus tuberosus | reverse complement strand
GTTACCGGCCTGCCCAGATCTCAACGCGGAAACGATACCATTTGGGTGATCGTAGATCGACTGACCAAGTCTGCACATTTTCTGGCTATCAAAGAAACGGATAAGTTTTCTACTCTTGCAGACATTTATCTAAAGGAAGTAGTGTCAAGGCACGGAGTGCCAACCTCTATTATATCTGATCGTGACGCGCGTTTTACTTCTGAACTGTGGCAAGCGATGCACAAGTCCTTTGGCTCACGTTTAGATATGAGCACCGCTTATCACCTACAGACGGATGGGCAATCTGAACGCACCATCCAAACCTTGGAAGACATGCTTAGGGCATGCGTAATCGACTTCGGCAATGGCTGGGAAAAACACCTCCCGCTAGTGGAGTTTTCGTACAACAACAGCTACCACACCAGCATCCAAGCCGCTCCGTTTGAGACATTGTACGGACGCAAATGCCGATCACCTCTCTGTTGGGCAGAAGTTGGTGACAGCCAAATCACTGGCCCAGAACTTGTGGTAGATACCACCGAGAAAATTGCTCAGATACGACAGCGAATAGCGGCAGCTCGTGACCGTCAGAAAAGCTATGCTGATAAGGGAAGAAAACCACTCGAGCTCCAGGTTGGGGATCGAGTGCTACTCAAAGTCTCACCTTGGAAAGGTGTAGTCCGCTTTGGAAAACGAGGCAAACTCAATCCGCGTTATGTTGGACCATTTGAAGTCATTGAGAAAATTGGCAAAGTCGCCTACAGGTTGAATCTACCTGAAGAACTCAGCGGAGTTCACAATGTTTTCCACGTGTCAAATCTGAAGAAGTGTCTGTCAGATGAAACCCTCATAGTTCCTCTTAAGGAACTCACTATCGACGACCAGCTGCGATTCGTCGAGGAACCAGTAGAGATTACGGATCGAGATGTTAAGATCCTCAAGCATACCAGGATACCTCTGGTCCGAGTTCGTTGGAATGCTCGTCGTGGCCCAGAGTATACATGGGAACGAGAAGACCAAATGAAACTCAAGTATCCCCAACTGTTTAAGAAAAACGCAACCACTACTGAGGCTGAAGCTACTGCAGAATTTCGGGACGAAATTCCAAATCAACGGGGGGATGATGTGACACCCCAGGAAAATCTGGAAAACAACGCAACTTAACTAGCCTCCTCAGTAACCACGCGCTAAATTTCGGGACGAAATTCTCTTAACAGGGGGAGAATGTGACAACCCTCAAAATCCCATGTATTCTGTACAAATTATTAATGATAATTAAAGTGTCTGACGACTGTGTGGAATTACTTAACTGCTTTCTGATATCTGTGTTATGCTTACACGTATTTGTTAATATGCTAAGGAATATGCTAAGGAATATGCTAAGGAATATGCTAGGAATATGCTAGGAATATGCTAGGAATATGCTAAGGAATATGCAAGGAATATGCTAGGAATATGCTTGGAATATGCTAGGAATATGCTATATGGAAGATCTTATAAATACCACCATTCCACCAAGCTCTCTCTTCTCTCCCTCTCTTTCCCTTGTTCGGCAGCCACCTTCCACCATACTACCACCATCATCAAGCTCTTTTTCAATCATTCCTCATACATACAAAGGTGTAAGAGGTCCAACAACGAAGCTCGGTGCTCTCGGAAGTGGAAGGACCTCCTCCATTCGCTATTAACCACCACATTTCTTCACTCGAACTTCCCTAGCCTTGAGCTAGTGGTAAGAACTTAGATCCGTTCATTCTTTATGTTATTTTAGTGGTTAATAGATGTTATAATGATAAAAAGTTAAGAAACTTTAAAGCTCATGAACAAGTCTTGAACATAATGTGTTAAGGTGTGGATAAAGAGAAGTTATGTGTGTAAATCATGTAGATCTTGTGTTATTATGATTATTGGTTGATTATTTGATGATTTGCTGATTAATATTAATATGTGATGTTGTTGCGGTCACTAAACTTGTTAACGGAATCATTCGAACACGATTTAGAAGGATAAACATTGAAAATCAGAATCTGTCCTGGTTTTACAGCCAACTTCAGTTGGCTGTAAACGGGCCATAAACTTAACGAAAAACCGATATTTTGAATCTAAAATATGTCATTATAAAATACGGTTCTAATGGCACCGGAATCGTAATTTTTGGTCTCCGTTTACTATTTTTAAGGTGTTAATTTGTAACAGCAACTTAAGCTGAATTTTGACAGCAATAAATGGGTGCCGTACTTTCAGTCATAACCTGAGTTTTGTGATGAATCGGACTATGAAATTTGTACAGTAGATGAAAACCGATGCATTTGTAATTACCCCACTGGAATTTCGTAAATCGGACACTCGATGAATTTTTAATAAATTGTTCCGTGGACTGTGGTCAGAAATACATAAATCTGAGTTCAGTCCGGAATATAAATTTTTATAAAATATTGGTAATGAACCGGACCCCGATATTTTTACACAATAAAATATGGAACGTTTAAGACATCCTGTAAAAATTTGGGAATTTTTGGAATAGTTTAACTATTTTATTAAAATGACCGAAAACAGCCGGTTTTGAATATTAATGCTGAGATGACATAAGTTGTGATTTGCGCGTCTAAATGTCGAGTATGCTATCTGTGAATGATCTAACATGTTATATGTGTTATATGCATTGTTGTATGTTTGCTTATGAGTGGGGAATGGATGGGAAGTATATATGGGCGTAAATCGTTAAAGTGTGTACCTGTTATGTGGTAGAAGTAATGTGCAAATAAACCGTACATAGGATACGTGTTATGCATGAGAAACTGATTGTTATCCGTACCTTATTAGGACGCGATTGACCGACCTTGACTGTTAGCTATACTTGGGAATCTAACCGAGCAAACCGAGGTGAGTTCACACACTTTCTAAGGCATGGGATTCCCGGTGGTTTGGGAATGGGTTAAAGAATTAAAACTAAATCTACATATCCTCCTTGGGTAGGATATGTACGGCCATCCTCCATAGATTGGATGCCATTATTAAACCTATGAATTCTCCTAGTGCAGAATACGTACGTTGTGGTCCTCCTGGTGCGGGACAACAACCTTAAAACTAGCTAGACAAAACTCTATCATGAAGTCCCTTAATTTATATCGACTTAATCGCCGAGGCCAATGGCGAGCGGGTCATTAGTTAATAGCGCTATTAGGTTTAACAAACCTCACACCGTGCCGGTAGGACGGGCGTGTACTAATGGACTATGGCAGATTGTCAGTGATGATAGACACTGATATAGGGCACAACTTATTTGCGTAGCAGTCGATATCATTCCGTCTAGTAGTTCAAACGGGGAAAACCCCCACTGATCATGGTTATGGATTGGGTAAAGAAAAAGGAAATGGTTAAACATACTTTCAACTACGGGGTAACCCCCACGGCAATTACGCCAACGAAAGTCAAACCACGTTTTTCAGAAAACAACTTAAAACTAAACAACCAAACGTGAACTCACTCAACTTTGTTGTTGACTAGTTGTTACATGCCTTACAGGTCGCTAAATGCATGGAGCTTGCACGGGGAAGGAGTCGTTGTGGTGTACGGACTGTTATGTTCCGTGCTTAATGTTTAAATCCTTATGAACTTATTAAACCTAAGTGTTGGACTTTAAACTTATGAACTGCGAACTTATGCTTTTGGATTTACTTTTATGCTTCCTCGGTTTTAAACTAAACATGGTTAATTAGCTTTGGTCACCAATCGTATTGTGGTTGGTCTTATTTACTTAATTACGTTGTTCAATATGATTGGTGGCTCGATCCTGGTCACGTCACGCCTCCAAGCGGTGATACCCCGCATGGTGGATTTTGGGGGTGTGACAGATTGGTATCAGAGCCATTGGTTATAGTGAACTTGGTTTTTAAAAGGGAAAAGTTTTTGATAAAAACCAGACTATAACCAGTACAGTGCTCAACGATCCACAACGACGCTTCGCTCCACGTGCAAGGCTCAACACACTAGGTGGTATGATTTGAATTTATATTATCTACTTGCTAGATTACTTTTGCATAATGTGATGTGATAGTATGCTTAATTAGGAAAGCAGCATGTTGTCTATTAGCCCTATTGTGTTCTTTATGACACACAATTGTTTACTTGAAATTTGACAAACGGTGGTCAAATTCTTTCTTGATTTCTTTTCACCCCGCTACAACGACTGTTTATGCATTCTATCTACTCGCACGTTTACCTCGACATGACGTCGCCATCTGACCCTCCGTACAGCCGGTTCGTACGTCAACATCTGCGAAGACCAGACTTGGCTTGCACGAACTCGGGCTTAGGAGAACAAAACCCACGCATCCCGGTTGACGAACTTTATCACCTTCACCTGTCATCGTTGCCAGAAGTGAAGCAGTCACAGTTACACGCGTTTGTCATTATGCAACACGAAACCTTGCCCTGTTTTGGACGAGTGATACACTCGCGTGACCGCGATGCAACGAACTTCCCTTTTGTGCCATGCTGCCCCGCACCACTACTAGAGGTTACTTCTAGACAACAGATTAGCTGGTCAAATCCTTCGGTCATTGTTGGACCCCTGTCTTCACTCGATTCTTCGCATGAACCTCATTAATTCCCTATCGCTTCGATTGACAACCGATTTAATGAAACACCAACAACCATACCACGATTTTCACCAATCACAAGACTACCTTATTACCCTGTTGAATGGTTTATTCTTATTCTACTTGATTAGCTCCCTCGTATACCCCACTTAACGAATGGATGCCTTTACTGATGGGATTGCCTTCAGGACATTCGAGGACGGAGTTACGGATCACATAACCTACAGGCGAACACGATGACCTATACGTCTACCCTACCCCTCCTACAATATAAGAGTCATATTTTAAATTCCATGATAGTCTTCTTTAATAGGCAGAATCCTTGCGCTAGCTTTTGCACCGACACATGATTATATGTCCAGTTTCTACCATTGGCTTAGACCAAACCATCACTCTCTTACCACAGTAACATTACGTCCTCGCTTCTCCATGCTGAGGCACCGAAATGAACACCCGCTGGTTTAAGTTGGAAGGCTCGACTCCCGATCATTGGTGACCCCTCCTCGAAACCTTGAGAATGGTGATGTATTGATGATACGATCATAATCTCTTGAACACGTTTTCGAGTCTTATCTTTGGAACCTTATGACTACGCAGACGTATTTTGGATTCATTCGCACGACCTAAGGAAACTCCTCTAAATTTGGTTGCTTACCGACTCGATAAACTGCAAACTCATCTAAGTTCATCGATCAAGGTGAATTATTTCCCCTTCGCATGTTGGGAGCCCGACAACTTTGATGGAATTTCAGTGAACCTTAACACTACAAACTTGTACGACGGTCATCCTCCTTCAGCTAGTTCTGGTTGTGCCAACCATATCGATGTAACACTCCTATCAGTGAACGACGTTGCGATTAGGATGGATTGGTCACCTCATCAGCAAGCGGAAATTCTTTGCAACGAAAAGATTGTCCGCATCCCTCGTTCTGGTGAAGAACCTCCCGTGATTCAAGACGACAAGAGTGGTGCGGTTGTGGGCATCATCTCTTTCCTAAAGGCCCAGAAGTGTTTGCGAAAGGGCCACACTGCCATTTTAGCACTCGTTACTGACACATCAACGGAAGAGAGGAGAATTGATGACATCCCTATTGTACGTGACTTTCCCGAGGTATTCCTGAGGAATTGCCTGGTCTTTCGCCTCATCGCCAAGTCGAGTTTCAAATCGAGCTAGCTCCTGGAGCAGCGCCAGTAGCTCGAGCACCATATCGTCTAGCTCCATCAGAACTTGAAGAACTATCCACGCAGTTACAAGAACTCTTGGAAAAGGGTTTTATACGTCCTAGCTCTTCGCCCTAGGGAGCTCCAGTCTTATTCGTGAAGAAGAAAGACGGTACCTTCAGGATGTGTATTGACTATCATGAACTTAACAAGGTGACTGTGAAGAATTGTTATCCTCTTCCACGTATTGACGACTTGTTCGACCAGTTGCAAGGGTAGAGCTATTACTCCAAGATTGATTTGAGATCGGGATACCATCAGCTGAGAGTCCGAGATGAGGACGTCTCCAAAACAGCATTCAGAACCCGTTACGGCCATTACGAGTTTCTGGTTATGCCATTCGGGCTGACAAATGCACCAGCGGTCTTCATGGATCTCATGAACCGAGTGTGCAAGCCTTACCTGGATAAGTTCGTTATTGTGTTCATCGACGATATCCTGATCTATTCCAAGAGTCAGGAGGAACACGAGCAGCATCTACAACTTATGCTGGAACTTCTTCGAAAAGAGCAGTTGTATGCCAAGTTTTCGAAATGTAACTTCTGGCTCCGCGAAGTCCACTTTCTAGGCCATGTGGTAAACAAGGATGGAATTCATGTGGATCCATCTAAGGTTGAATCGATCAAGAACTGGCCTGCACCCCGCACACCAACAGAAATCCGCCAATTCTTGGGTTTGGCAGGATATTATAGGAGGTTTATCAAGGATTTCTCCAAGATTGCGCAACCTCTCACTTCACTGACTCAGAAGGGTGTCATCTATCGTTGGGGTGATGCACAGGAGTCCGCATTTCAGCACTTGAAGGATAGACTTTGTAGCGCGCCTATCCTCTCATTGCCTGAGGGCACAGACGACTTTGTGGTTTACTGCGATGCTTCCATCCAAGGACTTGGTTGCGTGTTGATGCAACGTGACAAGGTCATTGCCTACGCATCGCGCCAACTTAAGGTTCATGAAAGGAACTACACTACGCACGACTTGGAATTGGGAGCAGTTGTTTTCGCGCTTAAGATATGGAGACATTACCTGTACGGTACTAAGTGCACCATTTACACCGATCACAGGAGTCTCGAGCATATCTTCAAGCAAAAGGAGTTAAATATGCGACAACGCCGATGGGTTGAGCTCTTGAACGATTATGAATGCGCAATCAAGTATCACCCGGGCAAAGCCAATGTTGTGGCCGACGCCCTCAGTCGAAAGGATACTATACCCAGGCGTGTACGTGCTCTACAGCTTACTATCCAATCTAACCTTCCCGCTCTAATTCGCGATGCTCAGGTTGAAGCATTGAAAGCAGAGAACATCAGGGCTGAATCCCTACGAGGATCGAGGCAGCGGCTAGAACAAAAGGAAGACGGCGCTTACTATGTAAACGGACGTATCTGGGTTCCACTTTATGGAAACTTACGCGAGCTTGTGATGGACGAAGCGCACAAGTCTCGTTATTCGGTACATCCTGGTTCGGATAAAATGTACCACGACCTCAAGACTACGTATTGGTGGCCTGGCATGAAAGCCCACATAGCAACCTACATCAGCAAATGCTTGACTTGTGCGAGAGTCAAGTCTGAATATCAGAAACCACTAGGTCTACTTTAACAACCGGAGATCCCAAAACGGAAATGGGAGCAAATTTGCATGGATTTTGTTACCGGCCTGCCCAGATCTCAACGCGGAAACGATACCATTTGGGTGATCGTAGATCGACTGACCAAGTCTGCACATTTTCTGGCTATCAAAGAAACGGATAAGTTTTCTACTCTTGCAGACATTTATCTAAAGGAAGTAGTGTCAAGGCACGGAGTGCCAACCTCTATTATATCTTATCGTGACGCGCGTTTTACTTCTGAACTGTGGCAAGCGATGCACAAGTCCTTTGGCTCACGTTTAGATATGAGCACCGCTTATCACCTACAGACGGATGGGCAATCTGAACGCACCATCCAAACCTTGGAAGACATGCTTAGGGCATGCGTAATCGACTTCGGCAATGGCTGGGAAAAACACCTCCCGCTAGTGGAGTTTTCGTACAACAACAGCTACCACACCAGCATCCAAGCCGCTCCGTTTGAGACATTGTATGGACGCAAATGCCGATCACCTCTCTGTTGGGCAGAAGTTGGTGACAGCCAAATCACTGGCCCAGAACTTGTGGTAGATACCACCGAGAAAATTGCTCAGATACGACAGCGAATAGCGGCAGCTCGTGACCGTCAGAAAAGCTATGCTGATAAGGGAAGAAAACCACTCGAGCTCCAGGTTGGGGATCGAGTGCTACTCAAAGTCTCACCTTGGAAAGGTGTAGTCCGCTTTGGAAAACGAGGCAAACTCAATCCGCGTTATGTTGGACCATTTGAAGTCATTGAGAAAATTGGCAAAGTCGCCTACAGGTTGAATCTACCTGAAGAACTCAGCGGAGTTCACAATGTTTTCCACGTGTCAAATCTGAAGAAGTGTCTGTCAGATGAAACCCTCATAGTTCCTCTTAAGGAACTCACTATCGACGACCAGCTGCGATTCGTCGAGGAACCAGTAGAGATTACGGATCGAGATGTTAAGATCCTCAAGCATACCAGGATACCTCTGGTCCGAGTTCGTTGGAATGCTCGTCGTGGCCCAGAGTATACATGGGAACGAGAAGACCAAATGAAACTCAAGTATCCCCAACTGTTTAAGAAAAACGCAACCACTACTGAGGCTGAAGCTACTGCAGAATTTCGGGACGAAATTCCAAATCAACGGGGGGATGATGTGACACCCCAGGAAAATCTGGAAAACAACGCAACTTAACTAGCCTCCTCAGTAACCACGCGCTAAATTTCGGGACGAAATTCTCTTAACAGGGGGAGAATGTGACAACCCTCAAAATCCCATGTATTCTGTACAAATTATTAATGATAATTAAAGTGTCTGACGACTGTGTGGAATTACTTAACTGCTTTCTGATATCTGTGTTATGCTTACACGTATTTGTTAATATGCTAAGGAATATGCTAAGGAATATGCTAAGGAATATGCTAGGAATATGCTAGGAATATGCTAGGAATATGCTAAGGAATATGCAAGGAATATGCTAGGAATATGCTTGGAATATGCTAGGAATATGCTATATGGAAGATCTTATAAATACCACCATTCCACCAAGCTCTCTCTTCTCTCCCTCTCTTTCCCTTGTTCGGCAGCCACCTTCCACCATACTACCACCATCATCAAGCTCTTTTTCAATCATTCCTCATACATACAAAGGTGTAAGAGGTCCAACAACGAAGCTCGGTGCTCTCGGAAGTGGAAGGACCTCCTCCATTCGCTATTAACCACCACATTTCTTCACTCGAACTTCCCTAGCCTTGAGCTAGTGGTAAGAACTTAGATCCGTTCATTCTTTATGTTATTTTAGTGGTTAATAGATGTTAGAATGATAAAAAGTTAAGAAACTTTAAAGCTCATGAACAAGTCTTGAACATAATGTGTTAAGGTGTGGATAAAGAGAAGTTATGTGTGTAAATCATGTAGATCTTGTGTTATTATGATTATTGGTTGATTATTTGATGATTTGCTGATTAATATTAATATGTGATGTTGTTGCGGTCACTAAACTTGTTAACGGAATCATTCGAACACGATTTAGAAGGATAAACATTGAAAATCAGAATCTGTCCTGGTTTTACAGCCAACTTCAGTTGGCTGTAAACGGGCCATAAACTTAACGAAAAACCGATATTTTGAATCTAAAATATGTCATTATAAAATACGGTTCTAATGGCACCGGAATCGTAATTTTTGGTCTCCGTTTACTATTTTTAAGGTGTTAATTTGTAACAGCAACTTAAGCTGAATTTTGACAGCAATAAATGGGTGCCGTACTTTCAGTCATAACCTGAGTTTTGTGATGAATCGGACCATGAAATTTGTACAGTAGATGAAAACCGATGCATTTGTAATTACCCCACTGGAATTTCGTAAATCGGACACTCGATGAATTTTTAATAAATTGTTCCGTGGACTGTGGTCAGAAATACATAAATCTGAGTTCAGTCCGGAATATAAATTTTTATAAAATATTGGTAATGAACCGGACCCCGATATTTTTACACAATAAAATATGGAACGTTTAAGACATCCTGTAAAAATTTGGGAATTTTTGGAATAGTTTAACTATTTTATTAAAATGACCGAAAACAGCCGGTTTTGAATATTAATGCTGAGATGACATAAGTTGTGATTTGCGCGTCTAAATGTCGAGTATGCTATCTGTGAATGATCTAACATGTTATATGTGTTATATGCATTGTTGTATGTTTGCTTATGAGTGGGGAATGGATGGGAAGTATATATGGGCGTAAATCGTTAAAGTGTGTACCTGTTATGTGGTAGAAGTAATGTGCAAATAAACCGTACATAGGATACGTGTTATGCATGAGAAACTGATTGTTATCCGTACCTTATTAGGACGCGATTGACCGACCTTGACTGTTAGCTATACTTGGGAATCTAACCGAGCAAACCGAGGTGAGTTCACACACTTTCTAAGGCATGGGATTCCCGGTGGTTTGGGAATGGGTTAAAGAATTAAAACTAAATCTACATATCCTCCTTGGGTAGGATATGTACGGCCATCCTCCATAGATTGGATGCCATTATTAAACCTATGAATTCTCCTAGTGCAGAATACGTACGTTGTGGTCCTCCTGGTGCGGGACAACAACCTTAAAACTAGCTAGACAAAACTCTATCATGAAGTCCCTTAATTTATATCGACTTAATCGCCGAGGCCAATGGCGAGCGGGTCATTAGTTAATAGCGCTATTAGGTTTAACAAACCTCACACCGTGCCGGTAGGATGGGCGTGTACTAATGGACTATGGCAGATTGTCAGTGATGATAGACACTGATATAGGGCACAACTTATTTGCGTAGCAGTCGATATCATTCCGCCTAGTAGTTCAAACGGGGAAAACCCCCACTGGTCATGGTTATGGATTGGGTAAAGAAAAAGGAAATGGTTAAACATACTTTCAACTACGGGGTAACCCCCACGGCAATTACGCCAACGAAAGTCAAACCACGTTTTTCAGAAAACAACTTAAAACTAAACAACCAAACGTGAACTCACTCAACTTTGTTGTTGACTAGTTGTTACATGCCTTACAGGTCGCTAAATGCTTGGAGCTTGCACGGGGAAGGAGTCGTTGTGGTGTACGGACTGTTATGTTCCGTGCTTAATGTTTAAATCCTTATGAACTTATTAAACCTAAGTGTTGGACTTTAAACTTATGAACTGCGAACTTATGCTTTTGGATTTACTTTTATGCTTCCTCGGTTTTAAACTAAACATGGTTAATTAGCTTTGGTCACCAATCGTATTGTGGTTGGTCTTATTTACTTAATTACGTTGTTCAATATGATTGGTGGCTCGATCCTGGTCACGTCACGCCTCCAAGCGGTGATACCCCGCATGGTGGATTTTGGGGGTGTGACAATTTTTATTTCAACACCATTAATTTTCTTTTTTTTACCACCTACCCAAAATCCCCCTAGTTAGCCCCTTTGAGCCTAAACCTTTTCATTTCATAACCTAAACCAAACACCCTTTCACCCACCAAAACCCTTTTTATTTTTAACCTTTTATTTTAGTAACAAGCACGGTATTTTGTATGACTTTTAAAAAAAAATGTGTTGATGATGAAGCAAAAGAGAAATAAACAAACAAGTTTATCAAAAATAGCTTTGTTTAAATAAAAGCTTCATCAAAATAAAAGTTGCAAAATCAAAAGTCTTACGAAAACCGACGCTTGTTACGCTTTTCGCCCTTTCACTAACCACTAACCCAACCACCTACCTTTAACCCAAGCCTAACCCTTCACCCAAAACTCCTCTTGATATTTACAAAGGTATATAGTTAAAAAGGAGGAGGATTGATTGCTTGGCAAGCCTATGGTAGGAGTAAGTTCCATGCCGCTCTCGAGTGATCCACTAAAATACATTTTTGGCCGAGTGTTGAGTGATCCCCCGTGAGGTATGTGAACTTGTATATAAATAGAATTTTAAAGAGGCATGTTATGCCCTAATAAGTAATTTATCTTATGAAAAGTTTTAAATAAATCATGACGAATAGGATTGTAAATAAATAAAAATAAAACTTAATAAAGAATCTTGGAAATCCCGACACTCTATGACAAGCCCAAAAACCTTCTCTTCTACCCATTCCATTTGGGAGTGTAAAGCCACATTATAAAGAGTTTTGCTTGAGGACAAGCAATGATTCAAGTGTGGGGGTATTTAATGTGTGCAAAATGCAACATATAAATTACATCAATTGTGGCATAAAACTAACCCTTTTTAGTACTAATGTTGGAAAAAGTGTGCTTTTGTCTTCCTTTTGTATTTTCAGGATTAAATGAGCTCAAATTAACAAAAGAAGCAAAAAGACAGCTAAATCTAACATAAATACAAGAAAAGGAACAAACGTGACATGCCCGACCCCACGACAGCATCTTCCCAAGCAAAACAAGAAAACAGAAGGCTGAACACGCCCCGTGCTCAGTGAACACGGGGGCGTGCCCAAGTCCCAGCAGAAAAGACAAAGCTGTAGAAGCTTCCATCGCCTACCACGGGGCCGTGCTCAGCGGACACGGGGCCATGGTCAACTATAAGATTCGCAGAATCCAGGCAAATATTGATAGTACAGATATGCTTCTGCACACGGGGCCGTGCCCAGCGGACACGGGGGCGTGGTCAACTAATGAAGACAAAGTGCAATTAATGAAGATAGAGAAGGATGTGGACACGGGGCCGTGCCCAATGGACACGGGGCCGTGCTCGAGCTTCTTTTCAGCCTATAAATAGGAGTGCTTGGCTCAAGCTCAAACCATCCCTTGGCACACCACCTCTCTCACACTTCACCCACCACCCACCACCACCATAACACCATCATCCACCGCCATCATCCATTGTCCATCATAGAGTGTGTGAGTCGTCTCGGGATCCAAGATTGATCATAAGAGTTCTTGACAATCAAGGCCATGTTTGCCTAAGTCTCTTACATCACTTGGTGAAGACAAAGTGTCTAGTGTAATACTTTTTATTTTTAATCTTTTCGTACTTTTTACTTGGTTATGTATTAATGACTTTAATAACTAGTTTCTTATGTTGAAGGTGATTTTTCCTTATCGTTTGTCCGTGGTGTCTTGGCATTATTTTACTGTCAATATAAAATAATAGATTTTCACCATTCATATCTCCACGGTCTATATGGAGGTATGTTGGCTACCTGGTCGGGGGTTAAGGGAACGGTTTGGTAAGAATCTTTCCTTGTTTAGTGTATAGATCCTGCAAGGACCTTGGTCAAATTTAGTAGGATCTCCTTCAATACTTAACGGTATTGGATGGCAGGGGTCCAAACTCTTTGACCCCCTCATATGTATGCTACTATTAATACTTTAACCCGGCTACTTAGGACTGTATCCCTGCTGACTCATACTACTTAGCCGAGGGCAACGTCACCTTCAAAAGAGGGGCCTACCATAATATGCATTAATAACTTAATTAATTATCTTTCAATAATCCGACCCCTTAGGATTGTATCCTTGCTGACTCAAACTAAGATAATCTCTTAAAAAGTGCAAAAGTGCGGAAATAATGAAAGGTTACACTAAACACGAGTCAAAGCCAAGTGATTCATCTTGTCTATCTATTTTTCTTTTTATTTTATTTTCAGCATTTTAGTTAGTTTTATTTTTCTTAGTTTAAAACCTTTTTCTAAATTTTTTATTTGATTAGACGTTGAGGATAAACCGGTACTAAAAGCTCTTGTGTCCTTGGACGACCTCGGTATCTTACCAACACTATATTACGCTCACGATGGGTGCACTTGCCCGCCCATATGTGTGTTTGGTGTTAGTAAATATCGTGTTTTATAAATTTAAAACTTGACTAACGTGTAAAAAGGGCTTAAAATATACTTATATCTATATACCACCACACACGCATCATCGGACTCACCTTTTTCGTTGTTTAACTCATGTGTCGGTTTGTCACTTACTTGTTCTTCCATTTTTACCTCTTCAACTATCTTTTCTTTATTACAAGTTAATTCTTCCCTTGCGCGGGATTCCTCTTCCCTTGCGCGGGATTCTTTTATATAGCGCTCGATAGTTTTAAGGTGTTCTATTATCTTTTCGGCTATGGGTGAGATAGTTGGTGGTTCGTCAAAGTGAGTTGAATAAGTATCATCAAAGCTTGAATTCGGAAGTTCGACTCTTGGTTGCTCATAGTACTCATGTGAGGTAGATGGTTCATACCATTGTTCCTCATTGTAAGTATATGATGGATAAGTATCGTAACTTAGTTTTTCATAATACTCATATGAGGTGGGTTGTTCACGCCATGGTTCGTCATAGTAGTATATGAAGGTGAAGGCTCATAACTTGGCTCCTCAAAGTATGAGTAAGAAGGCTCATACCTTGGTTCATCAAGATATGAGTATGAGGGAGAAAGTTGATACCTTGGTTCTTTGTAGTACGTATATGAAGGAGAAGGTTCATACCTCGGCTCTTCATAGTATGTATATGAAGTGGTTGGCTCGTACCTAGGTTCCTCATAGTATGTGTACGAAGGGGATGGTTCAAAGAGGTCATAATATTGTACCGAATGAGGATTACCACAAATGGTACAATACTCTTCTTTATAATCATCCTCCTCATAGTGGTAGTTGTAATCTCCTGAGTATTGATCCATAAGAATCACTCAGCAGACCACAACAGAGTCTTGGGACTAGAAAACAAAAATAAAAACAGACACAGAGGCTGAGCACGGCCCCGTGTTCAGTGAGCACGGCCCCGTGTTCAGGTTCTGTATCTGGGAGTTTTAGAAAATGTAATTGGTTTTGTTTAGCACGGGGGCGTGTTCAGCGAGCACGACCCCGTGTTCAGACTCTGTATCTGGGAGTTTGTAAAAAAATATGCAGCACGGCCCCGTGTTCAGTCTACTGTAATGCAAAAACTACTTAAAAAAATGTAAAAATGCGCGCGATTTTAAAAAGGTTTAGAAAAACTGATTAGGCCGTCGGTTTTAAACTTTCTTAAATCCTTGTGTCCCCGGCAACGACGCCAAAAAACTTGGTGTGCGTGCGGTGTGGTATATATTTAAGTATATTTTTAGCCCTTTTTAACACATTAGTCAAGTTTTAAATTTATAAAACACGATATTTACTAACACCAAACACACATATGGGCAAGTGCACCCATCGTGAGCGTAGTATAGTGTTGGTAAGATACCGAGGTCGTTCAAGGACACAAGAGCTTTTAGTACCGGTTTATCCTCAACGTCTAATCAAATCAAAAGTTTAGAAAAAGGCTTTTAAACAAGAAAATAAAATTAACTAAAAATGCTGAAAATAAAAATAAAACAGATAGACAAGATGAATCACTTGGATCCGACTCGCCTTTAGTGTAACCTTTGATTATTTCCGCACTTTTGCACTTTTTAAGAGATTATCCTAGTTATAGTAGTAGGCCCCTCTTTTGAAGGTGACGTTACCCTCAACCCAGTAGTTTGAGTCAGCAAGGATACAATCCTAAAGGGTTGGATTTTTGAAAGATAATTAATTAAGTTATTAATGCATAATGTGGTAGGCCCCTCTTTTGAAGGTGACGTTACCCTCTGCTAAGTAGTTTGAGTCAGCAGGGATACAATCCTAAGTAGCCGGGTTAAAGTTTTAATAATAGTTTACATATGAGGGGATCAAAGAGTTCGGACCCCCGCCATCCAATACCAGTGGGTATTGAAGGAGGTCCTACTAAACTTGACCCAGGTCCTTGCAGGATCTATACACTGAACAAGGCAAGACGCTTACCAAACCATTCCCTTAACCCCCGACTAGGTAGCCAACATATCTCCAAATAGACCGTGGAGATATGAATGGTGAAAATCTTTTATTTTATATAGACAGTAAAATAATGCCAAGACACCACGGACAAATGATAAGGAAGATTCACCTTCAACATAAGAAACTAGTTATTAAAGTCATTAATACATAACCAAATAAAAAGTGCGAAAAGATTAAAAATAAAAATTATTACACTAAATGCTTGTCTTCACCAAGTGATGTAAGAGACTTAGGCAAACATGGCCTTTGATTGTCAAGAACTCTTACAATCAATCTTGGATCCCGAGACTACTCACACACTCTATGATGAATGATGGATGATGGTGGTGGATATGGGTTGTGATGGTGGTGGTGGGTGGGTGAAGTGTGAGAGAGGTGGTTTGCCAAGGGATGGTTTGCAAGTGAGCCAAGCACCCCTATTTATGGCCTACACACAATCCCGGACACGGCCCGTGCCCGTTGGGCACGGCCCCGTGTCCACCCACCTCCTCTTTCTTCATTAATTGCCGTTTGTCTGCATTAGTTTACCACGCCCCTGTGTCCGCTAGGCACGACCCCGTGTGCAGAAGTGTATCTGTACTATCAAGATTTGCCTAGATTCTGTCACGGCCCCCGTCCCGGTGTAACCCGTTCCAGGAGCCGCGGACAGAAACCCATGGTATTTATTATTTGAGTTGACAGCGGAAGTTTAGCAGGATCTTTTTAAAACTTGAAAATGCCCAATTATTTTATTTCATAACTTGGGACAAACCCCGTAATTTACAATAGAGGAATTTCACGAGGAAATTCCCTGTTTTACAAAACATGTTTATTTATTTAACTGAGCCACCACTTCATGCTTTATTAGTGCTCCGTAGCACTTTTCCTTGATTCACAGTAGGTCACCTGAAACATGTTTAAAAATATTTTATCAGCGGGGAAATACTGGCGAGTCACTCAAATTTGATAAAACGACACATAGCTATGAATTACAGCATAAGAGAGATTACAATGGCTACTATCTTATTTTTATCTGACGCCGTGTCACAGCCTTGTGACGATGGTCATACCACTATTGGGTCCTTTCACCCAAGTAGTGATGATTATCACTGTTAGGTTGGTGAACCTAACTGTGAGAAATTAGTAATGTGCACAATACCCCACTAGCCAGTGATTTAAGATAACCACGACTTAATCCCTGTAATTATAACTCTTGAAAATCATTTGAGATTTAGTAAAACCATTGATAAAAAGAGAATGACTCACATTGCAAGTTTAGACGGGCAGAGTTTAGCCTACTGATAAGCCTGATAACCTAATTTAAATAACAATACACACGAAACTAAGTCAGTAATTTAATACAACATTTACGATAAGCTCACGAAATCAAAACCCTCACGACGAATGACAAAGTATAGCCCTGATTTGGGCAGCACTTAAACATCCATCAGATCGGTTTTAATCGATCGGACATTGTATCGTTGCAGTGATCGAGTTAATACCCTGTATTCGTAGCAGCGTTTCCCTACGTGAAAGTGTGATTTTGAGCAGTAGACTTTGTTTTTTGAACAAAATTTTCGAACACAGATGAACTGCTCATGCACCAGCAATTTATAGCAACTTTTTGGATTTTACACGGCCCGCGTAAACCCTTTCTTGATTCTTACGCGGCCCACGAGGGCCACCTAGTCTACAACTAGGGCTTCCGTGTCACTGGTAGGTCTGCCACGTGTGCGACACGTGGCCTGGAACGCTTATCCGGTCAACCTTGCTTTGACGCGGCCCGCGTAAGCCTAAGCTTACATTTTACGCGGCCCGCGTGAAACTCAAAATTCTTGTTTTCTTGGTTTTTCATGCGCATTAGGGTTTCAGGGGTCCGGGTTTTCACTTACGAGTCGTTTTGGGACATTTTTGCAGGTCCTTACAGATTCTGCGAATCTTAGCGTTGACCACGGCCTCGTGTCCGCTGGGTACTCCCCCATGGTGGGTGATAGAAGCTTCTACAACTTTGTTTTTTCTGCCGACACTTGGGCACGCCCCCGTGCTCAGTGAGCATGGGGCGTGTTCAGCCTTCTATTATCTTGTTTTTGCTTGGGGAGATGCTGTCGAGGGGTCAGGCATGCCACGTTTATTCCTTTCCTTGTATTATTGTTAGATTTTGCTGCATTTTTGCTTCTTTTGTTCATTTAAGCTCATTTAACCCTGAAAATACAAAAGGAAGACAAAAGCACACTTTTTCCAACATTAGTACTAAAAATGGTTAGTTTTATGCCTCATTTGATGTAATTTATATGTTGCATTTTGCACACATCAGTGTATTAATGGGTGTTTAAATCCAATATGTATTTATAAATCTTTGGAAAATTAAGTTATCATTAAGACATTATGGATTTTTAATATTAATACGATCTTCGTTTATAAAGCTCTAGAAATAAATGATGAAAGGTGTTTGTGGGGCGGTTAGAGAACTTTTTGTATTTAGAGGTGGTCTAGAAAAGCCATATCTATTTCTTTTAACACTAGGATTGATATTTATTAACGATAAAACTTCTAGCAAGGAGCTAGAAATTCAGTCTCTCAGATAACTAGTTATGTAGGTCAAATTATTAAAACTACTCCGTGTTAACAATACTAAAGATGAACTTTCACCCCTATTTGCATCCACGAGAATGAATTTGTATTGATTTCCTTTGATGTCTTCAAGATAGATAATTGCTTATTGTTGAAAGCTTTATTATTCCTTGCTTGTCATATGGTCCAACATATGACCAAAAAATTGTCTGACTCATATGCATTTGTGTTTTGGAACTTTGCATTTGCTTGGGGCTCTCCACCACTTCCATAATCTAGCAACAGTGATGGGAAGAGATTTTAACCCAAGGCTAGATCTACAACCATATAAGTTTCCCACATTTCCGTGATTTGATAAGTTGTTGCAAGTAAGAGACAACTAGTGATGAAACTAATATAACACCTATGTGCAGGACATATATGTTATGGAAAATGGTCCAAGCACTCCCTTCACCCTAATAAACTAAATAGTGTGAAGGACATTATGTATTGTGTATGTTGGTTCTTCAAGTATTATTATTGTTTTAGGTTGCGATAGTTGCGAATTCGAGTTGAAAATAATAGAGGTTCAAAATTTAAAACACAAAAAAATTGACAATAACATATAAAGAGATTCAATTGTAAAACTTGGATTGTTCCGGAACAGAACTAAGACTAATCCAATGTGATGAAACTCCTTTTGATTTCGGGAATCATGCTTTCGCCTAATAGGTAAAATACTCTCGCCAAAACTTTCGTTTACTACGCGTCAAAACTTCATAATGAGCTAAAAGTGACAATATTTAAATAAACAACTTCCATTTCATTCATACTCTCAAAGTACATTGTAACATTGAATCTAACATAACCAAACAAGCAAAAGATTACATAAGCAAAATTTGGGTGTTTCTAGTCCACCCTAAGTAGATTTCTTGAGATTTCATCATCAATTTCCTGCAACATGTATTAAAGTATATGTCAATACAAAATGATCGGTGAGCATACAAGTTTGATTTACATAGCATACGTATAAAAGTCTCAAATCCAACATGGCAATTTGTACTCTAAGTTATATATCATACTAGCATGCAGGAACTATATGTTAAACCAAAGTGTCCACTAGGGTAATTTCGTCACCAAGCTGAACAAGATCATTATGATTGAATACTTAACAATAACCTTAAAACGGGCGGTGTGCTACTCCTATAGCACTATACATGTTAAGGTAGGCTGGAAAAGTTAATGGCAAATAGGTTGCATGAAGCGTATTCTTGCATGTATAAACATGAAGTATAACAAGTAGCATGTTTTAATGGATTGAGTGTTTTCATATGATTGATCGTGTGTGATTTGTGAGTTTAATAAGTTATACATGTTACACCCTAAAAGTGGTTTAAAAATGGAAAGAATGTCAAGTATACTCACGGTTTGCAAATGCTTTCCACAGGTGAGCTTTAACGGTTTGGAGGATGGAACACCGTGGTTATCCTAAGAGGGTAAACAAAGGTGTGCAAGATCTTTGGGAGTTTGATGATAGGAATATATTTGGGACTTTAAATACGAAAATACATAAAATACTTCTTGTTTTAAACACTTGTTTAGACACCATTTTTGTTAGTGTTCTTCATGAGGATTAAACTCATTGGAAGTCTAAAAATGAGAACACTAAAACTAAGAAAAGTTTCCACCTTACCACAACATTTAACCATTATTTTGGCTGGTATCATGGTTTGGTTTTTTGGATTAGACAGTGTGTGTGTATATATATATATATAGTCTAATATAGGGTTATGTATTGTCAAGTCATGGATTTTCATGCATGGTAGGATGATTCCTTTAACCATTTAGTTCACTAATGCACAAATCATCACATGGATGATTTGGATGGTTATGAACATAAGTACAATAAATTAAACAACTTATCTAATTTACCAAGCAACCCGGTGGGTTTAACTAGACGAGTACTTCCAACATGATAATGGTTAGAGACTTGGTGTAGTTTATGCACTTTGATTTCTTGAAAGCTACTGGGTGACTTAGATTATTCGAAATGTGAGTTTAAAAGCACAACATTTCCGAAACAATATTCAATCCAAACCTACCCAACATAGGGTTTTGTTGGAAACTTGAAGATGTCCACAAAGTTTTAAGAAAATTAACAAGTATGAAACTTTTGGTTGAAACAGGAAATAAACTCCACTTTGGACCTCAAAATAGTAATGTCCCAACTTAGTTTACCTTGGTAAACTTGTGGAAACAATCCTAGAGGTTGTCACTATAACGTTTCGCATTCTCGTACTTTCCTTATTGAGAAAGTATTGTTGTTTTTCTGTTTTTGGAAACTTGTAATTGTATTTTATTCGTTTCCTTTTCCATTATTCTAATCCGAGACTATTGATCATAATGAAACTCGATCATTTTTATACATATGTATGTTACCCATTTTAGACTTGTTTACATGTTCATACTCGAAAGTCACACTTGAAACACCATTTTACATGCTTTATACTTGTACATTACACGGTTATGCTTGTTACACTTAAAACCGACTAAAATACGCAAAGTTACCCAACTTAACCCATTTGTGTGAATGAACAAGACTCCTCGCGCGAAGGGACCTTTCTCTTCGGGTAAATCGCCCAATCTCACCAACCCACTCGCACAAACCTTTTCGCACATCTAAGTAATCATTTCCTCCATTTTTCTATACTTTTCTTGCATTTTCTTCAATATTTTGTTTGGCGAAATCTCTTGGATGGTTTTCACGAGTTTGCATTGGCAAACTAATGGTGAAACCTCACCACATTTGAGGTCCAAACTAAGATTTAAAAAATTTGATTTTTAATCATGTTCTTGCATTTTAAATCTTGTTTTATTAAAATTCTTGTGTGATATTTTCTGCTATGAAACTTGGTGGAATCTGGTACTCACCAAGCTCACAACTCAGTTCAGAGTTGTAGGTTTGCGTTAGGGTTAATTTTCACCAAGAAATGAACTGTTTTGTATGAATCAGAACAGTCTTTTTGGACGGATTTACTCCCATGTCACTGGTAGGTCTGCCACGTGTGCGACACGTGGCCTGGAACGCTTATCTGGTCAACCTTGCTTTGAAGTGGCCCGCGTAAGCCTAAGCTTACATTTTACGCGTCCCGCGTGAAACTCAAAATTCTTGTTTTCTTGGTTTTTCATGCACATTAGGGTTTCAGGGGTCCGGGTTTTCACTTACGAGTCGTTTTGGGACATTTTTGCAGGTCCTTACAGATTCTGCGAATCTTAGCGTTGACCACGGCCTCGTGTCTGCTGGGTACGCCCCCGTGGTGGGTGATAGAAGCTTCTACAACTTTGTCTTTTCTGCAGACACTTGGGCACGCCCCCGTGCTCAGTGAGCACGGGGCGTGTTCAGCCTTCTGTTATCTTGTTTTTGCTGGGGGAGATGTTGTCGAGGGGTCAGGCATGCCACGTTTATTCCTTTCCTTGTATTATTGTTAGATTTTGCTGCATTTTTGCTTCTTCTGTTCATTTAAGCTCATTTAACCCTGAAAATACAAAAGGAAGACAAAAGCACACTTTTTCCAACATTAGTACTAAAAATGGTTAGTTTTATGCCTCATTTGATGTAATTTATATGTTTCATTTTGCACACATCAGTGTATTAATGGGTGTTTGAATCCAATATGTATTTATAAATCTTTGGAAAATTAAGTTATCATTAAGACATTATGGATTTTTAATATTAATACGATCTTTGTTTATAAAGCTCTAGAAATAAATGATGAAAGGTGTTTGTGGGGCGGTTAGAGAATTTTTTGTATTTAGAGGTGGTCTAGAAAAGCCATATCTATTTCTTTTAACACTTGGATTGATATTTATTAACGATAAAACTTCTAGCAAGGAGCTAGAAATTCAGTCTCTCAGATAACTAGTTATGTAGGTCAAATTATTAAAACTACTCCGTGTTAACAATACTAAAGATGAACTTTCACCCCTATTTGCATCCACGAGAATGAATTTGTATTGATTTACTTTGATGTCTTCAAGATAGATAATTGCTTATTGTTGAAAGCTTTATTATTCCTTGCTTGTCATATGGTCCAACATATGACCAAAATATTGTCTAACTCATATGCATTTGTGTTTTGGAACTTTGCATTTGCTTGGGGCTCTCCACCACTTCCATAATCTAGCAACAGTGATGGGAAGGGATTTTAACCCAAGGCTAGATCTACAACCATATAAGTTTCCTATATTTCCGTGATTTGATAAGTTGTTGCAAGTAAGAGACAACTAGTGATGAAACTAATATAACACCTATGTGCAGGACATATATGTTATGGAAAATGGTCCAAGCTCTCCCTTCACCCTAATAAACTAAATAGTGTGAAGGACATTATGTATTGTGTATGTTGGTTCTTCAAGTATTATTATTGTTTTAGGTTGCGATAGTTGCGAATTCGAGTTGAAAAGAATAGAGGTTCAAAATTTAAAACACAAAAAAAATTGACAATAACATATAAAGAGATTCAATTGTAAAACTTGGATTGTTCTGGAACGGAACTAAGACTAATCCAATGTGATGAAACTCCTTTTGATTTCGGGAATCATGCTTTCGCCTAATAGGTAAAATACTCTCGCCAAAACTTTCGGTTACTACGCGTCAAAACTTCATAATGAGCTAAAAGTGACAATATTTAAATAAACAACTTCCATTTCATTCATACTCTCAAAGTACATTGTAACATTGAATCTAACATAACCAAACAAGCAAAAGATTACATAAGCAAAATTTGGGTGTTTCTAGTACACCCTAAGTAGATTTCTTGAGATTTCATCATCAATTTCCTGCAACATGTATTAAAGTATATGTCAATACAAAATGATCGGTGAGCATACAAGTTTGATTTACATAGCATACGTATAAATGTCTCAAATCCAACATGGCAATTTGTACTCTAAGTTATATATCATACTAGCATGCTGGAACTATATGTCAAACCAAAGTGTCCACTAGGGTAATTTCGTCACCAAGCTGAACAAGATCATTATGATTGAATACTTAACAATAACCTTAAAACGGGCGGTGTGCTACTCCTATAGCACTATACATGTTAAGGTAGGCTGGAAAAGTTAATGGCAAATAGGTTGCATGAAGCGTATTCTTGCATGTATAAACATGAAGTATAACAAGTAGCATGTTTTAATGGATTGAGTGTTTTCATATGATTGATCGTGTGTGATTTGTGAGTTTAATAAGTTATACATGTTACACCCTAAAAGTGGTTTAAAAATGGAAAGAATGTCAAGTATACTCACGGTTTGCAAATGCTTTCCACAAGGTGAGCTTAAACGATTTGGAGGATGGAACACCGTGGTTATCCTAAGAGGGTAAACAAAGGTGTGCAAGATCTTTGGGAGTTTGATGATAGGAATATATTTGGGACTTTAAATACGAAAATACATAAAATACTTCTTGTTTTAAACACTTGTTTAGACACCATTTTTTGTTAGTGTTCTTCAAGAGGATTAAACTCATTGGAAGTCTAAAAATGAGAACACTAAAACTAAGAAAAGTTTCCACCTTACCACAACATTTAACCATTATTTTGGCTGGTATCATGGTTTGGTTTTTGGATTAGACAGTGTGTGTGTGTATATATATATATATAGTCTAATATAGGGTCATGTATTGTCAAGTCATGGATTTTCATGCATGGTAGGATGATTCCTTTAACCATTTAGTTCACTAATGCACAAATCATCACATGGATGATTTGGATGGTTATGAACATAAGTACAATAAATTAAACAACTTATCTAATTTACCAAGCAACCCAGTGGGTTTAACTAGACGAGTACTTCCAACATGATAATGGTTAGAGACTTGGTGTAGTTTATGCACTTTGATTTCTTGAAAGCTACTGGGTGACTTAGATTATTCGAAATGTGAGTTTAAAGGCACAACATTTCCAAAACAATATTCAATCCAAACCTACCCAACATAGGGTTTTGTTGGAAAGTTGAAGATGTCCACAAAGTTTTAAGAAAATTAACAAGTATGAAACTTTTGGTTGAAACGGGAAATAAACTCCACTTTGGACCTCAAAATAGTAATGTCCCAACTTAGTTTACCTTGGTAAACTTGTGGAAACAATCCTAGAGGTTGTCACTATAACGTTTCGCATTCTCGTACTTTCCTTATTGAGAAAGTATTGTTGTTTTTCTGTTTTTGGAAACTTGTAATTGTATTTTATTCGTTTCCTTTTCCATTATTCTAATCCGAGACTATTGATCATAATGAAACTCGGTCATTTTTATACATATGTATGTTACCCATTTTAGACTTGTTTACATGTTCATACTCGAAAGTAACACTTGAAACACCATTTTACATGCTTTATACTTGTACATTACACGGTTATGCTTGTTACACTTAAAACCGACTAAAATACGCAAAGTTACCCAACTTAACCCATTTGTGTGAATGAACAAGACTCCTCGCACGAAGGGACCTTTCTCTTCGTGTAAATGGCCCAATCTCACCAACCCACTCGCACAAACCTGTTCGCACATCTAAGTAATCATTTCCTCCATTTTTCTATACTTTTCTTGCATTTTCTTCAATATTTTGTTTGGCGAAATCTCTTGGATGGTTTTCACGAGTTTGCATTGGCAAACTAATGGTGAAACCTCACCACATTTGAGGTCCAAACTAAGATTTAAAAATTTTGATTTTTAATCATGTTCTTGCATTTTAAATCTTGTTTTATTAAAATTCTTGTGTGATATTTTCTGCTATGAAACTTGGTGGAATCTGGTACTCACCAAGCTCACAACTCAGTTCAGAGTTGTAGGTTTGCGTTAGGGTTAATTTTCACCAAGAAATGAACTGTTTTGTATGAATCAGAACAGTCTTTTTGGACGGATTTACTCCCATTCGCACCAATGAGCCACTCAGTCGTACGAGTGGGTTCCATTCGCACGAATGGTTTTGTTTTTCAATCTTTTTGACCCAAGTTCTTATGTACTCCGAGTACTGAAGTCACCATAGATTCACCATCTTCAATATGGATGAGTCTGAGTTGTGATTGAGCGTGAACTGTGGGAGCCTTGGCTTTCCAAACTAGTTCCACCACCTTACTTGCGTACTTTACAAATTAACACCAAACAATTTCCTAGAAACAAAGTAAGTTAACCTTGCCTCGCCTCCAACACTTGCCATGTTGGGTATGACACGCCCGAGTTGTTCTTATTTGATTGTTTGGATATTTTAATAACTGTATTACTTTCTGTGACAAAGCTAGACTATTATTATTATTGTATAACATTAAACTAGTTTACGGTTAAAATATCACGCATGGACATTCGCGCGATTAGATCCATTCGCATGAATGGATATTCCATTCGCACGAACGGGTATTCCAGTCGCACGAATGGTGCTGTGACCTTGATTTATTTTTAAATATTCATACTTTTCGCATTTAAATTATAACCTGAAACCTTCGTCAAATCTGATACTCACACACCTTTGTTTACCCATTGTAGGGTAACCTCGGTGTACCTACTCTTATCTTATCAGCTCTCGGTTTTGTTGGAAAGCTATGCAAAACTGTGAATATACTCGATCCCATTTTTTGTTTATTACACTTTGGGTGCAACATGTACACTTTATACAAATCACACAATCATAATTAAACTTGTGATCATCACACTCTATCCATTCAAACATGAGACTTGTATTATTCTTGTTAACTCGCATGCTATGTGTAGGATCGTTTTGTGACCCAAACGAGTCGATCAGAAGAGATCTTCACCAATACAAAAGGCGGAAACAGATGTATCAGTGTTATTTCAGCTGAATTGCACTAGAAATCACTTTAAACTGTCTTTAGATTGATATCAGATCGATTACAATGCTGTAGACACTTAGGTAGAGCTTCGCTACCGGAATCAGAATCGTTACAAATGAATAGGCACATCATACTTTTCGCATTTAAATTATGACCCGAAACCTTCGTCAAATCTGATACTCACACACCTTTGTTTACCCATTGTAGGGTAACCTCGATGTACCTACTCTTATCTTATCAGCTCTCGGTTTTGTTGGAAAGCTATGCAAAACTGTGAATATACTCGATCCCATTTTTTGTTTATTACACTTTGGGTGCAACATGTGCACTTTATACAAATCACACAATCACAATTAAACTTGTTATCATCACACTCTATCCATTCAAACATGAGACTTGTATTATTATTGTTAACTCGCATGCTATGTGTAGGATCATTTTGTGACCCAAACGAGTCGATCAAAAGAGATCTTCACCAATACAAAAGGCGGAAACAGATGTATCAATGTTATTTCAGCTGAATTGCACTAGAAATCACTTTAAACTGTCTTTAGATTGATATCAGATCGATTACAATGTTGTAGACACTTCGGCAGAGCTTCGCTACCGGAATCAGAATCGTTACAAATGAATAGGCACATCTTACTTTTCGCATTTAAATTATGACCCGAAACCTCCGTCAAATCTGATACTCACACACCTTTGTTTACCCATTGTAGGGTACCCTCGGTGTACCTACTCTTATCTTATCAGCTCTTGGTTTTGTTGGAAAGCTATGCAAAACTGTGAATATACTCGTTCCCATTTTTTGTTTATTACACTTTGGGTGCAACATGTGCACTTTATACAAATCACACAATCACAATTAAACTTGTTATCATCACACTCTATCCATTCAAACATGAGACTTGTATTATTCTTGTTAACTCACATGCTATGTGTAGGATCGTTTTGTGACCCAAACGAGTCGATCAGAAGAGATCTTCACCAATACAAAAGGCGGAAACAGATGTATCAGTGTTATTTCAGCTAAATTGCACTAGAAATCACTTTAAACTGTCTTTAGATTGATATCAGATCGATTACAATGCTGTAGACACTTCGGCAGAGCTTCGCTACCGGAATCAAAATCGTTACAAATGAATAGGCACATCAGGTATTTATAGGAGAGCTGATTTCGCTTGAAATGGTCCAAGCGGAATTAGATTTCGCACGGAATCACTTCAAACGGAATTAACAATCCTGATTTCGTTTGAAATGACCCTGTGTCATTTCAAGCGAAATTACCCATAAACACACATTTCTCATTTTTCGTGCCCTGGTCTATTTAGTTCAATACAAGACTCGATACAAGACGAAGTCGACAGACGGATGCACCAACAGACTCCCCCTCGGATGTTGACGAAGTCTTCGGTGTCGAGTCTTCGATTGTCAAACCTTCAGCCTTTATCAGTCTGCTCGCTCTCTCCAAATATTCTCCATTGTAAGCATCCTTAATCAATCTCTTTCTCTCAGAATCTCAACTTGGAACTATAATCCTCTTGATCAGGTCTCTTGATTCCTTAAGATCATCAGCATCTGCAGCTTGCCTTTTCAGAATCTGAATCTGGCTCGACAATCTTCATACTTTCTTTTGATGTCATCAGACTCCCCCTTTCGCTAAGCTGGGATCGCTGTCTGGAATTCTCTTTTCACAGGTTCTAAGATCGAAACCTGGCTTTTCTCAAACTTCATTCCTGCACAGTCTCTACCACAAACATAAGTTTCACAAATTTAAAGTTTTGATAAAATTATATCATTTGCAGGTATTTTTCAGAATGATTTATCAATTAAAAGCTTCTGATGACCACTTGTACGCAAACATTCTTCATTTAAAAACACTTCTCCCAAACCTATTGTTCATCATGCTTAGCACTCGGAATTTTGAAAATCAGCTTTCCAACATCAGTTGTCTAAAATCTTTTTGAATTTTTTAAAAAATTTTGCTAAAACACACTAAAATCTTTTTGGAATTTTCAAAATAAAAGAAATGCAGTAAAGAAATATCTACATACAATATTTTTGTGAGTTTGTGTAAGAGGATCATATCAGTTTTTGAGACAAATCACCAACACCGTTAAGCTTTAAACATTTTAAGTTCTAAACGATTCACTTAGATTGTCAGTATACTAATCCACTTAAATTTTCACACAAAGTTCAACTGTTTCGAGATACTAGATTAGTGTTTTAAGCACTTAAACTTATTTGCGTGTCCCACCTCAGAATATACTCCCGTATCCAGATCCCAATATTCAGTCTTACGGGTGAGTATATCTAGATGATATCTGTAAAGGGTTAAATTGCGAGGGCCGTGAGAGCTCAGGCTATTGCTTCCGCAAAATCAGAGAGATGACGGCTTCGACTTTAGGTGTGTTCCCTTTAGAGAATCTTTTCTTCAACAGCACACGATTGACATTTTTCAATGTTTCAACATTTTTTTATACTGAGGCGGTGCTATATTTCAAGCAAGCAGAAAGTATTATACAGGGACTAGGCCATTGCTTCCACAAAATCAGAAGTCCCGGGATAATACCCCAGATATCACTAAGCATAAAGATCTAGTATCTCAGAAAGAGGGACCTTTCAAACAAGATTTCGGGGGTTACCCATATATCCGAGAGATGTTCCCCACGATATAAGCAAGTTTGATATTTAGGTTTATATATCGTCACAATCTACTAAATGTGCAAAAACCTACTGGCACATCATCAATGAGACCGTTTATCACTTTTGACTTTCCAATTCTTTAGCATGCTATGATCGTCCACTGATGTACTATCATTTCCTCTTTTTTCAACAAAACTCATTTTTAATTTTATCATGTTTTTTACTTTTTCAAATTTTCAAATGTTTTTTGATTTTCTGAAATTTCTTACTCCCCCTAAAATTCAAAATCATTTAAAGGAAATTTGAAAACAAACTGTACAAATAAAGTGACAACTGATATCGAATCAATTCAATTCGCCATCCACTTGGCATAACCAATCAGAACTTCCCCTGACAACAAACTATTTTCAAAACTGTAACACCCTTAAAATGTAACGCCTCGCTTTTCCGTATTCTATTATTATTATTATTATTATTATCATTATTATTATTTTTATTTATATTTATATATATATATATATATTCATAATTAAAAACCCAGTCAAAAACGGGTTCGTAAGTGCGTTTGGGCCACCTAAAAATGAGGATTGGACTTGTGAGCCTTGGGCCCAAGCCCAAAGCCCACTAAACAACCCTATGTATTAAAAAATGAATCAAACCCTAGTTTCATTGTATCAGCCGTTAATTACATTGTCTTGTCCCTCTCATACTCTTGTCTGCCCTTGATTCTCTAACCCTAATCTAACTACACACACGCATACAAATGGAAGTCAGAGATTCCATCTCCTTCAAAGCCTACTCAACCTCACACTTGAAAAGAGTTTATCCACATCAGCCACCTCCTGGCTCCCTCTTCCTCTCGAGCTCTAATTCCGGCGACCGGAATCTCAAACAATTGAACAGGTGGCTCAATGGTGGAGATGGTGTATGTCGTTGTTGACCCCGCCATGCCCGGCCTCGAGTCCCGTTCGGCGCTCCGGCTTCGAGTCACCCGCCGACAACAACACCCTCCTTTTATTCGATTGATGTAACCGGCCGACCACTACCTGTGGTGGCGACGTTCAACGGCTACAACAACAATGACTGGCGACGACGACCAGTGTTGCGGCGGCGGCGATGGTGGCGTTATTTCAGGTCAGTGGTGATTCGAGTTGTATTTTGTTAAATTCCGACTCAACATTTGTTGTTTTGATTGTTCCAGTTGGTTCGGGTTCCGATTCCGTTTATGTGTCGATTTCATCTCAGAATCTGATTTGGGTTTTGTTGTTTAGATTTTGATTCAAGTTCCATTTCTGTTTTGCTTTGGGATACGACTCGGTTTAGACATTCGGGTCACGCACGGTTCGATTAGTCGGTCAACAGAAGTCAACGGCTGGTCAACGACGAGTCAACAGTCAAACTTGTTCGGGTCAGATTCAAGGTTCGGTAAAAAAATTCCAAACATTTTGAAGATTCAGTATATTAGTTATGTTAGTGTTATTCTAGTCGCGGAACCGACTTTATATAATTTGAATTTATGCATAGAAACTATCTAATGATATATCTATATTGTTTCGTCCGTTATTTATTGAATCTTGAAAATAGATTGACAACTTGTGTTGTCGGGAACGTCCAAAAACAAAGGAAACTCTGCCCGTTTTTCGTAAAATTCCGTAAGCCGAAACGCGTTAGTTTTATAAATCGAAATCTATCAAATTCGATTAATTTATTTTTATAAAATAGATATAAACATACATTTATTTTATCAACATTCTCATAATACTTTTGAAATAATTAATTTTAGGAATATTTCTTAAACTATATACATGTATATATATCTATATACCTACATTATATCAACTAGATATACTTCAGTTTCCACGTCAAACCCTCCGTCATAATTCCTTTTACTCATGCACCATCGTTTGCCCTTATAGGGTGACCTCGGTGTTCCGTCCTCCCAAACTCGCACACTCGTCAACACTTGGATAATCGGAAGACTTAGCAACTATGTGAGTATACTCGTATTTCCCCTTTTACTTTTACCACTTTTGGGGTGTAACATGCTTACTTATCAAAAACTTACACATGAAAATTTTGCTTAAAACATGAACATTCCTATAACATGCTTGTATACGTGATTGCTTGATACTTTAAACTTGGGTGAAACTTATGTGTTGAACTTATCATTAACTTCGTACGAGCCAAACCGTGACATATGTAGCGCTATAGGATTAACGACCCGCCCGTAAACTTGAGGTTATGTCATGAGCATGTTGCGTTTCCTTGGTTTGATATGTTGGGCACATGCCGTATTTATTGTTTATCTTGAATCACATGCTTGCTATGAGGAATTGTTTAAAACTTATATTTTGTTATGTACGTACCAAACTTGTATACTCGCCTTTGCTTTTGCATTGAATTGTATTTTAAACATGTTACAGGTTGATGACGATGATGCTATGAAATGAAGTAGCGTTGATGCCTAGATACACATATAGATGTTTAGGTTTAATATGTTGTATCAATTTTGCTTATGTTGTCGCGTATTTCTTTTGAACTTGTTGTTACTTGAGTTTATGTAATGTTGACAATTTGAAATTATGGAATGAAATGGGAATTATTTAATTATCGTCACAAATAGTGTTATGATGTCTCGAGCAATCTTCACACTTCGTCTCATCCTGATGTTTCCGCCATTGGTTGGGGTGTGACAGATTGGTATCAGAGCCATAACTATAGGGAATTAGGAAAAGTAGGAATGCTTTAACGTAGTCTATAGTTTTAAAGCCTTATTCGTATGTTTTGCTTGAACAGCTACATGATACTTTATTTGTTTCTTATTTATGCTCTTTTAAACATGTATGTCACTCATGTGTAATATTTGACATGTTATTCTTATGCATTAATGCTTGTTTTGTTATGTGTTAATACTTGTTTTATCATTGTTCGATTCCTTATGTGTTATTCTTGACGTATTTCTCTATGTGTTAATACTTGTTTTATCATTTCATTATTTATGTACCATTCTTCCTTATGTGTTCATACTTGTTTGTGTATTCATTTGACATACATTTCCCTCATGCATTTTACCCGATATTTCTAAATCCGAAAACACTCATAATACACAAACGAGACGAGTTCACCAAAATAGGCGTGAAACCCACAATTTGGTGAATGACTCTCAATCCTTCTACTTTTCTTTTCTTACACGAAATTTACCACCAAGTTAGGAGTGAAATCCTCACCTTGATGGAGAATTTCAAAATCTCAAATTCTCGTGGACCCTCGTCAACAAGTCGAAATTAAATTTTGACCCGACGAGTACCAACCATATTTAGGGTACGAAATCGCCAAGCTAGGGGTGAAACCCGCACCTTGTCGACTAGTTCCGCTCCTTGATTTTCAAAAGTCCCGCCAAGTCTCGAATTTTTGATGGATTTGGGAACATGTAGTAACTGGAAGGGTGAGTACCGTTAGCCGAAGTGTCGGCGAGAGTATTCCACCTATTAGGCCAAAGCATGTTTCTCAATTTCAAAAGATCTTTCGACTACTTTGGTTAGTCAATGTTCCATTTGGAACCATCTAAGTTTTACACGAGTTAAGCTTTATTATTTTCGATCTTTTGTCAATTTAGAACATTTTTTTTCGAAATTTCATTTTTTTGCGCACACATCATATTCTTACCTTTTATACGATTATACATTATTAGCATGCATTACTTCACGTAATTTTATTTACACTTTTTAACAATGAGTGGAGGCATATCATCAAGATAGGAGTGATTTCCTTACCTTGACGATTAACTCCGCTTCTTTTCCCATCTTACAACGACCTCACCAACGGATTTGGGGTGATTCCCTTACCTAGGTGATCGTTACCAACACTTTCTTTTAATCACCTATATTATGTAAACACGATCATGTTTTTACCTAAATCATTTATCATGTATTTCAAATGCTTCATTTATATTTAAACGTACCTCTTATTCTATAATCTAATTTCACATCACTCGCATACACAAAATTTTAATGTTACCAATAAACGCGTGTTCCTCGATTTTCAAAATTTCATGAAATACTACTTGTCAGTCTAGTCGATTTAATAAATCCGTTGCCCACAAATTCACCAATCAACGTAAACATGGAAACACGCTCCTCTCACACCATTAAACTAGAGATTGTTATTCTCAATTGAGAATCAAATCAACTTTTTCGCACACACCTATAAAATATTACCAATATTATTCAATCATTTACAAAAATTCATTTTCAAAACCAATGAAACATTTTTCAACAATCACTAAGTTCATGTACCAAATTCTTTTTCTAAGGATCAATTTTTTTTTCCACAAGAAGCTGTAAGTTTCAAAATTTTCTAACACAAAGTTACTTTAAACGATGCAAACTTATTAACCTCTAGAACTTTTTCAAAACCTCACTCAAAACGCCAATTAAATTCAAACACGTGGGCAAGGAAACTTCATAAGAACCGACAAATTTTCAACTTATGTAAACTCTTTTAAAGCCGCAGTAGCATTTCCATTCCTTTACAAAGTACCTTCCACATAACCAATAAACGTTTTATACTCTCTTACATTCACAAACTAGAGTCTATATTTCATGACAACTCAATCTATTTTAACTTCACGTTTTGCGCAAACAACTATATATGCATATCATATTACACGTTTTAGACAATATCTCACGACAATCTCACGCGCGTCACTCATTCCCTTTTCGTTCATACTCAAAACTTTTAAACGTTTACGCGCATAAACTCGTGTAGTTTGATTTATACTATAAACAAAATCAATATTTTCTACATCCATACTTATACATTTTATGTCTTCACTTATGTTCACACTTACACATTTATGTTATACTCACGATTCAAAATGTGTACATTTTACGTTAATACATACACTCACAATTATATACTTACGTTGTCCTTACATTTATGTCTATACTACATTCATATTCACATGCTTTATGTTTTCATTTGCACTTACACAACTTTGTTACACTTATATTCATACACATATATTTTATTCATACTTAACCTTCATGTTTTACACCTATATTCACATTCATATTCATATTCATATCTATGCTCATAGATCTTATGTTCACACTGATACTTGTATTTATACACATACGCCTTGTGTTTACGCTTATACTCATGTTGTACTCGCATTTATACTCATTTTTCATACGTTTTATGCTTATACTTATCCACATACTACTTACACGTTTTATGTTTATGCTCATACATACATGCATATTCATACTTAAACTCATGATTCATACATTCGTACCCGTACGTGAGCGTAATCCGAGTGATTTGCTTACGTGGGTCCCATACATACTTAAGCATGGACTTGCTTACATACTACATTCTTACACGTACACATTCTTAATTTTTGAATTATGTATACCCTGACTCATACACGACTAGTACAAGCTACGCGGATCATGCGACGATCAATATAATCGCGGGTGCAGACGGGATTATAGTGACAGGCGTATGAGAACCATAGTGTACTACCGTGTATGGTAAGACACGGAACGTAGCATGACACGAATAACGAAACGGACGTAACATGGTCAAAACATGGTGGATACGCCGCTGGTACTTCCTATATATAAGTGTTTCCACCATGTTACCAAACTTTCGTAAAACGTGCCACGAGAAATTCAGTGTTTTACAAACCTTTTTGGACCTAATACAAGCTTTAAACAACTCACAAACGCATTATATCCGATTATCCACGACGAGACCTTATCCTTAAGACTACTTTTGTCTATCCGATACTTATGCTATTCTTATACTCTTAATCGCTATTTGATCAATCGTTCCCCTTACATCTCCGTTATTCTCCGTTGTTCTTCATACAAGCCTCAATTTTAAACGAATCTCTTCTCTTTGCCAAAATCATTTCAAGTCTTGCTCTTGAATAAATTTCGGGACGAAATTTCCCAAAGGAGGGGATACTGTAACGCCTCGCTTTTCCGTATTCTATTATTATTATTATCATTATTATTATTATTTTTATTTATATTTTATATATATATATATATATATATATATATATATATATATATATATATTCATAATTAAAAACCCAGTCAAAAACGGGTTCGTAAGTGCGTTTGGGCCACCTAAATATGAGGATTGGACTTGTGAGCCTTGGGCCCAAGCCCAAAGCCCACTAAACAACCCTATGTATTAAAAAATGAATCAAACCCTAGTTTCATTGTATCATCCGTTAATTACATTGTCTTGTCCCTCTCATACTCTTGTCTGCCCTTGATTCTCTAACCCTAATCTAACTACACACACACACGCATACAAATGGAAGTCAGAGGTTCCATCTCCTTCAAAGCCTACTCAACCTCACACTTGAAAAGAGTTTATCCACATCAGCCACCTCCTGGCTCCCTCTTCCTCTCGAGCTCTAATTCCGGCGACCGGGATCTCAAACAATTGAACAGGTGGCTCAATGGTGGAGATGGTGTATGTCGTTGTTGACCCCGCCATGCCCGGCCTCGAGTCCCATTCGGCGCTCCGGCTTCGAGTCACCCGCCGACAACAACACCCTCCTTTTATTCGATTGATGTAACTGGCCGACCACTACCTGTGGTGGCGACGTTCAACGGCTACAACAACAATGACGGGCGACGACGACCAGTGTCGCGGCGGCGGCGATGGTGGCGTTATTTCAGGTCAGTGGTGATTCGAGTTGTATTTTGTTAAATTCCGACTCAACATTTGTTGTTTTGATTGTTCCAGTTGGTTTGGGTTCCGATTCCGTTTATGTGTCGATTTCATCTCAGAATCTGATTTGGGTTTTGTTGTTTAGATTTTGATTCAAGTAACATTTCTGTTTTGCTTTGGGATACGACTCGGTTTAGACATTCGGGTCACGCACGGTTCGATTAGTCGGTCAACAGAAGTCAACGGCTGGTCAACGACGAGTCAACAGTCAAACTTGTTCGGGTCAGATTCAAGGTTCGGTAAAAAAATTCCAAACATTTTGAAGATTCAGTATATTAGTTATGTTAGTGTTATTCTAGTCGCGGAACCGACTTTATATAATTTGAATTTATGCATAGAAACTATCTAATGATATAACTATATTGTTTCGTCCGTTATTTATTGAATCTTGAAAATAGATTGACAACTTGTGTTGTCGGGAACGTCCAAAAACAGAGGAAACTCTGCCCGTTTTTCGTAAAATTCCGTAAGACGAAACGCGTTAGTTTTATAAATCGAAATCTATCAAATTCGATTAATTTATTTTTATAAAATAGATATAAACATACATTTATTTTATCAACATTCTCATAATACTTTTGAAATAATTAATTTTAGGAATATTTCTTAAACTATATACATGTATATATATCTATATACCTACATTATATCAACTAGATATACTTCAGTTTCCACGTCAAACCCCCCGTCATAATTCCTTTTACTCATGCACCATCGTTTGCCCTTATAGGGCGACCTCGGTGTTCCGTCCTCCCAAACTCGCACACTCGTCAACACTTGGATAATCGGAAGACTTAGCAACTATGTGAGTATACTCGTATTTCCCCTTTTACTTTTACCACTTTTGGGGTGTAACATGCTTACTTATCAAAAACTTACACATGAACATTTTGCTTAAACACATTAACATTCCTATAACATGCTTGTATACGTGATTGCTTGATACTTTAAACTTGGGTGAAACTTATGTGTTGAACTTATCATTAACTTCGTACGAGCCAAACCGTGACATATGTAGCGCTATAGGATTAACGACCCGCCCGTAAACTTCAGGTTATGTCATGAGCATGTTGCGTTTCCTTGGTTTGATATGTTGGACACATGCCATATTTATTGTTTATCTTGAATCACATGCTTGCTATGAGGAATTGTTTAAAACTTATCTTTTGTTATGTACGTACCAAACTTGTATACTCGCCTTTGCTTTTGCATTGAATTGTATTTTAAACATGTTACAGGTTGATGACGATGATGCTATGAAATGAAGTAGCGTTGATGCCTAGATACACATATAGACGTTTAGGTTTAATATGTTGTATCAATTTTGCTTATGTTGTCGCGTATTTCTTTTGAACTTGTTACTTGAGTTTATGTAATGTTGACAATTTGAAATTATGGAATGAAATGGGAATTATTTAATTATCGTCACAAATAGTGTTATGATGTCTCGAGCAATCTTCACACTTCGTCTCATCCCGATGTTTCCGCCATTGGTAGGGGTGTGACATAAAATTTCTACTTGAATTTTAATAATAATTCATAAGGTTTTATACAAAGATGTCTAAATTAAAACCTTAGTTTCAAGAACCAAGTTCTAAGGTAATAAACATTAGTTATCTACCGACTAATTAAAACATCCTTAAGTTGTTTAACAAACAGTTTACATCATAACATTGTTTAAACAGAGTTAATTTACGCAGAAGCTTCAAAAGTTTGTGTTCGGTTCTTCAAAAGCTAGCTTGACCGTCATCCGTAATCCTTGGATACCTAAAAACTGAAATGTTTACAATAAACATTAGTATTAGAGTACTTAGAAATAACTCATATTCGAAACCACGTTTAAAACGGATTCGATTTCACAAAGAAATACAAATTTATCATAAATTCTTAAGCTCCACCGTAACTTACGGTAGATACCGTAAGTTACGGTGGCTTCTGGGAAAATCTGGTTCCACCGTAACATAGGGGTAAACCACCGTAGCTTTTTGACCTCTACCGTAAATTACGGTACATACCGTAATTTACGGTAGACTCTGCAAATATATGTTTTGACTAATTTGTTGGTTTTGCCCAAACAAATCTCTCGGATCTTTCATTCTAACAACCCAAAATACTAAATTCTTGCAATTTGATATGTCAATTATCAATCAATAAACAAAGATAATCAATCATATTACGAAGCAATACTCATGCTTTATTTGATTATTCGACCCGTTTGGCTCATCTATGGAATCCTCCATTGTGATGACTACCAACGCGATCTAAACAATTCTTTATCTATTATTCAACTTAGCGATCATTATCATTTTATTTCAACTCGACTTCTATTCTACAATTCAACTACATATGTGCTAGTTATCAAAATATCAAATGTAACGAGTTAAGTTACATACTTGCATAATTCATCAATATTGGTTTATAACCATAATTACCCATTCCCGGGCTTGTCCATCTTAGCGTATCACTTCCATTCCATGGTTTACGCTTTCATAATTCGAATTTAACGAGTGGCGTTCAAGTCACTTCGAACACTACCATTTCAACCATTAGTAAACATATCTAACCAATTATTTGTTTTGACCCGTTTGGTTTGTCGAGTGAATTCCATCACTTCTTAGATTTACCAATCGCAACTATTATTGCTATAACAACCTTAAACATATCTATGACTAGGCTTGTCTATATAAATGTAAAGAGACGACAAGTCGCGTACCTTTAAAGCGTTCCCTTCAAGCGTGTGTCCGCTCCGGCTTGTCCATTTGAATACTCGATTCCTTTGCCTATAGAGTTCCATTCACAACCAAATTTAGAACTCTTTTATAACCAAAAGTCGGACGATCCATTATGACATTCAAATCTGCGTTTTTGTCCGATCTTTAAATGTTTTACTCCTCACTTAGGCGTTTTAACAAACACCTAGCGGGTCAGATTTTTACATAACCATTATTAGGTTCTTGACATGTTATTTTCATCTGCTTTCACTTCAATTAACAAATCTATACTAAATTTTAACATCAATAATTTCAGATTCACCACATGGATTCAGATTTCACTAGAATAAGAACCATAATTCTAGGGTTTATTTAGTTTCTACAAACTCACTAATCACCTACAATGGTGATTATAAACCCCACAAGTATAATGCTAGATTTTAACAAGAAATCATCTAGGGTTTATCCCTAGATGCCATATTACTTCATATTTCATCCATGCAAGACATAATCAAGCTCAATTTCAGTTTTTCACAATTAACCTATAATTTAAGATGAATCAAAACATGAAATTTTTGCATACCTTATGATCCCCTCAACAAGGTGATCACTAATTCGTGCTTGAAAACCGATTTGAAGCTGATTTGAACTCTCAATTTGATCAAGTTTGACATGCACTAGAGTTTGGTGGGGAGCCTGTGTCGCCCCCTGGGTTCTTGTTCGACCAGACACCCTTTTGGGTGTGTTTGGTTTGTTTTTAATTTTGTTTATTGAAATTAAGTTTCATTTTTAACAACATAGGTCCCTCCACCGTTATTTAGTTTATATCTTTGGCAATTTAACTTCATTTATACTTTAAAACAAGACAACCAACTAACTAGGTTATTTATTTCCTAGTTAGTTTATTCTCGTTTATTTTATACTTTATAATTCTAATATAAAGTTTTATATTTTCGGGGTGTTACAAGTCCACCTCCCTTAAAAGGGTTTCTTCCCCGAAACCTTCTTTAAGTAGGACCTTGGTTTGAACCTAACCGTCTTAGTTTCGTTTTTCAAGGCATTCCTTCTTGTCCGGCATAAGGTTTTTATTCGTATTTACATATTCGTCTTTTACGCATATGTCTTATTGGACCGTAACCTTTTATCATCTATTTCCTATCTTTGTTGCCTATTTGACCGGGTTGTCTTTTGACCACCCAGTCACTGAGTCCGTCAGCATACTTACTTCACGGTAATCTTACATTGACAAGTGCTCCACATAGGTCACAACATTATTTTGACTTTAACTTGTTTTATCGCCTTGACCAATTGGTCACCATTTTACCCCATATATCGTTATTTGGGTATACTATAATGCCGTCATCGGCATTTTGCGTGTTTATAATTTCACATCCAATAACTCGTATTATAACATGGCTGCATTTTGTATCCCTTTTTGTATCCGTGATCACATCACGTCATGTTTAGGCTTATGTCAGTTTTTCATGATTATTAATCTTCCTTTGAATACATCATCTTACACCTATCAGCGTTAATACCTTTATCCTTTAGTATTAACCATTTTCTAATTTCTCTCGTAATACTTATATTTGTTAGAATGTCGTTTTCTTACAAAAACTGAATTTTAGTTTAATGTTTTTCTCTTTAACACATGTCAATCAATCATATCAGAAATTGACAACAAGAATTATTCTTCTCCGTTATCATTTTACGCGAGAAATCATGACTTGTTCCCACGCTATATATTATCGACCCGCAGGTTCCTTTACTTAGCCTCGTAGGCTATTTTATTAGGTCTTCATATCTTTATTCAATTGCATAAGTATACATATGCCGTTAAGGCACCTCCTTTTTATGTTTAGAATAATAAATTTTCGCTTTCAAAATTCATTTGACCTTGACCGTAGTCTAAGGCTATACTCATTTTCTTTCGGATTATCTTTCCGACTCTATGACTTCTTATGTCTCCTCCGCGTCGGTTTATTTTACTCATACCGTTATTTGGTTTATGGCCCTATTTCCTTTCAACCCGTCACTCGGGTTCTTGATCTTGATGTTTTAACACTCCTGTTTCATTGGTTTGCATTTTCCCTTTCATACTCTTTTATGACCTATCCCATAGATTCAATAATATTTCACGCTTTCATTATCCAGGTTGCGCTTACTTGGGATATCAACTACTATACTTTATTCAACCCGCCCAACATTAAAGTAGTTGAACATGACTATCGAAATTTCTGTTTTTGCAAAATTTTATCGTTTTCTCAGTCATAACTCTTAATCCGAGTCCCTTGACTTTTAATTCACGTTCTCGACAGTTGGTTACGCAATTATCTGGAAACATACCTATTAATTGAGTATTTTATCGATATTATTTTCATAGCAACCCTTCCGACATTCCTTAAGACTTTGTTTCTCGATTTATTTGGTCGTGACAGAAAAACCCACCTTTCTTTTGTCAGCGACCCTTAGGTCTGTTTCTTTTACTAATGCCCCGAAGGCCCATGTCTCAAGTCTTATTTGGTAAACTACTGTTATTGTTATTCGGCCTTTGGGGTTTACTCATTCTTATTCTAACGCTTTCATAATGTTTATCTTACTAATTTTAAATTTTTTTTTACATATTCACCCTCATTAAGGTGATTATCGTTCTTCCTCAGGAGGAATTTATTAATAACATGTTACTTGGGTATCTACCCATACCCGAGCTTTTAAATCCAAATTTATTGGTACTTCATTATTTACAGCAATAAATAATACATATTGTCCATTTAGTTTGGCTAGTCTATAACCCTGTCCTTGTCATCTATTACTATTGTAAACTCCCAAGGTTCGGGTGCTATTACACTCCTCCCTATAATGACGCTTATCTTTCATTACGTTCTCGGGTTCGAGTGTGCGCGCACCCCTTCCCAAGGCAATATTTATCATGATTATTTTTACCTCGATACTCAACATACAGTTTCAGCACCTCTTATAAACAATAAAACTTTTATTATTACTTATTTCTATTTTTTAAAGCCTTGGTAATTTCGTTAACACTAATGTAGAATGTTAAATAAATCGATATAAAACAAACGATTTATTTGCACTTGTAATAATTAAAATTCATGCTGAAATTTAATTTACAATAGTATACCTGAAACGACATCAAATTCAGCTTCAGCCTCCGTGGCTGTTATATAAAACAACTTTGTCCTTGATTTCTGGGCATTAGACCTTGTGTTGGTTGTGTCCTTGGTTCCAAGCCTCTATGGACATTTAGACTTTTTATGTCTTGGCTTACCACATGTGCCCTTGTGAATTTTTCCACAAAATCTACACTGATGTAACACACTTTTTGTAACTCCCTTCTTGGGAGCTTTATTAGACTTGGACTTCTCTACAGATCTTGGATTCACATCCAACACCCTCCTTTCTTCTATTTCTTGTAGTATGCTGTTTTTCAATTCAGCCATCATATCGTACACCACCGGCACGATTGTGGTTTGTAATCTATCAATATACTGTGATAGGCTATTTTCTAGAGCTTTTCCGACCTCCTCGGAAATCTTAGCTTTCATTTGTTCAGTCAATTGAGATGTCGAATCATCTCCGGTTACTCCAGGCATTTCTTTAACTGAAACATCCATCACGATTTATCAATAATTATTTAATTCATTTCCATTTTATTATACGGAAATTTATATCACTCTTACTCAATCATAAATAATGTGTCATTCTTTTTCGGCTTGGTCAAGTATATATCTTGCCTTACCTTTCTTACTTAGTGTATTTTCCCGGGTTCGAGCGTATTTATACACTCCTCCCTTCTTTCCGTCATCTTAAAATTGAAATGTTTACACTAATTGTTAAACATTTCATTTATGACATATGCGTCATTCATTTTGATCTAGCCAAGTTCACCACTTGCTTAAACCATTTATGCTTAGTGCACTTCTCCGAGTTTGAGTGTGTAAACACGCACTTCCTGTGCATATCAATTCAAATTTCCTTTTTCTAGTATTCTAGTAAGTCTACTAAAGCAATTAATTCTTACCGGACGATCGATCAAGCTTGAACCGAACACTTTGTTGACAACCTTAAGCTCTGATTACCAACTTGTAACACCCTTAAAATTTCTACTTGAATTTTAATAATAATTCATAAGGTTTTATACAAAGATGTCTAAATTAAAACCTTAGTTTCAAGAACCAAGTTCTAAGGTAATAAACATTAGTTATCTACCGACTAATTAAAACATCCTTAAGTTGTTTAACAAACAGTTTACATCATAACATTGTTTAAACAGAGTTAATTTACGCGGAAGCTTCAAAAGTTTGTGTTCGGTTCTTCAAAAGCTAGCTTGACCGTCATCCGTAATCCTTGGATACCTAAAAACTGAAATGTTTACAATAAACATTAGTATTAGAGTACTTAGAAATAACACATATTCGAAACCACGTTTAAAACGGATTCGATTTCACAAAGAAATACAAATTTATCATAAATTCTTAAGCTCCACCGTAACTTACGGTAGATACCGTAAGTTACGGTGGCTTCTGGGAAAATCTGGTTCCACCGTAACATAGGGGTAAACCACCGTAGCTTTTTGACCTCTACCGTAAATTACGGTACATACCGTAATTTACGGTAGACTCTGCAAATATATGTTTTGACTAATTTGTTGGTTTTGCCCAAACAAATCTTTCGGATCTTTCATTCTAACAACCCAAAATACTAAATTCTTGCAATTTGATATGTCAATTATCAATCAATAAACAAAGATAATCAATCATATTACGAAGCAATACTAATGCTTTATTTGATTATTCGACCCGTTTGGCTCATCTATGGAATCCTCCATTGTGATGACTACCAACGCGATCTAAACAATTCTTTATCTATTATTCAACTTAGCGATCATTATCATTTTATTTCAACTCGACTTCTATTCTACAATTCAACTACATATGTGCTAGTTATCAAAATATCAAATGTAACGAGTTAAGTTACATACTTGCATAATTCATCAATATTGGTTTATAACCATAATTACCCATTCCCGGGCTTGTCCATCTTAGCGTATCACTTCCATTCCATGGTTTACGCTTTCATAATTCGAATTTAACGAGTGGCGTTCAAGTCACTTCGAACACTACCATTTCAACCATTAGTAAACATATCTAACCAATTATTTGTTTTGACCCGTTTGGTTTGTCGAGTGAATTCCATCACTTCTTAGATTTACCAATCGCAACTATTATTGCTATAACAACCTTAAACATATCTATGACTAGGCTTGTCTATATAAATGTAAAGAGACGACAAGTCGTGTACCTTTAAAGCGTTCCCTTCAAGAGTGTGTCCACTCCGGCTTGTCCGCTTGAATACTCGATTCCTTTGCCTATAGAGTTCCATTCACAACCAAATTTAGAACTCTTTTATAACCAAAAGTCGGACGATCCATTATGATATTCAAATCTGCGTTTTTGTCCGATCTTTAAATGTTTTACTCCTCACTTAGGCGTTTTAACAAACACCTAGCGGGTCAGATTTTTACATAACCATTATTAGGTTCTTGACATGTTATTTTTATCTACTTTCACTTCAATTAACAAATCTATACTAAATTTTAACATCAATAATTTCAGATTCACCACATGGATTCAGATTTCACTAGAATAAGAACCATAATTCTAGGGTTTATTTAGTTTCTACAAACTCACTAATCACCTACAATGGTGATTATAAACCCCACAAGTATAATGCTAGATTTTAACAAGAAATCATCTAGGGTTTATCCCTAGATGCCATATTACTTCATATTTCATCCATGCAAGACATAATCAAGCTCAATTTCAGTTTTTCACAATTAACCTATAATTTAAGATGAATCAAAACATGAAATTTTTGCATACCTTATGATCCCCTCAACAAGGTGATCACTAATTCGTGCTTGAAAATCGATTTGAAGCTGATTTGAACTCTCAATTTGATCAAGTTTGACATGCACTAGAGTTTGGTGGGGAGCCTGTGTTGCCCCCTGGGTTCTTGTTCGACCAGACACCCTTTTGGGTGTGTTTGGTTTGTTTTTAATTTTGTTTATTGAAATTAAGTTTCAATTTTAACAACATAGGTCCCTCCACCTTTATTTAGTTTATATCTTTGGCAATTTAACTTCATTTATACTTTAAAACAAGACAACCAACTAACTAGGTTATTTATTTCCTAGTTAGTTTATTCTCGTTTATTTTATACTTTATAATTCTAATATAAAGTTTTATATTTTCGGGGTGTTACAGAGTTGAAATTAGAAACACAGAGAATTGAAACCGAGAGAGTTAATAGATTGTTAAAAAGTTACTCATGTTCTACTTTTGTGGTTGACATGATTTATCCCATAGTAGAAGAAATGAAGACTTTTGAAGAAGGAAAATCTGAAGAGAAGAAGTCTAAAACAAAAGAAGATGATGAATTGAAGATTTCTGGTAAGAAACCAAGTGTTGTCTATAAGAAATGTTCACCCCCGGTCAAAAATGGATATTCTCCTCGAAATCCAAATTCAGAAAGAGTCAAAAAGGCAACAAACTTACAGTGGGGGTCTGAGTCTTCAGATAAATTGCTAGAAAACATTGATGTCACGTTCACATCGTCTGACACTGATCATGAGTCCGAGTTAATAAAGAAAGTGGTCGATCAGGTGTTGGATAAGGATGAAACGGAGGAGTCCAAATCAGAGTCAAAGTCTGAGTCCAACACGTCAAATTCAACAGTCAAAAAGGACAAACGGGTTTATGATAAAGAATTTTTGTTATCAAAATCTAATTTGAATGACAAACCGATCAAAGTAGCATATACTTTGAAAGATTCTGACAAATTATATTCTGATGAGATATTTCCAATAAGAGGTGTTAAAACTGAAATGATCAAAAAGGTTTTTAAACTAACAGAAATTAATATTTCTGAAATAAAAGTTGTAAATCTTTCTGGAAAACCTAAAACTTACACCTCAAGAGTTAAACAAAGATTAAACAAGAAAAAGGGTTACATTCTGGTTCTGGTTATCAAAAGAAACCAAACCATAACGGTAATTTCAAAAAGAATGGTTTAGGTTTTGTTCCACCGAAAAATCATAAAAATGAGAAAATTTATAAACCAAAAACTGTTTTTGTTACAGGAAAAACATCTGAAGAAGAAAAAGAGCAAGTGTTCAGAAAGCAATCCAACAAAGAATTCCTTGTCAAGAAGCAAGAAGAAATGAAGAAAAGTATTACTCAGAAGAAGATAGAGACGAGAACCTGTTTTCAATGTAAAACAGTTGGTCACTATTGCCAGGAATTGTCCAAAGGCAATACAAACAAAACAGGGAGTCTCTGGTAAACTGAAAGAAAAGATTGTTGAGAAAACCGAACCACCAACGAACAGATTTAAAGTTTTTGAAAATTCAACTTTTGAGGTTGGTGAATGTTCGAAAAATGTTTACAAAAGAAAAGAGAAACTTAACAATAAAAAATGGGTTGTTAAGAATTCAAGTGATAATTCTGGTGATGAATCTGATTCCATAAAATCAGAGGAGCCAAAAGTGGTTATGAAAGAAAAGAATTTAGTTCCGCCTTTGGATGATGAAAATTTTCGACCATTGCGGGCTGAAAATTTGAAGTCTAAAATTGGTAAAGTTGAAATTTCAAATCAAATTTTTCCGGAAAAGAAAGAATTTGAGATTGAAAAGGCTTTTAACCCCACAGTGCAAAATACTTTTGGTAAAATGATTGATGGAAAGGTGAAGGGGGTTAAAGAATTTTATGAGAAGAAAACAAAGAAACCGAGTGTTGACAATTCGGAATCTCCCAAGGACCGTCAGGCTTGGGAGAATCTCTCTAACTGAAAAACCTGACTTGCCGGAGCTCCCAAGTTGGTAATCGCGGAGCATGAATCGGCATCATTCTTAAATTTTTTTAAAATTGAAAATTTGTCACTAGTATGACTTGCCGGAACTCCCAGGTTGTTAAGTGTGGAGTAGGAATCAACATCTTGAGATTTCAACTTACAAGTGGTAATTGTTGGTAAGCAAACCTACATGTGGTTGAAAAAGGGGGATGTGATCTTACAAGTGGTTAATCAAGGTCATTAGGTTGAACTTGATTGGACCATTCCTACAAGTGGTATTTGAAAAAGAAAACAATGTGATGAAACCCCATTTTTTACAAGTGGTAAAATCAACAAAACTAATTTTTCTGGAAAAACCATTTGATTAAAACAAACTTAAGTGTTTTTGTAACACCCCGAAAATATAAAACTTTATATTAGAATTATAAAGTATAAAATAAACGAGAATAAACTAACTAGGAAATAAATAACCTAGTTAGTTGGTTGTCTTGTTTTAAAGTATAAATGAAGTTAAATTGCCAAAGATATAAACTAAATAAAGGTGGAGGGACCTATGTTGTTAAAATTGAAACTTAATTTCAATAAACAAAATTAAAAACAAACCAAACACACCCAAAAGGGTGTCTGGTCGAACAAGAACCCAGGGGGCGACACAGGCTCCCCACCAAACTCTAGTGCATGTCAAACTTGATCTAATTGAGAGTTCAAATCAGCTTCAAATCGATTTTCAAGCACGAATTAGTGATCACCTTGTTGAGGGGATCATAAGGTATGTAAAAATTTCATGTTTTGATTCATCTTAAATTATAGGTTAATTGTGAAAAACTGAAATTGAGCTTGATTATGTCTTGCATGGATGAAATATGAAGTAATATGGCATCTAGGGATAAACCCTAGATGATTTCTTGTTAAAATCTAGCATTATACTTGTGGGGTTTATAATCACCATTGTAGGTGATTAGTGAGTTTGTAGAAACTAAATAAACCCTAGAATTATGGTTCTTATTCTAGTGAAATCTGAATCCATGTGGTGAATCTGAAATTATTGATGTTAAAATTTAGTATAGATTTGTTAATTGAAGTGAAAGCAGATGAAAATAACATGTCAAGAACCTAATAATGGTTATGTAAAAATCTGACCCGCTAGGTGTTTGTTAAAACGCCTAAGTGAGGAGTAAAACATTTAAAGATCGGACAAAAACGCAGATTTGAATATCATAATGGATCGTCCGACTTTTGGTTATAAAAGAGTTCTAAATTTGGTTGTGAATGGAACTCTATAGGCAAAGGAATCGAGTATTCAAGCGGACAAGCCGGAGCGGACACACTCTTGAAGGGAACGCTTTAAAGGTACACGACTTGTCGTCTCTTTACATTTATATAGACAAGCCTAGTCATAGATATGTTTAAGGTTGTTATAGCAATAATAGTTGCGATTGGTAAATCTAAGAAGTGATGGAATTCACTCGACAAACCAAACGGGTCAAAACAAATAATTGGTTAGATATGTTTACTAATGGTTGAAATGGTAGTGTTCGAAGTGACTTGAACGCCACTCGTTAAATTTGAATTATGAAAGCGTAAACCATGGAATGGAAGTGATACGCTAAGATGGACAAGCCCGGGAATGGGTAATTATGGTTATAAACCAATATTGATGAATTATACAAGTATGTAACTTAACTCGTTACATTTGATATTTTGATAACTAGCACATATGTAGTTGAATTGTAGAATAGAAGTCGAGTTGAAATAAAATGATAATGATCGCTAAGTTGAATAATAGATAAAGAATTGTTTAGATCGCGTTGGTAGTCATCACAATGGAGGATTCCATAGATGAGCCAAACGGGTCGAATAATCAAATAAAGCATGAGTATTGCTTCGTAATATGATTGATTATCTTTGTTTATTGATTGATAATTGACATATCAAATTGCAAGAATTTAGTATTTTGGGTTGTTAGAATGAAAGATCCGAGAGATTTGTTTGGGCAAAACCAACAAATTAGTCAAAACATATATTTGCAGAGTCTACCGTAAATTACGGTATGTACCGTAATTTACGGTAGAGGTAAAAAAGCTACGGTGGTTTACCCCTGTGTTACGGTGGAACCAGATTTTCCCAGAAGCCACCGTAACTTATGGTATCTACCGTAAGTTACGGTGGAGCTTAAGAATTTATGATAAATTTGTATTTCTTTGTGAAATCGAATCCGTTTTAAACGTGGTTTCGAATATGTGTTATTTCTAAGTACTCTAATACTAATGTTTATTGTAAACATTTCAGTTTTTAGGTATCCAAGGATTACGGATGACGGTCAAGCTAGCTTTTGAAGAACCGAACACAAACTTTTGAAGCTTCCGCGTAAATTAACTCTGTTTAAACAATGTTATGATGTAAACTGTTTGTTAAACAACTTAAGGATGTTTTAATTAGTCGGTAGATAACTAATGTTTATTACCTTAGAACTTGGTTCTTGAAACTAAGGTTTTAATTTAGACATCTTTGTATAAAACCTTATGAATTATTATTAAAATTCAAGTAGAAATTTTAAGGGTGTTACAAGTTGGTAATCAGAGCTTAAGGTTGTCAACAAAGTGTTCGGTTCAAGCTTGATCGATCGTCCGGTAAGAATTAATTGCTTTAGTAGACTTACTAGAATACTAGAAAAAGGAAATTTGAATTGATATGCACAGGAAGTGCGTGTTTACACACTCAAACTCGGAGAAGTGCACTAAGCATAAATGGTTTAAGCAAGTGGTGAACTTGGCTAGATCAAAATGAATGACGCATATGTCATAAATGAAATGTTTAACAATTAGTGTAAACATTTCAATTTTAAGATGACGGAAAGAAGGGAGGAGTGTATAAATACGCTCGAACCCGAGAAAATACACTAAGTAAGAAAGGTAAGGCAAGATATATACTTGACCAAGCCGAAAAAGAATGACACATTATTTATGATTGAGTAAGAGTGATATAAATTTCCGTATAATAAGATGGAAATGAATTAAATAATTATTGATAAATCGTGATGGATGTTTCAGTTAAAGAAATGCCTGGAGTAACCGGAGATGATTCGACATCTCAATTGACTGAACAAATGAAAGCTAAGATTTCCGAGGAGGTCGGAAAAGATCTAGAAAATAGCCTATCACAGATTGAAAAATAGCATACTACAAGAAATAGAAGAAAGGAGGGTGTTGGATGTGAATCCAAGATCTGTAGAGAAGTCCAAGTCTAATAAAGCTCCCAAGAAGGGAGTTACAAAAAGTGTGTTACATCAGTGTAGATTTTGTGGAAAAATTCACAAGGGCACATGTGGTAAGCCAAGACATAAAAAGTCTAAATGTCCAGAGAGGCTTGGAACCAAGGACACAACCGACACAAGGTCTGATGCCCAGAAATCAAGGACAAAGTTGTTTTATATAACAGCCACGGAGGCTGAAGCTGAATTTGATGTCGTTTCAGGTATACTATTGTAAATTAAATTTCAGCATGAATTTTAATTATTACAAGTGCAAATAAATCGTTTGTTTTATATCGATTTATTTACCATTCTACATTAGTGTTAACGAAATTACAAAGGCTTTGAAAAATAGAAATAAGTAATAATAAAAGTTTATTGTTTATAAGAGGTGCTGAAACTGTATGTTGAGTATCGAGGTAAAAATAATCATGATAAATATTGCCTTGGGAAGGGGTGCGCGCACACTCGAACCCGAGAACGTAATGAAAGATAAGCGTCATTATAGGGAGCAGTGTAATAACACCCGAACCTTGGGAGTTTACAATAGTAATAGATGACAAGGAGAGGGTTATAGACTAGCCAAACTAAATGGACAATATGTATTATTTATTGCTGTAAATAATGAAGTACCAATAAATTTGGATTTAAAAGCTCGGGTATGGGTAGATACCCAAGTAACATGTTATTAATAAATTCCTCCTGAGGAAGAACGATAATCACCTTAATGAGGGTGAATATGTAAAAAAAAATTTAAAATTAGTAAGATAAACATTATGAAAGCGTTAGAATAAGAATGAGTAAACCCCAAAGGCCGAATAACAATAACAGTAGTTTACCAAATAAGACTTGAGACATGGGCCTTCGGGGCATTAGTAAAAGAAACAGACCTAAGGGTCGCTGACAAAAGAAAGGTGGGTTTTTCTGACACGACCAAATAAATCGAGAAACAAAGTCTTAAGGAATGCCGGAAGGGTTGCTATGAAAATAATATCGATAAAATACTCAATTAATAGGTATGTTTCCGGATAATTGCGTAACTAACAGTCGAGAACGTGAATTAAAAGTCAAGGGACTCGGATTAAGAGTTATGACTGAGAAAACGATAAAATTTTGCAAAAACAGAAATTTCGATAGTCATGTTCAACTACTTTAATGTTGGGCGGGTTGAATAAAGTATAGTAGTTGATATCCCAAGTAAGCGCAACCTGGATAATGGAAGCATGAAATATTATTGAATCTATGGGATAGGTCATAAAAGAGTATGAAAGGGAAAATGCAAACCAATGAAACAGGAGTGTTAAAACCTCAAGATCAAGAACCCGAGTAACGGGTTGAAAGGAAATAGGGCCATAAACCAAATAACGGTATGAGTAAAATAAACCGACGCGGAGGAGACATAAGAAGTCATAGAGTCGGAAAGATAATCCGAAAGAAAATGAGTATAGCCTTAGACTACGGTCAAGGTCAAATGAATTTTGAAAGCGAAAATTTATTATTCTAAACATAAAAAGGAGGTGCCTTAACGGCATATGTATACTTATGCAATTGAATAAAGATATGAAGACCTAATAAAATAGCCTACGAGGCTAAGTAAAGGAACCTGCGGGTCGATAATATATAGCGTGGGAACCAGTCATGATTTCTCGCGTAAAATGATAACGGAGAAGAATAATTCTTGTTGTCAATTTCTGACATGATTGATTGACATGTGTTAAAGAGAAAAACATTAAACTAAAATTCAGTTTTTGTAAGAAACGACATTCTAACAAATATAAGTATTACGAGAGAAATTAGAAAATGGTTAATACTAAAGGATAAAGGTATTAACGCCGATAGGTGTAAGATGATGTATTCAAAGGAAGATTAATAATCATGAAAAGCTGACATAAGCCTAAACATGACGTGATGTGATCACGGATACAAAATACAGCCATGTTATAATACGAGTTATTGGATGTGAAATTATAAACACGCAAAATGCCGATGACGGCATTATAGTATACCCAAATAACGATATATGGGGTAAAATGGTGACCAATTGGTCAAGGCGATAAAACAAGTTATAGTTAAAATAATGCTGTGACCTATGTGGAGCACTTGTCAATGTAAGATTAGCGTGAGGTAATCTTGCTGACGGACTCAGTGATTGGGTGGTCAAAAGACAACCCGGTAAAATAGGCAACAAAGATAGGAAATAGATGATAAAAGGTTACGGTCCAATAGGACATATGCGTAAAAGACGAATATGTAAATACGAATAAAAACCTTATGCCGGACAAGAAGGAATGCCTTGAAAAACGAAACTAAGACGGTTAGGTTCAAACCAAGGGCCTACTTAAAGAAGGTTTCGGGGACGAAACCCTTTTAAGGGGGGTGGACTTGTAACACCCCGAAAATATAAAACTTTATATTAGAATTATAAAGTATAAAATAAACGAGAATAAACTAACTAGGAAATAAATAACCTAGTTAGTTGGTTGTCTTGTTTTAAAGTATAAATGAAGTTAAATTGCCAAAGATATAAACTAAATAAAGGTGGAGGGACCTATGTTATTAAAAATGAAACTTAATTTCAATAAACAAAATTAAAAACAAACCAAACACACCCAAAAGGGTGTCTGGTCGAACAAGAACCCGGGGGGCGACACAGGCTCCCCACCAAACTCTAGTGCATGTCAAACTTGATCAAATTGAGAGTTCAAATCAGCTTCAAATCGATTTTCAAGCACGAATTAGGGATCACCTTGTTGAGGGGATCATAAGGTATGCAAAAATTTCATGTTTTGATTCATCTTAAATTATAGGTTAATTGTGAAAAACTGAAATTGAGCTTGATTATGTCTTGCATGGATGAAATATGAAGTAATATGGCATCTAGGGATAAACCCTAGATGATTTCTTGTTAAAATCTAGCACTATACTTGTGGGGTTTATAATCACCATTGTAGGTGATTAGTGAGTTTGTAGAAACTAAATAAACCCTAGAATTATGGTTCTTATTCTAGTGAAATCTGAATCCATGTGGTGAATCTGAAATTATTGATGTTAAAATTTAGTATAGATTTGTTAATTGAAGTGAAAGTAGATAAAAATAACATGTCAAGAACCTAATAATGGTTATGTAAAAATCTGACCCGCTAGGTGTTTGTTAAAACGCCTAAGTGAGGAGTAAAACATTTAAAGATCGGACAAAAACGCAGATTTGAATATCATAATGGATCGTCCGACTTTTGGTTATAAAAGAGTTCTAAATTTGGTTGTGAATGGAACTCTATAGGCAAAGGAATCGAGTATTCAAGCGGACAAGCCGGAGCGGACACACTCTTGAAGGGAACGCTTTAAAGGTACACGACTTGTCGTCTCTTTACATTTATATAGACAAGCCTAGTCATAGATATGTTTAAGGTTGTTATAGCAATAATAGTTGCGATTGGTAAATCTAAGAAGTGATGGAATTCACTCGACAAACCAAACGGGTCAAAACAAATAATTGGTTAGATATGTTTACTAATGGTTGAAATGGTAGTGTTCGAAGTGACTTGAACGCCACTCGTTAAATTCGAATTATGAAAGCGTAAACCATGGAATGGAAGTGATACGCTAAGATGGACAAGCCCGGGAATGGGTAATTATGGTTATAAACCAATATTGATGAATTATGCAAGTATGTAACTTAACTCGTTACATTTGATATTTTGATAACTAGCACATATGTAGTTGAATTGTAGAATAGAAGTCGAGTTGAAATAAAATGATAATGATCGCTAAGTTGAATAATAGATAAAGAATTGTTTAGATCGCGTTGGTAGTCATCACAATGGAGGATTCCATAGATGAGCCAAACGGGTCGAATAATCAAATAAAGCATGAGTATTGCTTCGTAATATGATTGATTATCTTTGTTTATTGATTGATAATTGACATATCAAATTGCAAGAATTTAGTATTTTGGGTTGTTAGAATGAAAGATCCGAGAGATTTGTTTGGGCAAAACCAACAAATTAGTCAAAACATATATTTGCAGAGTCTACCGTAAATTACGGTATGTACCGTAATTTACGGTAGAGGTAAAAAAGCTACGGTGGTTTACCCCTGTGTTACGGTGGAACCAGATTTTCCCAGAAGCCACCGTAACTTACGGTATCTACCGTAAGTTACGGTGGAGCTTAAGAATTTATGATAAATTTGTATTTCTTTGTGAAATCGAATCCGTTTTAAACGTGGTTTCGAATATGTGTTATTTCTAAGTACTCTAATACTAATGTTTATTGTAAACATTTCAGTTTTTAGGTATCCAAGGATTACGGATGACGGTCAAGCTAGCTTTTGAAGAACCGAACACAAACTTTTGAAGCTTCCGCGTAAATTAACTCTGTTTAAACAATGTTATGATGCAAACTGTTTGTTAAACAACTTAAGGATGTTTTAATTAGTCGGTAGATAACTAATGTTTATTACCTTAGAACTTGGTTCTTGAAACTAAGGTTTTAATTTAGACATCTTTTTATAAAACCTTATGAATTATTATTAAAATTCAAGTAGAAATTTTAAGGGTGTTACAAACTCAAGCTCAGCACACTTCCCAGTGAAATAATTGACATCATCAAGATGTCTCATGTACGCTCATTTGAGTGTCTTCATTGCTATAGCTTGTTCACTGCTCGACTCGTTGTATTGATTCATGGCTTTGTTCAGAACATCATATGACTCTTTCATCCTTTTCAAGTTGTGAATCAATTCACTGTTTTGCTTCTTCATAGTCTCACAGTTTTCACAGCTCTCAGTTACTTTTTCTGCAACAGCTTCCTTTTTAACCTCAAACACTGGAATTTCTTTATCCTGCTTCTTTGTCACACAAACTTCTTCTTCAGCCTTTTTACTTTGCCTGGCTAAATTTTTTCTCATTTTTTCTGCCCAATAATCATCAACCATGTAATTATCACCATCATCTTTAACAATTTGAGCAACAAAAGCTTTAGCTTTTAAAATCTCTTTGTCTGGACAATGATTATCCCAGCTATAGTTTTCCCAGTTAAATCCTTTTGGTAATCTTTCATCATCTTGATTTATCAGACATGTTTTACTATCAGTTGGAATATATTTATCCCAACTGAAATCTTTTGATGAACTTCCTTCATTTTGATTGACCATACATGCTTTCTTTGAATCTTCAATCTCTTTCCTAGCATGAGTAGTTTGTGGCTGCTGTTGGTGATACGGCTGTTGTACAACTTGATGATAAATCGCCTTTCGATAGTAATCGTTGTTTCCAAAAGGATTTTGAGCTCCACTAGCTTCACGGTTTGTGCACTCTCTCTTGAAATGTCCTTTTTCCCTGCAACGAAAACAAGTTACTTTAGATATAACAAATCCTAAAGTTGAAACATTTGCATCACGGAAATCGTCTCTTTCCGTAATTTGTTTAAACTTTTTGGCTCGTCTCAACACACTCGCCAAGCACCACTATATCAATCAACTCCATCTCCTCAGCATCAACCTGGTCGTAATCCTCCTTAGTCAACATAGGATTTCCGATCCTCCCTGCAACCAAACTTCCATAAGATTCTAGCACAGTCACCAACAAAGACATATGACTTTTTGCAACTTCTTCCGAGTAGTTCTGATCATTCTCAAGAGTTAATGCAATGTTGCATTGAAGAACTTTCCCACTCTTTGTTGTTGAAAAATTTGGATCAAACGATGGATATGATGAAAATCCCATTTTGCTAATTGATCCTTGAGATGAACTTTCAGAAGAACTTTTTACATTGAAGGCAATTTCAATTTTTGGTGAAATATTGGTCTTCTCACTAACACCACTTTTGTAATACAACCCAATGTCTTGTTCTCCATCATAGTTCTTCATTCTTGCTATCTTTCTCTGTTCCATCTCTTGAGCTTCCAGTTGTTTAATAAACTCACTCAATGTTAGCTTATCAAAACCTGTTTTATTTTTCAACATCATAAGATACGTGCCCCAAGTGTCGTGTGGCAATGCATCAGCCAACTTTTCAATCAGTTCATCATTATCTTTTCTGATGTGTAATCTGCTCATATTCTTCAACAAATTGCAATATCTTTCAAATATCTGTTTTGTATTTTCAGTTCTTAATCCACGGAAAAGATCAAATTCTTTCTTCATAGCGACTTTTTGTTCTTGATCATTTCATCACTACCAAGAAATTTTTCTTCTAATTCTGTCCATATCAAATGTGCACTTCCATTGTGTTGTAGTAGAATCAGTATGTCTTCTTTAATCGCTTGCTGTAACAAACTAACCATCATTTTCTCATCTTTATATTTCTTTTTCTCATCAGCTCCTAAATCTCTAATATCAATTTTCACTCCACCAATTCTGACTGGTCTAGTATATTGAGATTCAGTGTGTTCCCAAGCATCTAAGTGATATGCTTGAACCCAAGTTTCAAAACGTTCAGCCCATCCACTGTATTCCTCGATACTCGTGAGCTTTGGTGGTTTTTGGGTTGTCCCTGTTTCATTTTCAAGCATCGTATTTTGAGCTACAGTCATAGGACTAGCAAAGGCATTGTAAAACTCGTTCTCCATGAATCAGTTTTCAAAAGTTCTCAAAATGTTAGTTTCAAACGAAATACCCTTCTCACACGAAATCAACTTTTCTCACGGAATCACGTTTCAAACGAAATCAATCCACTTTCAAGCGAAATTAACTTTCCAAGCGAAATTAGTATGTCTTTCACGCGGAATTAACTTTCACACGAAATAACCCTTTGGAGCGAAATCACCTTCAAACGGAATAGCTAATTTCGTGTGAAATTAACTGCTATTTCGAGCGGAATTACACTTTGATGTACACTCTCAAACAAAATCACCTTTGAAGCGGAATTACAATCTAATTTCGTGTGAAATAGTGCAATGTTCAAGCGAAATTATATCAATCTTTCAAGCAGAATCACCCTTTTAAACAGTTTTTTCAAAAATTGATCATGTTTTACTTCGAATTAGAGTCTGATTCTTTCGAGGGTTTGTTAAAACACCGTTTCGCATATAATGTGAAAAAATCAAGCCATTTTAACCGTGAAAAGTTGTTTAATTTTGAAAAGAAGGTGTAGAAATCAGAAATTGCAGCTGAAATGGTAAGAACTCTTCCTCCTGAGCTCTGATACCACTTGTAGGATCGTTTTATGACCCAAACGAGTCGATCAGAAGAGATCTTCACCAATACAAAAGGCGGAAACAGATGTATCAGTGTTATTTCAGCTGAATTGCACTAGAAATCACTTTAAACTGTCTTTAGATTGATATCAGATCGATTACAATGCTGTAGACACTTCGGCAGAGCTTCGCTACCGGAATCAGAATCGTTACAAATGAATAGGCACATCAGGTATTTATAGGAAAGTTGATTTCGCTTGAAATGGTCCAAGCGGAATTAGATTTCGCACGGAATCACTTCAAACGGAATTAACAATCCTGATTTCGTTTGAAATGACCCAGTGTTATTTCAAGCGAAATTACCCATAAACACACATTTCTCGTTTTTCGTGCCTGATCTATTTAGTTCAATACAAGACTCGATACAAGACGAAGTCGACAGACGGATGCACCAACACTATGTATACTTGTGTCTATATGCTCATTAACTTTACTAGCCTACCTTAACAATTATAGCTCTATAGGATTAACACAACGCCCGCATTCTTGTGGTATTGTTAAGAAGTCTATATAACACCTTATCGTTTTGGCGAAAGGTAATCACGATTGCGTTAAACTCTAGTTTGACATATAGTTTACACTTGTTTAGTATGTTGGTAACATTATATGCAATTACCATGTTGGATATGAGCAAACTCTTTTATTATTAGGCTATGTTATCAAACTTGTATACTCGACAACTTTTGTTGGTCATATTTTAATACATGTTGCAGGTCGCTAGTTGATGAGGTGAAGAAACTTATTTAGGGTGGCTAGATACACACTTAAAATTCTAAACTCATGTATTTGATTTATGTTGCAACTTGATGTATTTTCCTTTGAACAATGTATTTCATCTTAATGTTAATGGAATTTGATTTAATTAAATATTGTCATAATTAGTGTTATGAAGTCTCTTGCAATCTTGTTTTCGTCTCACTCTGATGTTTCCGCCATCGGGTGGGGTGTGACAGTCACAAAGAAGGATAAACAAGAATACATGAAGTAGAAAAGAAAGTGAGTTGAAACTCACTTTTGCACTTGAAACTATTCTGCCTAGAATTGCAAATTTGAATGCTTGAAAGAGTTTAGAGAGTGTGAAAAGTGAAATGGAGGTGTGGGAAGCTTGGTTTTAAAGTTGAGGATTAGGGTTAGTGATTTAAATGAGTTAGGTGTTAGTCGGTGGTTGAGAAATGGTTAAAACAAGCTGAATCTGGACTTAAACTGTTCCTTCTGTGAAATTGGGGCTCTCGCGTAATGCGAGGGATAGTTTTCTTTAGATTTTTGAGTTTTGACCCTTGTGTTTGATTGTTTAATTATTTAAGCCTATAAACTTCATGATTATAGGCATTTTAGGCTTATGCAAGTATCTAAAATGTGTGGGTATGTATGATGGACATATCAATGATAATGTACGCATAAAGTATGTCTTGGTTTCGTATAAATGTGAATTTAGTGATTGATTATGTATCATGCATGTATGAATAAACAAGTATGAATAAAATTCCATTCCCATTGATCAAACGTCTAGGATTACAATGATTGAAATGGAATACGATTACAAGTTTCTAAAATTAGAAGTACAAAAATACGGAACGTTACACGATTCATGTGTTGTCGTATAATAGCTTAAATGTGATTTGTTTTTTGGATTTCCAGTGGTAATCGGGGTCCAGGTCACCAGGCAGTACATTAGGATCCAATATCGGGTCTTGATGAGGACTGGTAAGGGCTTTCAGGTTCGGCTCTGTTTCCGTTGTCGCCTGTGAAGGCTTCTGGCTCTTTTATTGTACATATATGCATATATATTAGTGTAACTATAATTGTTATCATTGGTTAGTTTGGAATGTTCTTAACATGGTTAATTTTGGAGCGATCTTGATCATTTTTTGGGTTTTTGATGTTAATGATCAAGATTTACCCTTATTTTGTTATGGTCATTAGGACGCTTATTAAACTGTTAGTGATGCTCTGTTAAACTATCTTTGAAGTTATTATATAGGATATGACTTGTAAAGTGGATGATAATGCCTTTGATGTGCTTAACTGTGGTTGGGGTTAATTGAGAAGATATATTGTGATTGCACATTAGGATCATATCCATTTTAAATTCTCTGATGACACCATTGACTTATTAGAATTCTAAAGTTGACTATAACAGTGACTACACATTAGGATCAAATCACTTTGATGTGCTTAGATTCAGTTCACTGTGACTGCTGCTTAGATTCAGTTCACTTACTTATAAGTTGAATAGGGATGAACTATTTGACTAGATAAAGGTCAAACATAGGATTAGTGAAGCCAGTTCAAGTTTTGAAAGTAAGATTCAGTGTGTTTTGTGAAGATGAAACCCAATTCAAGTTGTAAAAGTCAAAACAATTTCAACTTCTAAAGGTCAAACATAGTTCAAGGGGTAAAAGTCAAAGGCAGCCCAACTTTAAAAAGTCAAACCCAATTATAAATTGCATTCCAATTTTGGTTACATGTGTTAATCTCTTGTTATTGTTGTTGTTAGTAGGGAAGGCAATCAAACTGGAACCCGCTGGGTAAACCCGAAACCCGACACATTTGGGATGGGTTTGGGGTCGGTTAATCTGGTTTCGGACGGGTTTGGGAATAGTTTTTATTTTTTTCGCGGGTTTGGGACGGGTTTGGGATTTAGTCATATACCCGTTTACCCAACCCAATTACCCGATAAAGTGTACCTGTTTACCCGATATAATTTTTTTATATTATTATATATGTATATATATGATACATCCATTTTTTTACACATATAGGTATTCTATTCCGTATACATTGTAGTTATTTGATATATATTATTATAATGACAATACAAATTGTAACCGGTTAGTCGTAACCCGATAAATACCCAATGGGTTTTGAGATGAGTATACCCAACGATTAATCTTTTTAAATTAACGGATTTACCCGAAACCCGCGGGTATACCCGATACCCGATGGGCATTTACCTGCTAGAAACCCGACGGGTTTGGGACAAGCTTATCTAACCGGGTTTGGGTTTGGGATTACCGAAACCCGTCCCAAACCCGACCCATTGCCATCCCTAGTTGTTAGTACCATGATATTGCTAATTAATTAATGGCTAAGGTGGTTAATAATTAGATTAGGAAAGAGTTTTGAATATGGTAATCAAAGTTGTGGGGGGTATTTTTGTCTTCTCACAGAATAACAAACGGTCAGTTAGTATAAAGGAGTTAATTGATTGTAATCGAAAACCATAGTGGCTTAATTGTTTGTTTTTTTTTTCAAATAAGGGTTGTATGTGTGATTGAGTGTAAACCCAGGGACCTGAAATTGTACTTTACTCTTAATAGTATATACCTCTAAAACATCTTAAAGTATGTGTGATTGGGTGTAAACCCGAAAGACTGAAATTTCAATCTTTATAGTATATACCTTTAAAACATCTTTAAAAGATGTTTGTGAATCCGATAAGGCGATAACTAATCTGGGTTACTTAACTTTTATTTATTTCTTTAGTTTCATGTAGTTCAAGATTAATTTGTTTTTTCGGAAAATGTGGCTAAATTAAACCCCAAACAAATATGTACATGTCTAAAGGAAAAAATTACACCGTTGGTCCTTGTGGTTTCTGTCAAATTTCAATGTCGAGTACTAATAGTTTTTTGTTAGAAAATCAGGTATCAACATTCGAATTTGTCACAATGTTGAGTACTAAAACCAAACTTTGTTACAATGTTGAGTACTAAGGCCAAACCTTGTTAATTTTTTAGTTAAGACTTACAAAAATGACTAAAATGTCTTTTAATAACTAGAGTGTCTTTTTTTAATTAATTATATTTGACTAAAATAATTTAAACTAATGTTCTCTATTTCATTTCTCTTTTTTATAAAATTAAATGGATGTGAAGTTTATTATTTATAAAATTTGATTTTATAAATAATATACTAGTAAAATAAATTTTTTAACTTAATCTAAATAATAAACGAAGTTAAGCTTTATAACAATAACTAAAACAAATTTCTAATCTAGGAACATAACAGTTTTGTAAGTTGAAATAAATATGGGGCTTTGGTTATGTATGATAAAACAAATAAATAACATGTAATATGTGTACCAGTTTGCGATGTTATGTACAAGAATTGCATCGCCGGAGTTCTGGTATGCCGGCGCGGCTCCGATCCATTGTATAGACGAAATTGGCTGTGAAATTGTGTGGGAATGAGGTCGCATCGGGTCAAGGGGCGTATATTTATACTTGAATTGAAAATATAACGGATCGAGAGGATAATGAGAATTTCGGAGTTAAACAGATTAGCAGATAAGCATAATTTACAGTTTATACATAACACAAACAAGTTGTTAGTTTTGATTATGATGGAGATAAACATTAACGGAAAAAAAAACAAGTTAAATGGACAATTTTTACGGATCCGATATGGCCAAAGAAGACCCCGTGAAAGGCAGACTTTCTTTTTGATGAGTTAACAAGTTTGGTTATTTAACACATATAGTCCTTGCGGTTTCTAAGTTTTACAAAATGACTAAAAACTTTAATTATTAAAGGGCATTTTAGTAAAACTTAACGAAAAAGTTAACAAAGTTTAGCCTTGGTACTCAACATTGTGACAAGGTTTGGCCTTAGTATTCAACATTGCGACAAATTAGAAGTTAATACATGATTTTGCAACAAAAAACTATTAGTACCTGACAGTGAAATTTGGCAGAAACGATAAGAACCAAGGGTGTAATTTTTTATGTCTGAAGAGATTTATTATAAAATCTTTCTATACTAATAAACAAAAATCATTTTTGGACACGTGTCATTTTCTGGTAATTTCTCACCCTTATTTTTTTATTTATCTCTTTTAACAAATAATAATAATAATAATAATAATAATAATAATAATAATAAACATCAATTTAACTAAATCTATTTATCTCTTTTATTTTCATAATCTGAAATTGATTTCTTTTTTAACTCTAAAGTTTCAATCTTTGGTATTTGTCACACCCCGATATTTGCACGTATTACCGGTGGGGAGTATTGTGACGTGGTTGGTAACATTACAGTCAAACAACACAATGTTTAAAATGCACAGCGGAAGCAAAAGATATATATATTTCAACCGAATATAATTGTAATATCAAGTATCACAAATAGTTGGAAATAATCCACAGGTGGATCAAAATAAAAAGGAAACATTGTTCAACAGTTTTAACATCCAAGCTTGCGAGACTTATTGTGGACGCTAGGAGAAAGCCAGCCTAGTTCGCGTAGTACCTGCACTTAACCTTTTTGGGAAAATACGTCAGTTTACACTGGTAAATACAATCAACCGACTCATTTTTGAAAAGTTTAATAAAATTGATTTGAATGCACGTGGCACAAACTTTTTATAACTTGAGATAATTATTTGAATATAATACTTGTAAAAGAATTACATGTTTCTTATGCGTTCAGTAGCCCGATCCGTAGACCGGGTTAAAGATCAATAGACACACCACATTATTTATTTATGCACTGACGGGTGTATGCCTACACCCCGTGCTCAGGTCGTGGCCATCTCGTAAGATGATGCCAAGGATATCCAGGACATGGTCATTAACCCCCCAAAGGCTTTAAGCAAACAAAACATTTCAAAACGGAGCATATCAATGATTTAACCTCCATTCGATTAAAGATTCAATGCCGAACCAAGCGGTATTTTATATACCGTAACCCAAGCACGTATAAGGGAAAATAAGTTAAAAGTATTTACCTTTGCAAGTATCAACCACAAATAGTAAGTGCGTGTAGCTTTTATCGGGTCTCCTATTCTGGAACGAAGGTTTATAATAGCCTATTAGAATCCTAACGGGTGTTTAATTAAGCCTAAACTTAGACCGGTTAGTTTTAATGAAAGATACGGTTCGAACGTGTGATTAAGCGAAGACCGGAATAGAATGTGGTTTAGACCTGACAAGTTTGAAGACTCGTATAATATGGGTAAACTAAACACATTCTGGATTTTGAGATAAAAACGATAAGGTTCGACCCGTTTCGGCTAATTTATGCAAACTAGTTACATAAACCGAACCGAACGCGCAAGAGGCGTAACGGGAAACATGAGAGTCATTTATAGGTTTCCTAAGTTAATATGCCTTAAATGGGTTGTGATATCAGTAGGATACCTTCCATTATGCCCAAAACGAGTTTAATCTCAATTTAAGCCCCGTAGGGGTATTTTGGTCATTTAAAAGATTATAAAAGAGATTAAATGAAATTCTGAGATTTGGGACCGAATACATCAGTAAAATAACTTATTTTTAATAGGTCATATCAGTTGGTGATAAGTCTTATTTGACAAAAAGGTTTTAAACCCATACTAGGTGTTTAATATGCGTAAAAAACCATTTTAAGCGATTTCCGGGTTATACAGGAAATCTGAGTTTTCTGATCAGGTTATAAAGTTAAAAATACTTCATTTATTATATAAAATCAGTAGCAATTGGATTGGTGTCAAAATATTATGAAAAACTCATTTTATGAACAAAAAGGGTATAATCGGTATTTACCGTATCAACGCCATAACCTTAGGTTATGAGCAGGTTAAAAATCTTCAAAAATCCCAAAATTTTATATTACATCAGTGGGTAAAAGGTTTGGTGTCAAAAATTGGGTTTAGATAGGCTTTATGCTAATGACGCCGTTAAATTACTAAAAAGCGTTCTAATTACGTCATTGAGCATAACTCCTAATCTAGACCTCAAACTGATGTGAAACTTTAGGGACATGTTTATAAATCAGTAATAAAGATTATTGTCCTCTCACATATCCAAAAAACCCGTTTTATGGTCAAAAGGGCATATTGGTCAACATTAGGTAATTAACGGAAATATGTAAACGAATCGGACAATCAAGGAACCAACCACAGAGGGTTATACTATCATGTAACCTGGTCCTAAGGAAGCTCTAAGGCATTTCCAAATCATACTAAATCGGGTCAGAACTGAAGTCAAATCAAAAGTCAAAGTTTTGCGACTTTCGGTTCCGAACCGGGTCTAAACATAAAATTGTTGGGTCGAACATGCTTAGACATGTTCTTACATTTATTACTAAGTTATGTGAGTGATAAAATAGGTTACACGCCTTCTACATTGCTAATTACATGTTAATTCGCAAATTAAGTTTCTGTTGACTTTTTATAAACAACTTTGACCCGACATTTGATCTAGTTAGAGCGGGAATCAGAGGGTGCCCTCTTAAGGGTTTATTGCCCACATAATTACCAACTTATAACAACTTTTAATTTGGTTAATCACTGAACCATTAGTGATTAATCGATAAGTCAAACCTTAATTACGATGGTTTGACTTTTAAGCTAATAACTAAGAAAACTTAACTAAGGAAGATCAAGGTTACTTACCAAGGTCTAATTCACGATTAGAGATGCTTGGGGGCTGATCTTATGCTCCAGGAAGCTCCACAAATGCAGATGGAAGGTGTGATCAAAATGTTGCAACATGAGGGGCCTTTTATAGTGAATTTGAGGGCTTGTGATCATGACAAATCATGCTACAACTGATCATGGATCATCCACAAGTGTCCCTAAGGTCTAAAAGCATGTAGGGGTCGCCCATGGAAGTGAAAAACGGCATTTTAAGTTGGTTAAATCGTTTAAACAGGCAGCTGTCAACAATCTGGTCGCTGGGCACTCCTTATGGACCGTAAGGGGTTCCTTTACGGTCCGTAAGACCTTTATCAGAAGCAAAAATCTCTTGACCTTTCAAGTTTCGAATGGGTAACTAATGTAATACGATTTTGGGCCATTATTTTCAGTATGGGGCCTCTTGTTTGGGTCATGAACAGTTTACACCACCTTGATATGATATAAAGTTTTCTTGGATCCTTTTGAAAGTGCCGTAAATGAAGGTTGTCGTGCAGATCCTCGTAGGATCCCATTCTTGTGTAATTTGAATCAAACATTGCTAGCATTTACCAGATTTGAGTATATCGGATGTTTATAATATAGATTAGGGTCTTGGGATTTATAATTAGGTCATTCAGAGGTATTTAATTAACATGTCGATGCTTTTAAATCCTACCATACATCCTTGACTAGATCCGGGTTTATAACACTTTGTCTTGCACGACACGTGTCGTTATTTCATTGATCACAAATTTTTCGAGGTGTTACATCCTCACCCCCTTAAAAGAAATCTCGACCTCGAGATTTACTGAAATAAATGAGGGTACTTTTCTTTCATTGTGGACTCAACCTCCCATGTGTACTCGGGACCTCTTCGGGCGTCCCATTTAACCTTTACTATTGGCACATGCTTCCTTCGAAGCTTCTTAACCTGTCGATCCTCGATCGACACAGGTTTTTCAACAAACTTCAAGCTCTCTTCTATGTGCGCATCTGTGTCTGGTATGACTAGTGATTCATCAGCGAAACACTTCTTCAGATTGCAGATGAGAATACATTGTGAATACCACTGAGCTCTTCAGGTAAATTTAACTTATAAGCAACTGATCCGACACATTCGATGACCTCAAATGGTCCTATGTATCTCGGGCTTAACTTACCTTTCTTACCAAATCGCATCACTCCCTTCCAGGGTGATACTTTAAGCAACACTTTATCACCTACCTCGAACTTCAGAGGTTTGCGCTTTAGATCTGCGTAGCTTTTCTGCCTATCCCTGGTAGCTTTCAGGCGGTCACGAATCTGGACAATCTTGTCCGTCGTTTCAAAGACTATTTCCGGTCCGGTCAGTTGGACATCTCCAACTTCCGCCCAACAAACGGGCGTTCTGCACTTTCTACCATACAAGGCCTCGAAAGGCGCAGCCTTGATGCTGGTATGGTAGCTATTGTTATATGAGAACTCGATTAATGGCAGGTGGTTATCCCAACTACCACCTAAGTCGATCACACATGCACGAAGCATGTCTTCCAATGTTTGGATTGTACGCTCACTCTGTCCGTCCGTCTGAGGATGGTAAGCCGTACTGAAATTTAAGCGCGTGCCCAAAGATTGTTGGAAACTTTTCCAAAAATGAGATGTGTATCTAGTATCCCTGTCGGAGATAATAGACACTGGTACGCCATGTAGAGATACAATCTTATCTACGTACAATTGGGCTAACATGTCGGAGCTATAGGTCTCCTTAATGGGTAGGAAATGTGCTAACTTAGTCAGTCTATCTACTATCACCCATATCGTATCATTTCCTTTCCTTGTCTTCGGCAACTTGGTGATGAAATCCATTGTCACCATTTCCCACTTCCACGTGGGAAGTTCAGGCTGTTGTAGCAAACCTGATGGCTTTTGATGTTCTGCTTTGACTTGCGCACACGTCAAACATTTAGCTATATAGGCAGCTACAGACTTCTTCAAGCCTATCCACCAATAGTTTGCCTTTAGATCCTGGTACATCTTATCAGCTCCAGGATGAACGGAGTATTTAGAACTGTGGGCTTCCTGGAGGATAACATCTCGAAGTCCCCCATAAATTGGAACCCATATTCGTCCATTTAATCTCAGGATTCCGTCCTTACCATAGGATAACTGCTCCTCAGTTACCCCTAGCTTTTCATTAGGATAGTTAGCTTCCAGCACAGCTTCCTTATGTGCAACTAACAACCTTTCATTCATACCATTCTTTACCTCAATGCTCTTGGCATTGATTCTGATGGGTTTCACCCTTTCCTTTCGATTCAAGGCATCGGCGACTACATTCGCCTTGCCAGGACGGTATCTTATCTCACAATCATAATCATTCAAAGTTTTCATCCAACGTCGCTGCCTCATGTTCAAATCCTTTTGGTTAAACAGGTGCTGGAGGCTCTTGTGATCAGAATAAATCACACACTTGATACCATATAAATAGTGCCTCCATAGCTTCAGTGCAAATACAACGGCACCCAACTCCAAGTCATGGGTGGTGTAATTCTTTTCATGCACCTTTAACTGACGTGAAGCATAGGCAATAACATTGCCTTTCTGCATAAGCACACACCCTATGCCAGCGTGTGATGCGTCGCAGTAAACCACGAATTCTTCGGTACCTTCAGGCAATCTCAGTACAAGCGCGTTGCTCAACTTCTGCTTCAAAATATGGAAAGATTCTTGTTGTTTGGGTCCCCAGTTGAACTTAATATCCTTCCTAGTTAAAGAAGTTAGGGGTGCAGCAATCCTTGAAAAATTTTCAATAAAGCGCCTGTAGTATCCTGCCAATCCCAAGAAACTACGAATTTATGTGGGCATCTTCGGCTCTTGCCAATTCATGACAGCTTCTACCTTAGCGGGATCTACTTGGATTACGCGTTCACTAACCACATGTCCAAGAAATTGGACTTCACGAAGCCAAAATTTACATTTAGAGAATTTGGCGTAGAACTTCTCCTGCTGAAGTAGTGAAAGAATACATCGAAGATGTTTCTCATGGTCGCCCTGATTCTTTGAATAAATCAGAATGTCGTCAATGAAGACGATAACAAATTTGTCCAAGTACGGTTTGCAGACACGGTTCATGAGATCCATGAACGCCGCTGATGCATTAGTGAGCCCAAAAGGCATCACTAGGAACTCGTAATGACCATAACGAGTCCTAAATACAGTCTTGTGTACGTCTTCATCTCTAACCTTCAGTTGGTGATAGCCTGACCTTAAGTCAATCTTAGAGAAGTAACTTGCCCCTTGAAGTTGATCGAACAGATCGTCGATCCTGGGCAACGGGTACCTATTCTTGATAGTGACCTTATTAAGCTCACGGTAATCGATGCACAGACGTATCGATCCATCCTTATTCTTGACAAATAAGATTGGTGCTCCCCAAGGAGACGAACTAGGTCTAATGAAACATTTGGCTAGCAATTCATCTAGTTGTGTTCTCAATTCCTTCATCTCTGTTGGTGCCAACCTATAAGGCGCCCTTGCTACTGGTGCTGCTCCAGGGATAATGTCAATTCTGAATTCTACTTGCCTATCTGGTGGTAAACCAAGTAGTTCTTCAGGGAAAACTTCAGGGTATTCAGAAATGACGGGGATATCTTCCATTTTAGGTTTCGGCTCATCAATAGTCACATGTGCCATGTAGATGACACAACCTTTCTTCAAACACTTAGAGGCCTTGAGCATAGTCACTTGCTCAGGCAGTCCATACTGGGTATCTCCCTGAATGGTAAGTGATTCACCAGATGGAGTCTTAATCACCACTTCCTTCTTATTGCAGACAATATGGGCCTGGTTATGAGATAACCAGTCCATTCCCAAAACTATGTCGAAACCGGCTAACTTCAAAGGAAGTAGGGACAAAGGAAAAGAGTGGTTCCTAATGGATATAACACATCCATCTAACACAGTTGAGACGGTTTCTATGGTTCCATCAGCTAATTCCACCTCATACTTCACACTTAAGGTTTTTACTGGCAATTTCAACAACTCACAAAACTTATTATCTACAAATGATTTATCAGCTCCTGAATCAAATAACACTCTCACATAAACATCATTTATAAGGAAGGTACCTGTGATCACATTTTCGTCCTGCACAGCTTCCTTTGCATCCATCCTGAAGACCCTAGCATTGGTCTTCTTTCCTTCATCAGCTTTCTTTGCATATTTTGGGCAATTTGTCTTAATGTGCCCTTTTTCGTTGCAACTGTAGCACGTTACGTCCTTCAGTTTCTTGCACTCTAGGGTCTTATGTTCCGAAGATTTGCAAATCCCACATGGCCTCGGCTGAGACTGGGATTTTGACTCAAGTCTGCACCTCCCAAAGTGGTGCTTCTGACAAATCTTACACTTGGGCTTATCTCCAGATTGATGCCCATCCTTCTTAGAACCAGACCCCTTCTTGTGGTCATTGTTTCCCCGGTGCTTCTTGTCTGACCGTCGTGAATTGTCATCTTCACGCTTCCTTTTCTCGGCATCCGTGTTCCTCGGCGATCTCTGTCTGACCGCGTCCAGTGTGAGGGACAAAGATATATCAACTACAGATCTGAAAGTAGCTGGCCGAGAGGCCTTCACGCTTGCCTTAATTTCTGGGGCTAAACCCCCAATGAAACGAGCTATTCTTTTGGGTTCCGGGGTCACCAGATATGGAACCAACCTTGACATTGTATTAAAGCTCGTAAGGTAAGCTTGGCAATCCAGATTTTTCATTACCAATGATAGAAAATCTGATTCAATCTTTTCAACCTCATGTTGAGGACAGTAGTTTTCCCTGATCAATGACACAAACTGATCCCAAGTCATGTTGTACAATGGAATCTTCCCAGTAGCTTGAATCAACGATCTCCACCAGGATAAGGCCTCACCTTTGAACGATTGAGATACAAATTTTACCACATCCCTATCAGCGCACCCGCTAATATCAACCATGGTGTCCATCTCATCCAACCATGTCATGCAGTCTATAGCCCCTTTTTCCCCAGTTAAATCCCTGGGTTTGCATGAAACAAAGTATTTGTAGGAGCAACCCTTATCACGGGGTCCTTGATTTAGCTTGATCCTTTGATATGGGACACTTTGCTGGTTTGAAGAGTGACGATCGTCATCGTCTTTCTTGGGTTCTTCCTTCTTGGGGGGTGGCTTGCTGTGAGCCTCAGAATGAGTCTTAGGCTTGGAATGGGGTACTGATTGGGCTCTGCTTCGAGTACTGCTTGACTCACTATACTGCCTATCCAAGGCTTTTGTAACCGCATTGTCAATTAATGCTTGGAGCTCAGCACCAGTCACATTGAACCTGGTGGCGTCATTATTCTCCCTTGGCCGACTATTGATTTCATCTGAGTCCGCCATGTATCTCGAACTGTTACATAAGATATCGACAATAATTTATTTGGTAGTTTATTATGGAATTGCCTTTTAGGGCAATTCATTAACCATGGTAAACATAGACCACATTTGGTTAATTGGTTACTCACATTTATTTAGGATTTTATTATAACCTATCCTAATTATAAAACAATAACAGTATTATTAGCACAAAAGGCCTAGTCGCAGGGATATTTTTAAATCATAAGCCATGATTTCGGAGAATCAAGGCATTAAGGTTTGAACATAGTTCATTACCTTCCTCTGACAGGGAGTCGTAGACTACTACTGTCTTTTGTCTTATATGACAATGGGTATGGCCCGTAGGCACTATATTACCAATGTATGGTCAAAATATGATCATCTTAATTGATGATTTAACCCATGTTTTATAGATCATTAAGTTAGGTTAGGAATCTTTTGAATAATCCTTATATAAGAATGACGTGTGTGATTTTAACGAATCACGTCTGCCAGGAGCGTTAACATGTTTTCAGATGTTAACAGGGATCCGAATCTTTTAAACAGGTCTTACCATCTTGGCCAAGTCTTATAATGACATGTAAGCTAGGTTATACCTTTGAGATTCTTATTTAATATATAATAGGTAGATTATTTTTTTTTATAAGGAACGATTCTGATTTATTTATTTCATATACTTATGCATAAAATGACAAAAATGAAATTTATAAACTTAACATTCCATTAACTATTACAAGGAGTACACATTGCCCTAAACGGGACTTTTAACAGAAACAATTTGCCCACGCAGGGGCTAAACCGATAAAACAAGTCCACGCAGGGACTAATTACAAGAATAGATGTCCACGCAAGGACTAAAAAGACAAGTCCACGCAGGGACTAAATACACAGATAAATGTCCACGCAGGGACTTGATTTGAAATAGATAATACAACAGTACATGTAGGGATTTAATGATCCCTCTTCTTCTTCCCCTTTAGCAAGCTTGTCAGGCCTTTGAGGAATCCCCTGTTGTTCCTACGTTCTTCCTGAAACTCATGCTCCACCCGACTTAGTCTTTGGAGGATTTCCTCCTGTTCTGGTGGGGAAAATCGTGGTGGCTACGACTGCTGTCGAATCGGTGGTCGAGCAGGTACTTGATATCCATGAGTTGGATATCCCACTCCCCAAGGAGCTCCATACGGTCCTTCTGGATGTAGGGTGTTGTAGTTTGCCGCGACCAGGTACGGGTTGGCTTCAGCATAGTTATAATGGGTGTGAGCCGGCTGCTCAAACGGATTGTACGCCATTGAACCGGCGTATGCAGGAATCGGGTTATCAAAACCCATCGGTGGTGGCTGTGGTGCAACTGGTGCAGAACTCACCTCATGAATTGGGTTTGAGGGCCCACCCATTTGTGGGTCTTCGTGCAGTGGCGGGTAGTGACTGCCACTCGAGTGTCGAGGGGTGCTAAAGTGAAAATCCCCTCCTCGCGCTGATATTCGTGCGCCTGTCCTCCTACGTCTTGGTGGTTCTGGAGGTGCTTGATGAACTGGCGGCGGTGGAGGCGGTGGCGTGACTGCCACGAAATGTGAATCCCCATAGGGATACTCCTGCTGCTGCTGGTGAGGTGATGAATGGTGAGAAGGTGTGAAGTACCATTCATGTTGGTTAAACCTCGCTTGGTAACTGTCTGGACCACCGTAGGGTGATCCGTGGAAGGAAGATCCATCAGAGATCTCGATGGGATGGTTGGGGTACCGCTTGCAGGTTCGACGGGATCCGTGTCCTCGTCCATGTCCATTGCATTGTCTCCTGAGAAGTGGTCTTCAGGTCCTAGTGGGTTAAAACCCACTGGTTCTTGGATATAGTTTGCCGGGTTGAACCGGCCCTGAAAGACAGAAGTAGGGTCGCCAAAGGAACGGTGCGAGGCGGATCGCTGCAATGGTAGGAAGGAATGGCGGGAGTCTTCGGGCTCGTTTTCCGAATGCCGCCCAAAGGAATGGCGGTAGGGAGGCGTTGAGCTGTGCGAGACAGACCGTCTAGTGGGCTCCAAATGGTTCCTCCAGTTTCCCTGAGGATCGGCACTCATAGTGGTAGAAGGAGTTCGCCGGTGCGAAGGCCCGGCTTCGTGATCGTTGGGGGCGCTCATCGGCCCCTTACCTCGTCCTCCTCTTCTAATTCTTGGTGGCATATTTCCTGTCAAAACAAATAAAAGATACAACAAGAAATATAAAGGACAAAGTTAAAATTAAAAACAAATTTGGATTTGTCCTAAGTTCCTTGTCTAGACTCGAAAATTTAGGAATGTGCAATTGTGTCATTGAGATCAAACACAAAAGGCTAGTGTTTAATTCACTCAATGTTGGCTCTGATACCAACCTGTCACACCCCGATATTTCCACGTATTACCGGTGGGCCCGGTGGGGAGTATCGTGACGTGGTTGGTAACATTACAGTCAAACAACACAGTATTTAAAATGCACAGCGGAAGCAAAAGATAGATATATTTCAACCGAATATAATTGTAATATCAAGTATCACAAACAGTTGGAAATAATCCACAGGTGGATCAAAATAAAAAGGAAACATTGTTTAACAGTTTTGATATCTAAGCTTGCGAGACTTATTGTGGACACTAGGAGAAAGCCAGCCTAGTTCGCGTAGTACCTGCACTTAACCTTTTTGGGAAAATACGTCAGTTTACACTGGTAAATACAATCAACCGACTCATTTTTGAAAAGTTTAATAAAATTGATTTGAATGCACGTGGCACAAACTTTTTATAACTTGGGATAATTATTTGAATATAATACTTGTAAAATAATTACATGTTTCTTATGCGTTCAGTAGCCCGATCCGTAGACCGGGTTAAAGATCAATAGACACACCACATTATTTATTTATGCACTGACGGGTGTACGCCTACACCCCGTGCTCAGGTCGTGGCCATCTCGTAAGATGATGCCAAGGATATCCGGGACATGGTCATTAACCCCCCAAAGGCTTTAAGCAAACAAAACATTTCAAAACGGAGCATATCAATGATTTAACCTCTATTCGATTAAAGATTCAATGCCGGACCAAGCGGTATTTTATATACCGTACCCCAAGCCCGTATAAGGGAAAATAAGTTAAAAGTATTTACCTTTGCAAGTATCAACCACAAATAGTAAGTGCATGTAGCTTTTACCGGGTCTCCTATTCTGGAACGAAGGTTTATAATAACCTATTAGAATCCTAACGGGTTTTTAATTAAGCCTAAACTTAGACCGGTTAGTTTTAATGAAAGATACGGTTCGAACGCGTGATTAAGCGAAGACCGGAATAGAATGTGGTTTAGACCCGAAAAGAGTTTGAAGACTCGTATAATATGGGTAAACTAAACATATTCTGGATTTTGAGATAAAAACGATAAGGTTCGACCCGTTTCGGCTAATTTATGCAAACTAGTTACATAAACCGAACCGAACGCGCAAGAGGCGTAACGGGTAACCATGAGAGTCATTTACAGGTTTCCTAAGTTAATATCCCTTAAATGGGTTGTGATACCAGTAGGATACCTTCCATTATGCCCAAAACGAGTTTAATCTCAATTTAAGCCTCGTAGGGGTATTTTGGTCATTTAAAAGATTATAAAAGAGATTAAATGAAATTCTGATATTCGGGTCCAAATACATCAGTAAAATAACTTATTTTTAATAGGTCATATCAGTTGGTGATAAGTCTTATTTGACAAAATGGTTTTAAACCCATACTAGGTGTTTAATACGCGTAAAAAGCCATTTTAAGCGATTTCCGGGTTATACAGGAAATCCGAGTTTTCTGATCAGGTTATAAAGTTCAAAATACTTCATTTATTATATAAAATCAGTAGCAATTGGATTGGTGTCAAAATATTATGAAAAACTCATTTTATGAACAAAAAGGGTATAATCGGTATTTACCGTATCAACGCCATAACCTTTGGTTATGAGCAGGTTAAAAATAATTAAAAATCTTCAAAAATCCCAAAATATTATATTACATCAGTGGGTAAAAGTTTTGGTGTCAAAAATTGGGTTTAGATAGGCTTTATGCTAATGACGCCGTTAAATTACTAAAAAGCGTTCTAATTACGTCATTGAGCATAACTCCTAATCTAGACCTCAAACTGATGTGAAACTTTAGGGCCATGTTTATAAATCAGTAATAAAGATTAGTGTCCTCTCACATATCCAAAATTCCCGTTTTATGGTCAAAAGGGCATATTGGTCAACATTAGGCAATTAACGGAAATATGTAAACGAATCGGACAATCAACGAACCAACCATAGAGGGTTATACTACCATTTAACCTGGTCCTAAGGAAGCTCTAAGGCATTTCCAAATCATACTAAATCGGGTCAGAACTGAAGTCAAAGCAAAAGTCAAAGTTTTGCGACTTTCGGTTCCGAACCGGGTCTAAACAGAAAATTGTCGGGTCGAACATGCTTAGACATGTTCTTACATTTATTACTAAGTTATGTGAGTGATAAAATAAACCTACACCTTCTACATTGCTAATTACATATTAATTCGCAAATTAAGTTTATGTTGACTTTTTATAAACAACTTTGACCCGACATTTGATCTAGTTAGAGCGGGAATCAGAGGGTGCCCTCTTAAGGGTTTATTGCCCACATAATTACCAACTTATAACAACTTTCAATTTGGTTAATCACTGAACCATTAGTGATTAATCGATAAGTCAAACCTTAATTATGATGGTTTGACTTTTAAGCTAATAACTAAGCAAAACTTAACTAAGGAAGATCAAGGTTACTTACCAAGGTCTAATGCACGATTAGAGATGCTTGGGGACTGATCTTATGCTCCAGGAAGCTCCACAAATGCAGATGGAAGGTGTGATCAAAATGTTGCAACATGAAGGGCCTTTTATAGTGAATTTGAGGGCTTGTGATCATGACAAATCATGCTACAACTGATCATGGATCATCCACAAGTGTCCCTAAGGTCTAAAAGCATATAGGGGTCGCTCATGGAAGTGACAAACGGCATTTTAAGTTGGTTAAATCGTTTAAACAGGCAGCTGTCAACAATCTGGTCGCTGGGCACTCCTTACGGACCGTAAGGGGTTCCTTTACGGTCCGTAAGACCTTTATCAGAAGCAAAAATCTCTTAACCTTTCAAGTTTCGAACGGGTAACTAATGTAATACGATTTTGGGCCATTATTTTCAGTATGGGGCCTCTTGTTTGGGTCATGAACAATTTACACCACCTTGATATGATATAAAGTTTTCATGGATCCTTTTGAAAGTGCCGTAAATGAACGTTCTCGTGCAGATCCTCGTAGGATCCCATTCTTGTGTAATTTGAATCAAACATTGCTAGCATTTACCGGATTTGAGTATATCGGATGTTTATAATATAGATTAGGGTCTTGGGATTTATAATTAGGTCGTTCAGAGGTATTTAATTAACATGTCGACGCTTTTAAATCCTACCATACATCCTTGACTAGATCCGGGTTTATAACACTTTGTCTTGCACGACACGTGTCGTTATTTCATTGATCACAAATTTTTCGAGGTGTTACAGTATTTTAACCCCTTTGATTAGTTTGATTTTTCACTTCTAATTCAAAAGTTTTCATCTTTTGCAATTTAACCCATTTAATTTTTTTTACTTTAAACCCAAAGCTTTTCATCTTTTGCAATATAATAATAATAATAATAATAATAATAATATTATTATTATTATTATTATTATTATTATTATTAAACATCAATTTAACTAAATCTATTTATCTCTTTTATTTTCATAATCTGAAATTGATTTTTTTTAACTCTAAAGTTTCAATATTTGGCAATTTAAGTCTAAAGTTTCAATCTTTAGTATTTTAATCCCTTTAATTAATTTGATTTTCATTTCTAATTCAAAAGTTTTCATCTTTTGCAATTTAACCCCTTTAATTTTGTTTTACTTTCAACCTAAAGCTTTTCATCTTTCGCAATTTAATCTCAACACTTTTTTTACTTTCAACTTTAGTCTCTTATATACTTTTCATCTTTCATAAGTTCTCCGTTTAACGTGTCGTTCTAAATTTCCGAGTGAACAGGCCGCAACGTGCGTGTAGGGTTCAACGTTTTTTCATCTTTTTTTTCCTGTTTGACATGTCCGTCGCAGCGCGTCTATTTTTCCCGTTTGATAGGTCTGTCGCAACGTGCGATTAATTATTTTTTTCTCGGTTTTACACATAGTCTCGTGGTCATGTGAGAAACATTTGCCTTTCATCTAACATGATATATAACTAATGAATCCCCCGCCGTATTGCGGCGGGTGGTAAATCTAGTACTAAATTATTATGAAACAAAAATAATAAATCTAGATCATTTTGTGAAATATTATTACTAAGTGTACTGTTATTTTATAGAATTGGATTTGGCACATAACGTTTATTTTTATAGATCATTTTGTGTTGTATAGGATCTATACATAGTATCAGGACTATAGATTCAATATTTCTTTTTCCTTATACTATATTTCAGAAATATAATGTTATTTAAAACCTTACAAATATATCCATAATTTTAAAGCGGTAAACGAAAAGCATACACACAAATATGAATATATGCATAAGAACATTTTATATACTATTATCAAACTCTAGATTAAAATAAAGCTTGAGTTAATGAATTGTCACACCCCGATATTTCCACAAACCAGTGGGCCTGCTGGGGAGTATCATGACATAACATTGATATCGTCATAGTCAACATACACAAAATAGCACAGCGAAAGTCTTGGAAAATGAAATACTATTACAAACCCAATTGTCAGAAAAAACTGAAATGATAATTACATACGAGCTTGTAATATTAAATCCACAGACGGATCGTTACAGAAAGTAAAAATGAAGTTTAGCAGACTTTAGGGCATCCTAAGGATTTGCAAGATCCATTATTGACACCAAGCAGCTCCCAGCCAATTACGTGTAGTACCTGTCACTTAGTCTTTTGAAAATACGATAGTTTACACTGGTAAATACAATTAACCGACTCATTTGGAAAAAACATTTATAAAATTGATTTAAATGCACAAGGCACGAATATTCTTTTATAACTTGGGATAATTATATAAAATAACCTTGTATACAGATTTACATGTTTTTTCGTACGTTCAGGGCCCGGGATAGAAGCCGAGTCATGATTAATCAACACACCACTAATATAGTCCACAAGGAGTTATCCTCACGTGTGGTTATATCTTATATCTTAATTCCCTTTTTGGGGAAAAGAAACCGTATCGCAACTGTCAGATGTATGCCTACACCCCGTGCTTAGGTCGTGGCCATTTGCATTTAAATGATGCCAAAGATATCCAGGACACGGTCGTTAACCCCCAAATGTTTATATATCAAACAAAACAGATTAAAACGGGTTATCTCAATGATTTAACCACTAATCGATTAAATATTCAATACCTAACCAAGCGGTAATAATTTACCGTATCCCAAGCCAGTATAAGGGAAAATAAGTTAAAAGTATTTACCTGAGCTTAAAATGTAAAATTTGTATTCTCAGCCGTAAATCCTACTCAAACAAGTGTAGGTAGCTTTTACTGGGCTCCTAATCTGGAACGAAGATTTTAATAACCTATTAGATCACTAACGGGTTTTATTTAAGTTATAAACTTAGACCGGTTAGTTTAAAGAAGGGTTCACGGTACGAAACGCAAGATTAAGCGGTGACCGGATTGGAATGTAATTTAGACCCGTCAGGTATGGAGACTTGTATAAAATGGGTAAACTAAATATATTCTGGATTTTGAAGTAAAAATGATAAGGTTTGACCCGTTTCGGCTAATTTATGCAAACTAGTTACATAAATCGTACCGAACGCGTATATGCATAACGGGTAACCGGATGAGTCATGTATCAGTTTCACAAATTAATATACTTTAAATATGATATGATATAAGTAGGATATCAACAATTATGCCCAAAAAGATTTTAAAACCAATTTAAGTCCCGCAAGGGTATTTTGGTCTTTTTAAAGCTTATAAACGAGGTTTAATAGTAAACTGAGGTTTTGGCCTAAAACCTTCTGTAAAAACATTTATTTTATGATGTTAAATCATTAAGATATCATATATATGTGAGATTTACCATTTATGGCCAAACTATGCACCGTATAGGCACTTTGGTCATTTTACATGTGTTTTTAAGGACAAAATTGGAAGTCTGAGTTCAAGACTTATACTTACTATTAAGGTATTAAAATTTAATTATAAAATAAGTAGGTAACAACTCTTAGGTGCCAAATATGGTTTTAAACCATACTATGCGTCTAATTAGCGTAAAAGTCGATAATTGACGATATTTGAGATGTTTATGAAAATCTGAGATTTTGATCAGCCTCAAATGTTTAAAATATTCTTTTTAACATATAACATCAGTAGGAAAAGGTTTGGTATGTTAATCATGTGTTAATCTCATTTTATTAACAAAAAGGGTATTATCGTCATTTATCGAATTATACGAGAACTCAATGATATGGTCAGTTTATAATCTGACCAAAAATTCCAAAATGCCCTAAAAATAATATAAAAACATTAGGCAATGAGTTTGGTGCCAAAATTTGGGTTTAAACATGATTTATGCTAAAAATGCAATTTAATTAACAAAAAGTTTCATTTTACGATATCTTGCATAACTTTAGTCTGAGACCAGAAACTGATGTCAAATTTATTTGACATACTTATATATCAGTAATAAAGTTTTTTGTCCTCTCACATTTTTAAAAATCTCGTTTTTATGACATAAGGGCATAATAGTCAATTTTTAAGCAAATAATAGAAACATGCAGATGATCTATGATTTCTAAGGGACCATGAAGTATAACCTCATAGGGTTATACTAACATATAATATGGTCACAAAGGAATCCTAAGGCACAAAGAAACTATGCTAAATCGGATCAGAACTGAAAGTCAACGCAAAAGTCAACTTTTGCGATTTTCGGTTGCGACCCGAGCCTAAACTCAGAATTGTCGGGTTGAACATGTCTAAACATGTTCTTATAAGATTTACCAAGTTATTTAAGTGCCAAAACATGTTTCATAACTTCTACATTATCAGTTTTAATTAAATATTGAAAAATTGACTATTTTGACTTTTTGACTAGTTGCATTGACCCGACAATTGACTGATATAACGTGATAATTAGAATGTGCCCTTTTAAGGGTTTATCACCTACTTAATTACAAACACATAACCACTTTCAATACGAACAATGGCTGGACCGTTTATGATTAATCAAAAAGTCAAAGCATAATTACGATATCTTTGACTTTTGGTCCTTAAAAACTTAACTATAGAAGCTAAGAACACTTACAAAGGTCCTTAGCACGAAGATTAAACTTGAGAAAGCTTCCTTAATGATCAGGATGCTCCAGAGAAGAGTTGAGAGTGAAAAATTGAAGTGTGCAACTTCTAAGTGCAAACAAGGCCCTTTATATAGGAATTAGAGAGCTTCTAGGATCAATCCAGCTGTGATTAGGAGTTACCAGATGTAAACAAGTGTCTCCATGGCAGTAAAAACCATTAACACAGTCCCTAGTATCGAAAACTAGCATGCAATGGCGGTGGACAGCCAGCAACATGCATCTGCCAGTTTTTTGGTCGCTGGTAACTCTGTCGCGGCCCGCGTAGACATCAAAGGGAGCCTACACGCCCCGCGAGGATCTTATATTCCGGTAAAAAGTTTGTAAACTTTGCATTTTCAGTCCTTGGCCCTTATTAAGTTTAAATAACTTTCGTTTATTGCACTATTAACCCCTATAGTTAACTTTTAAGAGTCTTGGGTCATAAAGTAAACACCGTTAAGCTCCCGGTTAGTTACGAGATCACCCGAAATGTACTAGTTCCTCATGTTGACGCATTAAATCCTTATTTCTTGGAATTTGAAAATAAATCACATCATTGTACCGAAACTTCATGAAATCATTATTCGATATTCGCGAGAGTATAATAAATTATTACAAAGCCTTGGGATCGTTAAAAGGTCACTCAGAGGTAAGAATTAACATGTTGACACGTTTAACCCCTGTGCTTTGTAAACTTTTGATTATTAGGCACACACGGCTTTTGCGTCCGATAATATTTTTAGGTGCAGGAAAATAGCAATAAACCCTAGGGGATGATGATGATGATATTTGCTATACCTTTTGTTTTACTGGGCCTTTTGGGCTAGGTTGGGTTGAATTAGTTTTGGTTTTTAATATTTTGGTTTATAACATTATGTATTGGTTTTTAATATTTTTAGTTTTAGTTTTGTGTAATATTTGGTTTATAATATTATGTATTGGTTTTTAATATTTATGATTTTATTTTTACATCTTATTTAATAAATGTTAAAAAGTAGATAAATCTAAAAAAATATGGTGGGGTAGGATCATCCTCCCATTTCCACTAATTTTGTGGGATGGATCATCCTCCCAAGGATGATGATGTGGTGTCTAGGTGGCAGATCATCCTCCAAGGGAGGATCATCCCCATACCGTGTAGCCTAATGGTGAGAGATTTGGAGGAACATGAAGTATGGGTTATGGAAGAGGCGAAGAAAAGACTTTATGAGATTGATGAATATAAGTATAAGGATTTGCAACAGAAAGCCAGAAATAACTGGGCAAAGTATGGGGATGATAATACTAGTTTTTTTCATGGAATTATAAATAAAAGAAGGGCTATCAATAATATTCCAGGGCTGATGGTTCAAGGCGAATGGGTTACCAAACCGAAAGTTATTAAATGTTAAGTTCATCGTTTCTTTAGAAATAAACTCAAAGAGGATATGAAGATTAGGCCAAGTTTGGAAGCTTATGTGGTAAATTGTTTGTCAAACTCTGATGCAGAATGCTGGTTACTCTATTCTCAGAGGAGGAGGTAAAGCGTGCGGTATTTTCATATAGGGACAACAAGGCCCCGAAACCTGATGGTTTTAATTTCAAATTTATAAAGAGGTTTTGGAATATATTTGCGGCTGATTTTATGAAGATTGCTGATTATTTTTTCGATAATGGCGTTATTAACAAAGGCGAGGGATCCTCATAAATTACTTTGATTCCGAAAGTAAAGGATCCCTCAGGGTTGGGGGAGTATAGGCCGATTAACCTTATAAGGGTTATAAGTAAGGTGATTTCGAAATTGTTGGCGAATAGATTACGGCTGATTATGGGTGATCTGACAACTGAGTCTCAATCGGCATTCATTAGCGGAAGGTGTATCTTAGATGACCCTTTAATTATCAATGAAGTTTTATCTTGGTCACGTAGTGTTGGAAAGAAAATATTTTTGTTCAAGATTGATTTTGAGAAGGCGTACGATAATGTTGATCATTGGGAGTTTTTGATGAGTATTATGCGCCAGATGAACTTTCCAGAAAGATGGTGTAATTGGATTTTTGGTATTTTAACATCGACGAGATCTTCGGTTTTAGTAAATGGCTCTCCCACTTTTGAATTTCATTATCAGAAGGGGATCCGTCAAGGAGATCCAATTTCCCCATTTCTTTTTGTTTTGGTGATGGAAGCTCTTTCGGGGTTGTTTCGTAAAGCAAGTCATATAGGGGTGTTTAAAGGGATTCAACTACCTAACGGGGTCCAATGTTAACACATCTTTTGTATGACGATGATGCTATGGTGATGGGAGAGTGGAACGATGCAAATTTTAAATGTATTTTGAGAATTCTTAAAATTTTCTTCCTTTGTTCCGGTTTAAGAATCAATATTCACAAGTCATCTATATTCGGTAACGGGGTCAGTCTTGATATTGTGCAAGAAAAGGCGGAAGTTTTGAATTGCAGGTATGGTGTTATTTCGTTTGTTTATTTGGGTTTGAAAGTTAGAGGTAATATGAACCCTATGACTAATTGGGAACTGGTTATGGAGGTGTTCCGAATACGATTGTCCAAATGGAAATCGCAAGTTTTTTCTATAGGGGGAAGAATCACTTTAAGTCGATTTTGGAGAGCTTACCAGCGTATTATTTTTCGCTTTATAAGGCACCAAGGAAGGTTATCAATGATTTGGAAGCTATTATTAAGAAGTTTTTGTGGGGTGGGAATCTAGAGGTAAGGAAGGTTCATTGGGTTGCTTAGGAGAAAGTGATGAATACTAAGAAGAATGGTGGTTTGGGGTTGAAAAAATTGGATATAACCAATAGTGCGCTTCTATTAAAATGGTGTTGGAGATATAGGGTGGAGATAGGGGCTTTATGGAGGAAGACTATAGATTCGATTCATAGTTCAAAAAGAAGTTGGGGAGCTCTACCGTGCAACAATCGGATCACGGGGCCTTGGAAAAACTTGGTTAAACATGGGTATAATACAAAGGTAGAAGGGCGAGGAGTGAATGGTTTGATGAAGGGCAAGCTGGGAAATGGGAGAAATATACTTTTTTGGATTGATAAATGGACAAGTTTCCTAACTTGCTTAGATTAGAAAAGGACAAGCTGGCTTCGGTTGCAGATCGTTGTCACATGCAAGGTGAGGGAGCTTTGGTCTTTTGGAACAAAGTGAAGGCTGTTGTGGAAGATTCAGTGGTAGCCAGGAGGAAGATATGCTTGGCTGCAGTTAATAGGGTGCAGCTTTCGGAGGTTCAGGATAAGTGGCAATCTCGAGATGTTTTCAGTAAAATCGGCTAAGTTTTGGTTACAGAAGACGGATCAACAAAGAGCTAAATACATGTTGGAATGGTGCAGCTGGATTCCCTCTAAAGTTAATATATTTGTTTGGCGTGCAATTTTAGATAGAATCGCTACAAAAGTTGCATTGGTTATAAGAAACATTCAGGTAGGGACAGTCATTTGTGGTTTCTGTGAGCAGGATAACGAGATTATGGAGCATTTGTTCTCAGGATGTATTTATGCAGCGGGTGTCTGGGCAGCGATATCGAGTTGGGTTGGGATATAAAACATTTTTGTGTTCTCAGTTCGAGACATTGTTACGTTGCATCAATCGGTGGGGTTGAATGGTGTGAAGAAGGTAGCGCTGCAGGGTATTATATTCACTGCTATGTGGCTGATTTGGAAGTCTAGAAACGAGCGAATATTCTCGGACAGAAATCGAAAGACTATGGAAGTGATTGCTGAAATAAAGGTTTTGAGTTTCCTTTGGTTTAGAAATAGATATAAGAATGCTTGTATAGATTGGAAATCATGATGTAAATTTGACGTGGTGTAATAGTTGGTTTAGCCGCGGCTCTTTCTCTTCCTTGGAGAAAGAGTTTTTCGCGTGCTTGTGATATAAAAGTTACCTTTCAAAAAAAAATCTACAACGCTGCCATTCCATGTATTTTGAAGTAATTCAAGATCAATATCTTCTACTCTAAATGTTAAGATTATTTCATTCCAAATCAATGCAAATTTATTGGCCTCAATTTTGTTTGAATGAAATTTCTTGAATGGTGTTCCAAAATCATATCTTAATTTAAATCTATGAAGGGTATCTTTAAACTTAATCCTTAATGTCCCTTGTATTCAGCATTTGTTCTTCAAGCATGAGATTAAATTGCATCGCACTAGCAAAAAACTGAAACCTTAACTTTAGTTGTATATTTCGAATCTCACCCAAATGGCTAAGAACCCCAACTCCCGCAACCACAAAGGAAGAGTAAATAGAGTACCAGATCTGTAAATCCATTAAGTTTAGATCGTTCGATTCGGCTACTCTTTAAAGCAGAGATGATAAGAATATTATGATAGTGTTACCGAAAAGAGGGTCATTTCAGATCTGAACTCATCATCCTGGTCAGAGAGTCGGTTGCGGTGTTGGGTTGTGATTAGAGTGGAGTTTGGTAGTGTGTGTTGTTTCTTGGGTTTTAGTCCGGCGGGTGGTTGTGGTGGCAGGTGGGTGGTGGTGGCAGTGGTTGCAGGTAGGGTGGTTATGGCAGTGGTTGCAGTTGGGTAGTGGTGATGGTGGTGGCAAGTGGGCGGTGGTAGTAGGGGAGGTGGTGGTGGACGGTGGGAGTAAGTGGTGGTGGTAGGGAAGTTAGAGAGAGAGAGAGCATTTATGTCTGTATGTATATATAATTTTTTTTAAACATAATTAATGTATTTATTATTATTTTTTATTATTTATTTATTTTAATATTTAGAGTAAAATGACCAAAATATCGTCGTGCGGGGTCCATTTGGTCATACTTAACCATGAAAAACTGAGTTAGGGTCAAAGAAGACAACTTGCAAGAGTTTGTAAACATAGAGTACGTTTTCTGTAATTATTGAAGGCAAAGGATATAGTTTAGAGTACGTTTTCTATAATTATTGAAAGCATATGATATAGTTTGCAATCTGATGTCAACATAAAGGACGATTTTTGTAATTTACTCCTTAAAAGTGATTAGGTGGCAGGCATTGAATGCTTGTGCATGTTTTGTAACCGGTAAATTTCTTGGTGTATTGCCATAGCACCGAAACGTGAAGTAACTCGAAACGTATTATATTTGACTCGACTCATTTCCAAACAAAACTGAGTTAGGGTCAAAGAAGACAGCTTGCAAGAGTTTGTAAACATAGAGTACGTTTTCTGTAATTATTGAAGGCAAAGGATATAGTTTAGAGTACGTTTTCTATAATTATTGAAAGCAAATGATATAGTTTGCAATCTGATGTGAACATAAAGGACGATTTTTGTAATTTACTCCTTAAAAGTGATTAGGTGGCAGGCATTGAATGCTTGTGCATGTTTTGTAACCGGTAAATTTCTTGGTGTATTGCCATAGCACCGAAACGTGAAGTAACTCGAAACGTATTATATTTGACTCGACTCATTTCCAAACAAAAATTATGTCAAAATGTAGAACAACGGAAAATGTACATAAAATTAAGTACAAAAGCGTATTATATTTGACACTACTTATTTGCGAAAGAAACTTACGTTTAAACGTAAACCAACTTGAACTTATACCGACACATACATAAAAATAAGCACACAAGAATGTAATGTTTTTTTTTTAAGTTAAAGAATGGCATGTCGTATTATGGTTGGGTTGAAACGTAAAGTAACCTTAATTTATACCGCCTAATGAAAACGTATTATATTCGACATCGCTCGTTTTCAAACAAAATTTATGTCAAAACGTTGACAAAACGAAAACGTACATAATAAGCAAAAAACGTATTATATTTAGCCGACTGATTTCTAGAAAAACTTACGTCGAAACATAAATCAACTTAAATTTATGCCGATACGTAATAAAAACAAGTACATAGAACTCGATTAAAAAGGTGAGGAGTCATAAGTGTCAATGGTGAAAGCTGAAAATTACAAATAAAAAAAAGTAAAAAGACGAAAAAAAAAGTAAGTCCTTGTTGTAGTGTTATATAACTTTATCAAAAGAAGGAAATGCCCAGTCCCCATCCTTGGCCCGTACAATTACAATCTCAACAAAATACATAAAAAACAAAGCGATAAAAAAGACATGGATGGCGTTACACGATAAATTAATAAGACATGGACCATATTGACTCAGTTACTTATATATGAATGAATTGCTATGAAGGTTATCTTGCTTCCATAAAATCTGCTTTGAAATATAAAATTAGTACTCTTGACATGGCAGGTGGGGTGAGAAGGATTAAACTTGGATCACAAGGTATGGAGGTATCAACTCTCGGTTTAGGATGCATGAGCATGACCGATAGCATGTATGGACCTGGCAAGTCTGAGGAAGAGATGATCAAACTCATCCACCATGCGGTCAACTCAGGCGTCACTAGGGTTGTAAACGAACCGAACGAACACGAACAAGGCCTTGTTCGTCTTCGTTCGTTAAGGAAATAAACGTGATCACGAACGGTTCATGAACACTTACCGAACGAGATTTTATGTTTGTGTTCGTTCATTAAGGAAATAAGCGTGTTCGTGAACGGTTCACGAACACAGACAAACACAAATAAATTTGGCGAGCGTGACAAAGGATAAAGATAGATGGCCCCGAGAGTAGCACTCGAACTTGAATCCCTTACTGTGGGACGGAGGTCGATCGTATTCACCGATGTAAATAATGAGAAATGAAAGGGAAATGATGCATAAACAAGGTGAAAGTGGGTTTCCTAGTTTAATTGATAGGGTAATAAAATAAATAAAAGTTTAATAATATAAAAAGTACAAATTAAATATTAAAAAGTACAAAGATCTTCAATTAAAACACAAACATACAAACATAAACGAACGCAAATCAACGAACGTTCATGAACATGTTCACGAACACGTTCACGAACACCTTACCGAACGTTCACGAACACAATCGAACGAACGAGACCTCTGTTCATGTTCGTTCATTTAACTAATCGAACGAAATTTCTTGTTCATGTTCGTTCGTTTATTAAATGAACGAACATAAACGAACTTCCCGCCGAACGGTTCACGAACTGTTCGATGAACGTTCGGTTCATTTGCAGCCTTAGGCGTCACTCATCTCGATACCTCTGACTTCTACGGACCTGATGCAAATGAAATCTTCATCGGCAAGGTTGATATGATGATTTCTTTTCTCATTTTATTTGCTGATTATTTGTTGTTGATTTCTTTTCTCATTTTATTTGTTGATTTAGGCGTTGAAGGGATTGGAAAGAGGAAGAGTGCAATTGGCAACGAAATTTGGGATCAAATCGGTTGAGGGAGACTGTGATGTATGTGGTGATCCGGAGTATGTTAGAGCTTGTTGTGAAGCTAGTTTGAAACGCCTTGATGTTGATTACATTGATTTGTATTATGTCCATCGCGTCGACTCTCGCGTTCCAATAGAGATTACGGTTAGCATTTCGAGATCCCATAATTCTCTTAGATTGCATATGTTAACTTGCACTTCTTTTTGCTCAAATATTATTTCCAACTCGAACAATTTAAGTTAATTTTTCATTTAAAATCCATTCACAAACATACTTATCATACTTATTATAAAGAGTTAACTTCCGTTTTGCTTCCTGTGGTTTGGTCGTTTTAACGGTTTTGCCCCAGTCATTTTAAAAGTGTCATTTTCCTCTAATAGTTTACTATGTTTTTCCCGATCAGCTCCCTAGCATTAACTCTATTATAAACTATGTTTAGTCCACAATATAAAAATTATAGAGTAGTTTATGTAAATTCTTTAATTTATAAATACTCTTGTAGAAGCCATAATCATTTGACAATCAATACAATCACACACTTATCCTAAATTGTATAAATACTCTTGTATAATAATCAGTGTGACATCACCGTCGTCTTAAACAACAATCTATTTCTCAAGGAAGTTACAGGCGAAATTAAAAGGTTTCGCCATACAAGGCGAAATACAAGGCTTCGCTATACATGTTTCGAGCGAAAGTACAAAGTTTCGCTATACAGGTTTCGAGCGGAAGTACAAGTATTGGAGAATAATTGTAGTTCTTGTATTATATTGTTATGTATCTTTTATTATTATTGTATATCTCCTTATTTATAGGAGTGATTGTATATATATCATCATTATAAATACAATACAATACAATACTCACCTCATTCAATTGATGAGGTCGATTATTATAAACCTTATATGGTTTCAGCCTAAAAACCGTACCCTCCCCTTCTTTTTCTTTTCTGCCGTCCCCATCTCTTGTCATCGGCTTCCCCATGGCTTCTCCTTCTACACCTTCTGAAACCCTCTTCTCCATGACTGCATTCAATCACATGATGCATATGAAACTCTCATCCTTTAACTATCTTGTTTGGAGAGAATAGATGCTTTTGGTCCTCGATTTTCACAAGTTATCGGACCATGTTTCTGCTGATGCTTCATCGCCTCCTGCTGAAATCACAGTTGACGGCAAGACCTCTTCCAACGCTGCTACCGTCTGGTCAGACAAGGATCAGAAAGCTGTGTTCTTCTGATCAAATCCTCGCTCACCGAGGAAGCCACTGCCGAAGTTTTGGGTCTCAAACGCGCTTCCAAAATCTGGTCAGCACTTGAACAAGCTTACAGTAACGCTTCAGTTGAACGTATTCACTCCCTACGTGATTCTCTCCGCTTAATCAAAAAGGGTACGTCTTCGGTTAGTGACTATTCTCGCCGTTTTAAATCTTTATGTGACCAACTTGCAGCTATCGGTCATCCGGTTGATGAGATGGATCGTTTACACTGGTACCTGTGTGGTCTTGGACCGGCCTACGAAGTTTATTCGACCACCATTCGTACGGCCAGAAGTCGTCCCTCCTTTCGTGACCTTGTCGCACAAACTGAAAGTCAAGAACTGTTTATACAGTCCCTTCATGGAACCGACACCCCTGCCGTTGCTTTCAATGCTCAGCAATCCCGTAATGGTTCCCGCGGTCGTGGCTCTTATTCTGCTGGCCGTGGGTCTTCTCGCGGACGTGGTCGTGGTCAACAGCAGCAGCGTAGAACCCCTCATTGTCAGCTTTGCCGTACCAACGGTCATTATGCTAATGCTTGTCTCCAAGTTCATTCTTTTGCTTCACAGGCTCCTTCGGATGAATCATTGGCAAAAGCTTTTCATGCATAATGTCATGTAACAAATGACTCTCCTGATTGGCGTGCTGACTACAGTGCCACCTATTACATGGTTCCTCCTACCGATACTGTTCAAAATTCGACTCCATATAAAGGTAAAAATTGTGTTGTTTTTGGTAATGGTAAGACTCTTCCTATCTCACATACATGCACGTTTAAAATTGCTAGCACTATTACTCTACATAATGTTCTTGTGGTTCCTGGTCTTATGAAGAAGCTATTTTCTATAAGAAAGTTAACCAAAGATCATCCGGTTGATGTCTTATTTTCATATTCAGGGTCGGGTAAGCAAATAGGTTCTCGCTGAAGGTACTTGTGAAGAGGGATTGTATGTGCTCAAAGACTCACCACAAGCCTTTGTTGCATCTCGTGAACGTTCAAATAAAGCTTCCTACGAGTTATGGCATGCTCGGCTAGGACTTGTTGCCTTTAGTATTAGTTCTTTATTACATAAATTAGGTTTTTTGAATGTCACTTCATTGTAACCAAAAACTATACTTTGCACTCCTTGTCAACTTGCTAAAGGACAACGTTTATCTTTTGATGTTAATTTGAAACGTGCTTCTTCACCGTTGGATTTGGTTCATTGTGTTGTGGATTCCTGCACCCGTTTGTTCTAGAGATGGCTATCGTTATTATGTTGCATTTATTGATGATTTCTCACGATTTAGATGGTTATATCACCTCAAATCAAAGACGGATTTTTATTCTATCTTACCAGTTTTTCTCAAACTTGTTCAAACACGATGCTCACGAAAGGTCAAGACTTTTCAAAGTGATGGAGGAACTGAATTCGTTAATCATACGGTTCGGAAAATATTTGAGGACAATGGTACTTTTCATCGTTTTTCATGCCCCTATACGCCTCAACAAAATGGGTGAGTTGAAAGGAAACATTGTCATATTGTGGAAACTGGTTTAGCAATGTTGTTTCATGCTCATCTTCCTGCTACTTACTGGGTTGATGCATTTACGTCTGCAGTTTATATCATCAACCGCCTACCCACCCCTTTATTGGACAATGAATCACCATACAAGTTGATATTCAAGCAGCATCCACAATATGATAAATTTCGTACTTATGGTTGTCAGGTGTTTCCTTATCTTCGTGATTACAGCAAGCATAAACTTGAACCTCGGAGTCTTTCTTGTGTTTTCATTGGCTACAGTCCACAACACAAAGGCTATCGCTATCTTGATCCGTCTACTTCGAGGATCTTTATTTCACGTCATGCCCGTTTCGATGAATCGGTTCTTCCTTTTTCAGGCTCCTCTTAGGATATTGATCTTTCTTCGCTGGATATTACAAGTTTTCTTGACGAACCATCCTTTATTGATTCACCTGCTCAACATTGGCCCAAGTCGTCGCCTTCTCATACTCATTTGGATACTGTTGTACCGCCCCCTTTTATTTTCGATGACACTGGGCCAGCTGCCACGGCCCAACATCTTTCTGCCGAGGCTGATCCACCAGCTCCTGACCCAGCATCTGCTGCCGAGGACGAGCCCACAGCTCACGGCCCATCAGCTTCCGAACCATCTATGGGCCCAACAGCTTCCGAACCATCTTCTTCTCCTCCAGAGCCGGACTTATCTATGGGTTCTGGTCCGTTTTCTATGCCACATGCTTCACAGCCCTTGTCCTCATCCTCGGGTCAGTCTACGTCAGCTCATCCAATGCAAACCCGTTCCAAATCCGGTATCTTTAAACCCAGACATTTTGCTGATCTTGCTTCTCTTAAGAGTCATGCGCTACATGTTACTCTTGCCTCAGCTACTGAACCTCGTGGTCTCAAATTTGCTATTACAGATCCTAAGTGGCTTGCAGCAATGCATGAAGAGCTTGATGCTCTTCATCAAAATCAGACATGGACTCTTGTTCCTCGTCCATCCTCTACCAACATTGTAGGTTCAAAATGGGTTTATCGCATCAAGTATCACTCTGATGGTAGTATTCAACGCTATAAGGCACGCTTAGTCGCACAAGGCTTTACTCAGATTCCTGGTCTTGACTATTCTCATACTTTCAGTCCGGTTGTCAAAGCATCCACAGTTCGCATTGTTCTTTCCCTCGTTGTGCTTCACAACTGGCAGCTACATCAGCTGGATGTTAAAAATGCCTTTTTAAATGGTAATCTCACTGAGACGGTTTACATGGAGCAACCACCAGGGTTCACTGATTCTCGTTTTCCCAAACATGTGTGCAAACTCTCTAAAGCCTTGTATGGTCTCAAACAAGCCCATCGTGCTTGGTTTCACCATCTAAGTACCTTTCTTGTTTCCTCTGGCTTTACGTGCAGTCGGGCCGATACTTCACTGTTTATCTTCAAGAAAGCATCTACCATCATGTACCTATTGGATTATGTTGATGATTTAATCCTAACTGGTAACAACGAGTCTGAGGTTACTACCTTTATTTCACGTCTGAATTGTGAATTTGCTATTAAGGATTTGGGTGCTCTAAATTATTTCTTAGGTCTTGAGGTTGCCTACACTGACACAGGCTTATTTCTCACTCAGTCCAAGTATGCTCAGGACATTCTTCAGCGTGCCGGTCTAAATGATGCTAAATCTGTTACTACCCCCTTAGCTCCTCATGAGTCATTCACTGTTGATGGGCCGCCTTATCTGGATCCTACGACCTATCGTTCATTGGTTGGTGCTTTGCAATATTTGACTATTACCCGTCCTGATTTATCCTATGCTGTTAACCAGGTCTCTCAGTTTCTTCACGCTCCAACCGTTTCGCATTTTCAGGTCGTTAAAAGGATCCTTCGTTATGTCAAAGGCACTACTTCCTTTGGTTTAACTTATACTCGGCCTCACACTTCTTCCATTATTGGCTATTCAGATGCGGATTGGGCTCGTTGTTTGGATACCCGTCGCTCTACTTATGGTTATTCGTTTTTCTTAGGAGGAAATCTTTTCTCATGGAGTGCAAAGAAGCAGCCTACAGTTTCTCGCTCTAGTTGTGAGTCTGAATATAGGGCAATGGAAAATACTGCAGCTGAAATCGTTTGGATTACTCATCTTCTGAGAGAACTTCATGCATTGCCTCCTGATCGGCCTACGTTGCTTTGTGATAATAAAAGGTCTTTGTTCATGACTCAAAATCCTGTTTCTCACAAGCGTGCCAAACATATTGACTTGGATTATCATTTTATCAGGGAACTTGTCAGTTCAGGGAAGCTCTATACGAAATTTGTTCCAACCAATCTTCAGGTGGCAGATATTTTTACTAAAAGTCTTCCGCGTGCACAGTTTGAGCAATTTCGTGCGATGTTGCATCTTGGTCCGCCACCGTTTCGATTGAAGGGGGTATTAGAGAATAATTGTATTCTTGTATTATATTGTTATGTATCTTTTATTATTATTGTATATCTCCTTATTTATAGGAGTGATTGTATATTCATCATTATATATACAATACTTACCTCATTCAATTGATGAGGTCGATTATTATAAACCTTATAACAAGGTTTCGTTGTATAACTTTGGAGCGAAAGTACAAGTTTTTACTTGAAGTTGACATAAAGGTTCCGCTTGAGATTTTTGATTGAGGTTTCGCTTAGTTAAGTTCCTTTAGCTTATCTAAGTTATGCATGAAGTTTCATTTGACAAAGTTTTCGTTTGAATAATCAACCTTTCGTGTGAACAAGTATGGCAACAATTTTACATTTAGTCTCTCTGACTAACTATGGTTATTGGAAAACTATGATTGAGCCTTTTCTAATCACAAACAACCTTCTTGGTTACACTGTCGGTTCAATTATGTGCCCAGACCGATCCCTAGCAAATGCATCAATACAACTGCAATGTTATCCCAACTACACAACTTGGACCACAAATGATGCATATGCTAGCATGATTATCATATCCACATTAGACATTCTTCTGACATGCAAGGCATCACTGCCCACAAATTATGGGGTTCTCTTTCCCATTCCTCTGCTCCAGATAACGCCTTAAGTGAACACATATTTAAGACAAAACTTCATAAGCTTCATATGAAAGGGGATAAGACACCCCTCACTTATATAAGCCATGCACAAGAGTATGCATTTGCACTTGCTAACAATGGCGACCCAATCAACGACAAAGATCTAATTTTGTTTGTCATGTATGGATTACATAAGGAATACAAAGGCCTCTAATCCCCATCACTTGCATGCTCATCTCCTCTTGCATTTAATGAGTCTCACTAACCATGACTACATGGTAACAAAGTCTCCAAAACCTGTTGTACTACAACTTTTATTGCTACCATAACTCATGTTCATTCCCCACATCAACTTCTCACTTTGCAACAAATAGATTCTTAACTTGTTTATGAGCTTATTCGAAGTATCACTGTTGCAAATTAGCCACCTCAAGCTTTCTACAGTGCACGTTAGCTAAGCAATCGAGGAGACAAAGGTTCTTATCAAAGTAATAACACCAACTACAAAAAAGTAACAAAAGTCCTATTGTGATCCGTCAACCATTCGTATGGCACATGCAACAGGTGTAGAGTTGGAAACATTCCTTCAGACTGTCCCAATCGTGATCCGTCAACCATTGGTAATCGCGCACATGCAGACTATGCGGATGTTCAATCATAAGAAGTTTGCCAAGCAGGCTCCATGTTGTACCCAAATACATATGCATGAGCCAACATCCAATTCATAATGGATTTGTAAAGTCTTGACAATTCTAAGACATATCATGGTAAATGACTTCCTCTTTATTGGTAATGGTAAAGGTCCTCTTATTCTTCGTATTGTCTCTTTCAAAATTCATTCCTCACTCAAACCTTATAGCATATTTGTTATTATTCATGTTCCTAAAAATAAAATAAAAAAAAAATTTATCAGTCCAAATTTTTTTCTTAGATAACAATGCTTTCTTTGAATTTCATTCTTCCATTTTTTTTTTGTCAAGGACAAGTTTACACGCACTATCCTTCTCACACGTCCGGATGAGCATAATCTTTACACTCTTCATCTTCCATGTATCCACACTATTCACATTATCTCTGCTACACGAGCTTCATATACTGGTTGTCACATCAGGCTTGGTCATCCACATCATCGTATTTTCCAATTTATGATTTTTAGTTGTTACTTCCTGTTACTCAACCTCATAGTCCATTTCATGTACTGCTTGTCCTTTGGGCAGATCTACTAAGTTACAATTAGCTAATTCCAATTCTCGTTGTTCAAGTTACTTTGATTTTATATATTGTGATGTTTGGAGCCTTGCGTTTGTTTTTATCATATAATGGCCACCGATATTTCAAGCTTTGTGATGTTTGGGGCCTTGGTAAAGATGTCTATTGTATTAATCGCATGCCTTCTCACTTATCATCAGTAATAAGTAGTAACTTATTACTGATCTCATTTCTCACTATTCTTTAGTAACTTACTAGTAACTTTTTTTATTATTTAGCGTGACCTCCGCTAGGGCTCGAACCTTAGACCACGCCACGTGCCTTTCCACTTGAACCCTGTCGGGGTGCTGCCCACCCTACTAGGGCAGCGCCGTCTTGGATCTCCGAATGGTCTAGGGGCTTTCTTCTGAAACCTTGAGGTTCCATGGTGCTCAACATTAGAATACCTTTGAACAAGTGTATGCTCAACACCTCCTAACTCATATCGACGTTTATTCTAACTTGTCATTTGGTTTTAGGTAAATACAATTATACTTAAAGGACATCAAAGAAACCAAAATTACCAACATGGAAGAGTGTTAATAAATCCTAACCAATTTAAGCTGTAAAACAAAATAGATCGAGTTTAAACAACTAAGATGTAATAAGTGTCTTCAAGAAGAAATATGTAAAACTTGGGGGTGGATGGAACTAAAAAAACAATTGCAAGGATGCTAGCAATTAGGTTTGATAGTTAAAGGAATTTTGATGAAGTGCTCAACCTAGACATTAACATTGTATAATAGAGATGAGGGGTTTCAAACAAGAGTAGCCACTAGAGCTCTAATCTTTTTCTATGGAAATCCTTGTGTACTTAAATTCTTTAAATCCTACAATTATTATCTCAATTTGTATCTTGCCTTCTTTTTTTTATTTACGTGGAATTGAAGCAGATATGAGAGTTGACCGTGTGTTAAGAGATTGAATTTTTAAAGATTACCTTGATAAGTTTGGGAAATCTATGTTTTAAGTACTGGATTACCAAGAACTTGACAAAGAGTATAATTCAACACTAAATGCATGAAAATTGAAGTCACTATCGCTACGAGGAGTGCCTAGCTAATGTTATGCTATCTGAGTTGGTTTTTCAAGATCAAGATATAGTCCTCAAGATAATGTGCATGGATCTCATACCTTTTCTTGTACGAACACAGATGGGAGAGCTCAAGAAACTGGTTGAAGAGGGTAAAATCAAATATATAGGTCTATCTGAGGCTTCACCTTCCACTATCAGAAGAGCCCATGCTGTTCATCCAATTACAGCTGTACAGTTAGAATGGTCACTGTGGGTTAGAGATCATGAAGAAGAAGTAATTCCGACTTGCAGGTAAACCATGTCCGATGTAGTATACAACAAAGTCTGCAAACTTAATAGATGTGCGTTTGATTTTGGACCATTAATATGGTGTGTAAATTTTGGTTGTAAAAACATTGTATGTTCTTTAAATTTTAAAAGCCATCTCTTTCAGGTCTTGTTTCCACTTTATTGATGTGTATTTTTCAGGGAGTTAGGCATTGGGATTGTTCCGTACGGTCCTCTTGGAAGTGGGTTTTTAGCTTCGGGTCCTAAGTTGGTTGATGGTATGCCAGATGAAGATTCTAGGAAGGTTTGTGTTACTTTGTAATGAAAACTTAACTTTAATGGGCTGTGCTTCATATTATACTTGTATTCTTATTGTCAGTTCTGAATTCTATGATGTGTCTTTGTAGACCATTCCAAGATTACAAGGGGAGAATCTTGAACACAACCTGATTTTGTTTAATAAGATTCATGAAATTGCAAAGAAGAAAAGGTGCACCACGTCTCAGTTGGCTTTAGCGTGGATCCTACACCAAGGGGCAGACGTGTGTCCCATCCCAGGCACGTCAAAAATGGAGAACTTTAACCAAAACGTCGGTGCTTTGTCTGTCAAACTCTCACCACAAGACATGGTTGAGCTTGAATCTATAGCTTCAGTTGATGCTTTTAAGGGCAGTAGATTACCTCCCAAAATCTTGGCTCTTTCATATGTTGAGACTATGCCTTTGTCATCATGGAAATAACTCTCTCCTTTGAACACATGCTTAATTATTTTGATACTTAGCTTTATTCCAGAGTCATATGGTGATATGTCATGAATTATCATCATGTAGATGCATAACTAATTGTGTACTTTTGTTTCATCCTCTTGTATTGGAATTAAGTTTTAAGGGAATTGTTCTTGATTCATCCAAATGTATTTAGTGTGTGTTCTTTTATTCATCTATATGTTTGGTATTTAACTATATGTTTAGTTGTTTGATTTTTTTTAACAGAAAAGAGGATATTATTCATTCATCATAAACAAGACCTGCTAGCCATAACAGAAAAGAGGATATTATTCATTCATCATCAACAAGACCTGCTAGCCAGAGACTAGAAGTCGTTACATGCAGTCATTACACATCGCCTATATTAACTTCCTTTACTACTGTGAGAATATCTCTGATTGCTGCGCAAGATGCGAGTTCCGTAACCTTCATCCACACACCCACTGGCCACCATAACGCTTCAACTGTCGCACAAGAAACCAACACGTGATCGGTAGTTTCCTGCATATAACCGCAAAAAGGGCATGAAGTGTTTACAATCTGCACTCCTCTTTTGGCTAGCTCGATACGAGTTGGGATTCTGCCCGATATGCTCCTCTAAACCAATGTGTTAGCCCAGGGCCGATCCAACGTTGTTGGAGGCCCAAAGCGAAGTATAAAGTCGGGGCTCTTGTGAATTGGTATAAAGAAAGGATCGGTTTTTTCTGCCTTTCAAGTCCTAATCGGAAATTCGCACAATATCAAAATTCAAAGATCCGAAGTATCAATTAGGGAGTTATAGCAAACAGTGATTGAGTAAATCGCAATATATACAACTTATTATAAAAAAAAAGTCGTTAACCAACTTGAATTATCCTCGCGATGCCATTAATTTCGCCTATAATTTCTCCTCGATTTGCAACATTGAGAGCACGTGGCGTTACAATTAGCAAGAATGACGAGGACGGCCTGAATTAAAAATGAATTGCATATCGCTTGGAGTTGGAATTGGTCATTTTCTACTCTAAAATTGGTTCTTTAGTTGGGCCTTGCAATCAATACAGTTTTTGTTTTGTTTGTTTGGGCCTACTATACTAATACAAATATACTAGACAAAAGATTATTTTTTTTTAAATTGGAGGCCCTATTTTTTGAGGCGCCCTAGGCACTTGCCTAGACATGAAACACTACATGTATGGCCCTGTGTTAGCCTTAGCCGTTGCCCAGCTACACCACTCCATCATGACGTCTTCATCATTCGAGTAATTTGCTGCACCAAGTTCTTCTCTAATAGATTTAACCCTAAAGACCCTCCCTTTATCCGACTCCCATCCCCACAGTTTATTTGTTTAATTGGTTAGTTTACTAGGTTGGTTTATTTTATTATTTAAATATAGTTTGACTTGGGTTAGTATTGGTATCTATATGGTATAAATACATGGCAGAACCTTGTGTTTTTGCCAGTAGTGACTGTTTCCAGTCTTATGAATTCTGATATCCCCAACTATTTACATATTCCACAGGCTTCGGGTCCTAAAAAACATGAAATACAACATGATAAACAACACTTAAAAAGACGATAAAGATCATTCAAGCATATGAAGAGAAGAAAGAATGTTATACTACGAAACTATTGACTTACATGAAAGTTGATTGCTCTCTCAAGTTCCTTGATCACTATATCCATAGTAGGACGCTTGGCAGCCTCTCCCACACACTGATATGCAATTTTTAAGAATGTGTCCAAAGAATCTTGATTGGGTCCTCTATTTGAAGTAGAAACGTCTTCATCGGCGGCTTCTTTTAGGGTCGGATCCATTATACTCTCTATGGTTCCATCATTGAAACATTGGCATGCAACGGGTGCAAGCCCTTTGTTATTTTTTTCTATATAAACTGGATCATATGCCACCCTCCCACAAAAGATTTCAAAAAGCACAACTCCAAACGAGTATATATCAGAATTTCTTTCCAGTGCTGTTTCATGTTCTGGATCCTCATACACTTTCATGCCTATTTCTATATTTGTTGCAGGGCGTAACTTTGAGATTACAAAGTAAGCAATTTTCGGCCCCAAGTTCTCGTCTAACAGAATGTTGCCACTCTTTATGTCAATGTGTATTATCCTTTGTGGGTTGACCATCTTTGTGTGAAGGTGATCAAGTCCACGTGCAATCTCAAGGCACATGTGTAGACGGCGGATCCATGTAAAAGTACCCATTTTATCAACACTTTTCAAATAGTCGTTGAGGCTTCTCTCAGAAACACGCTCATAGACAAGGATCATTTCATCACCTTCATCACAAAAGCCAATAAGAGGGACTATGTTGGGATGTTGATAACTAGTACACATTTCAATCTCTTCAAAGAATTCTTGTTTTCCTTGCCCGCCTTTTCTACTGGTGATGCGTTTTATAACTACGGTAATGCGTTTCTTGGATGACTCACTGTTATTCTTCCCTTCTGCTGCCAACAAATTATTGTTGCTAAAATGATCGAGTTCAGCTTTGTACACCGTCCCAATTGCGTCTAAACCGATGCAGTATTTTTCAGCAAAGTTCTCGGTAGCCAACACTATATCACTGAGTCGAGACCTTGAGAGTACCACGGTTGTCCCCTGCAACATTGTGTGATTTATATATTTGCTTAGAAGGCCACACTAAAAATACACGATATATTCTCTAAAATTTCAAACAAATAAATATTTTAATTCTACAAACACACAAAATTTATGGTTTAACAGTATGGAGATATAATTTCATACATTCTACTCTTGTACTTGTAAATCAATTTATTTTGTGCTTTATGTATTTTAAACTAAAGGGAGAATAAACCCTACCATCTTTTTAAAATGTTAACGAGCATAGTATTTTTAAAGAAATAAAGCATATGAAGAAAAACATAGTATTTTTTTCTAAACCATCAACTTACTTGCAGTTTTAATGCATTCTGAAGTTCTTTAATGACGACGTTGATTGCTGGACGTTTGGCTTGAGTTTCTGCTAAACACTGATATGCGATTTTCGAAAATGCATTGAAAGAATCTTGATTGGGTCCTTTACTTAAAGTAAAAATGTGATCATCGTCATCTTCAATTAATTTAGGATCAATCAATTCCTTTATTGTCCCCTCGTTGAATCGTCGCCTTGCAATGGGTGCAAGCTCCAAGTCATCTTCATCGGTATAAGTTGAATCATACGCCACTTTCCCAGATAGGACCTCAAATAAAACTACTCCAAAGGAATAAATATCTGATTCCCTTTTGTACTTACCGGTAGTTGTATATTCTGGGTCCATGTATAATGTTGTCCCTGCAATATTCTTTGAATAGATAGTGCTAGGTTGTTGATTCGTAGGATGGGATTTGGAGAGCCCAAAGTCAGCAAGCTTCGCGTTCATATTTTCATCTAATAAAATGTTATCAGTCTTTATATCTCGATGTATTATTCTTGGTTTTCCCTCCATGTCAGTGTGAAGGTAGCTAATTCCATGCGCAATATCAAGGCAAATTTGTATTCTTTGCGCCCAAGGAAGGACAACAGTGGTTTTATCACTGCTTACTAGATAATCACCGAGACTGCCTTTAAAAGCGTACTCGTAAACAAGAATCATTTCACCAGACTCGCTAGAAAAGCCGAGAAGAGAGACTATATTTGGATGCTTACAACGAGAAAGCAGTTTAAGTTCCGTTAAAAAGGTTTGTTTACCTTGCTCATCTACTCTACTAGAAATGCGTTTTATAGCTACAGTTTTGCTTATCTTGGGCAGTTCATCTTTACTCTTCTCATCCACTGATGACAAAGCTTCGATATTTAAAAAGTCAAGTTTTGCTCTGTACACATCAGCATATCCTCCAGACCCAACAAAACATGCTTTATTGAAACCATTTGTGGCCTGCCTTATGTCTCTTAGTGGGATCTGCAAGAAATCCATTTAGAAAGTATAAGGAAACTAGAAAGAAAACTATGTCCTTTATACTATGTTCATCCCTATCTAGGATCACAATAAAATATAAATGGCATCCGGAAATAAAAATTAAAATAAACTGCAATTTGCGTCCCTGTGGTATGTTGTCAGAATCAACTTGCGTCCCTAATTTGAAATAACGGACACCTGAGTCCTTGTGCTTTGCATTTCTCTACACTCTGTGTCCTTCTGTCAACTCACCGTTAGTTTGACTGTTAGTTGAAAGGGGTAGTTTGGTAATCTTGCAACCCTAACCCCTTGAACCCCTCCTGATTAAAAACTCTTTTAACACTTTGCGTCCTTCTACACCACCAACCCAACCCGACGCTGCGGCGGACGTCGCCGGCTCGGATGACAACAACAACAGGAGCAGCATCAACAAGAACAATAACAACAACAACAACAACAATAATAATAAGGATCAGGGGCAAAAAGGTCTTTTCACCCATTTATTAACAGCAGTTCTAACGGGAGGTTGACAAAAGGACGCAAAGTGTAGCGAAATACAAAGCACAAGGACTCAGGTATCCATTCTTTCAAATTAGGGGAGCAAGTTGATTCTAATAACGGGGACGTAAATTGCAGTTTACTCTAAAAGATTAATTTGTTTGAGTAAATAGGAAATATAATATAGTGGCGCTTGAAACGCTATTGAACTAGTTTAAATAGTTTGAAACAACAATACCATCTTGGTTCCAAAAGTGTCGACTGTAACCGAAAACTTAAAACCTTATTCAGCACATTTAGTTAAATGTGTTGTGAAAGACCAGTTTTATTTACCATCATCGCAGACTAATGAAAAAGAAGTAATTACCTTCAAGACGTCGGATAATATACCTTCACCTGCAGCTTCAGTTACTAAATGTTCTTTCTATACAAGGAAAACAAATTCATAAACATAAAAGTGGCGATCAGGAAAGGTTGAAAGAACAAAAAAAAAAAAAAAAGAAATTGACATACAAGATCAGCATGTTCCCATTGAAGTTGCAACACCTCCTCAAGTTCTTTGACAATTTGATCCATAGTTGGGTGTTGCACATACTGTTGCTTCAAGCAATTATAAGCTATGTTTGTGAAAAGTGCCATCGTTTGTGTGTCCATTTGTTTCCTTAAATTAGGATCAATGATCACCTATTGATAAAAAGTTAAAAACTAGACCACCTTTGGAGTTGAACAATTTTTAAAGGTGTAACCTGAATTTCAAGATAATGATAAAACTTCAATAACTATCCCTAAAATTCGGACTACATTTGGTATAATGACTAACAAAACTTAAATGATATAGTTGTCAACCACAGCTACCTCCTTACGAAGCCGCACAAGACGCTCCGTGCAGAATAAACCCTAACCTGATCATGGAAGACGACTGGAAGAAGGAGGCAGGTGTGTGCTCTCTCTTGACTATGTTCCCGAGTCATTTAAGAGGGGAGGTGAGGGGAGGAAAACGAATTTTTTGCAAAAATAGGTGGTTTGAACCACAAAAGAGTGTTATTAGGTGGGTTTGAATTATGTTTTCAGATTTAGGTAAGTTGTGAATTCAAACAGCGACCTTCGATCACTTTTCTGCACAATGTCAGACCTTCTGCAAAAAGCTGCAACAAATGTTTAAGATTGCAGAATGATACAGCGACCTTGTGAAGGTCTCTGTTTGAACTACCAACCTTCTTAAAGGTCGCTGATTCAAGTACAAACCTTGGAGAAGGTCTCTGTTTGAGGTTCAAACCTTGGAGAAGGTCTCTGTTTTGTCTCACAACCTTGGAGAAGGTCTCTGTTTTGTCTCACAACCTTATAAAAGGTCTCTGTTTTGTCTCACAATGTTATTAAAGGTCTCTGTTTTGTCTCACAACCTTATAAAAGGTCTCTGTTTTGTCTCACAATGTTATTAAAGGTCTCTGTTTTGTCTCACAATGTTATTAAAGGTCTCAGATTCATATGGCAGTCTTTGTAAATAACGACAAACTTTGCAGAATTAATGCAGCTTTCGGATGGTAGTGTAATAGGTGCCTGTTTGAGGTTTTTGTCCATTTGTTGCATGAAATGTGAGTGGTAAATGTGAAGGTGATATGACTTGACCCTAGCTCTCACATGATATGAAATAAAACCTGCTAATTTGAATAGTTGTGTGTAAGAGAAATCAACTGTAGTGTAAGAAAAATTCTGCAAACACCATGAATTCGAAAATTGAGGCACAGAGTGAAGTATTTACATATGAACATAAAGCAAAGCAGTTGAGATACATTTTCAATATCAAACTCAATCCTTTCATTAACGAAAAATATTCAGTCAAGTTTTATAAGCCGAAGATGAATTTTGAATGTCATCCTGGTCCGATGAATGCATCGGTGTTGTTCTTGGGCAACAATCACCGTGCGTTTGAGGTGTTTAAAAATCCAACACCGTATGATAAGCCATTAGATATTAGACGATCAGATCGAACGTTCTGGCAACATATGAAAGAAAATCCGGTTAGTGGAAGGGTAGAAGGTTTAATACATGCAGCAGGATTCAGCGGGATACTGCAAATTGGGTACAAGTATGTTGACCACGCGTTAATAACTGCGTTGGTTGAGAGATGGAGGCCAGAAACTCACACGTTTCACCTTCCTTTTGGAGAAACGACCGTGACATTACAGGAAGTGAACGTGTTGTGGGGGCTACCGATAGATGGGTTGCCTATTTCTGGGGCTGACACAGGTATGTCGATGTATACTGTACGAGACAAGTGTCAAACGGTGTTGGGGTTTACCCCTGACGAAGATCATGTGAAGGGCAAAAGGGTTAGGTCCTCCCGAGTTTTAGCACAAATAACGTCATCCTTTTCTGAAAATGAAGCATCAGATGAAGATTGCATTTTTCGTGCACGTCAAATAATATTTTATTTGATAGGGTGCACAATCTTTCCTGATAATGCAAACAGCCTGATTGATGTCAAATTTTTAGAATTTCTGGTAGACTTGCCCGCATGTTCGGGATATAGTTGGGGCGGTGCTGTGTTAGCTCTCCTTTACAGAAACCTTTGTAATGCTACAGCACCTAATGCTATATCCATTACTGGCCCAGTTGCGCTTCTACAAGTGTGGGCTTGGGAGAGGTTTCGTTGTTTTGCTCCTGCTGTTGCCCGGTTCCAGTACAATGCCCCGTTAGCTGCTCGGTAGTGTGAATTGGAAATAATTAAATTTATTATTTTGTATATATATACCTGACTTATGTTATTTTTTTATTTATCCTTTTAGGTGGAAGGGAAGCTTAACGTGTACAGATGTTTCCACACATTGCCTGAGAACATATAGATCTCAGCTGCAATCAATGACCGAGGCAACGGTATGGTTGTTAGTTGTTGACATATAAAATTTAAGTTTGTTTGAACACGTTTCTAATGAATGAATTTTTTTTTGTTGCAGTTTAATTGGAGACCATACGACGACATTCTCGGTAGACTCCCCGATATATGTCGGAGTGGTATGGGAATTTGGCGGAGTTGTTGCCCTTTGCTATGCTACTCGGTTGTGGAGCATCACTATCCTCAACGAGTGATGAGACAGTTTGGCATGTTCCAGTACATACCTAACCCAATTGCCATAGATCATAATGAGCATGCCAGACTTCATTCCATGAACCGGAGTGGGAAAACCGGCTGGAACTGGTTAAGTCGTCACGCACCGTATGTTAGTCAGTGGGAGGCACGTCATCAAAACTTGGTGACGGGGGAACTCATGACATCTGTTGGAGTTGCCAATGATTACATGTCGTGGTACATGGAACATACGGTGTTATATGTGTCTAACCCACAGTTGTCAGCTGGCCCTACGAGCGGATTTCAAGACGAAGGAGCGAGGGTCCAAATGATGGTATACACAAGTTTAAAATTATTGAAAGTTACCATTTTTATTTTTATTAAAAAATTAATTATTAATTATTTTTTTGCAGTCGGAGACGATGGGTCTAATTCACCGATCTGAAGATGTGGACGTTATTCATGGTGCGGCTTATCGGGCCCTTGAGATGTCTAATGTTCCACAATACACACAATATCCGACTCATCTGTCACAGGAGCCGGTGGACCTTGTTTCATATCCTCGTACACAGAGGGTAGGCAGGCCCCGACGTCGTGCTCGTGGTGGTAGAAACGTTGAAGAGGCCGGGACATCAAATTGGGGCCCAAACTTCGAAACAGGGGGGGGGATCAGGATCCGGTGGTAACGAAGATGTAAATTTTGCGGTAAACCTTGGTAATACTGATATGGGTGCATCATGGCTGTCAGCGTTGGCTACGGCATGCTCCGAGGGTTTTGACGTCGGTGAGTTATTGAACCCCCAACAGAATGATATGGGTAACAACAATCAGTTTGTAGACCCAAACATAAGTCAGGCGGGGTTTTTTAGCCCCTCGTCCCATATGATGGACCCCAACACTAGTCTGGCAGGGTTTGTTACCCCCGCGTCACAGATGATAACATTTATGCCGGAGACCCAAACAGACTATCAGTATTGGCCCCCAAACCAAACTAACGAAGATCACCGGAACCGTTATGCAGATGTTGAACTAAACCCCTTAGACTGGAGTCTCGACTTGAACCTGTTTCCACCACCACCGAATGACCCATAGAGTGTAATACTTTGTGAATTAAATATATTGTGTAATACATTGTGAAATAAACATATTGTTGTTTTTGTTTTTGTTTTTTTTATTATTATTTTATTTTTCAAAGTAAACTGATACTAAAAAAACACATAAACTAACACAATAATGATGTATTTATATTTGTTTATCATTAAGGGTATAAAGGACATTTCACAATTTTAAAGTAATAAGCATTTTTCTCAAAAAGAAAAAATATTTTTAAATCAATTTCTACCCACTATAAATACCCCTACCATAGTGAATGAGAAGTCCACAAAAACCACAACCACCTTTATGGCTAACCAAGGTGACAAACAAGTAGCTGATGAGCAAAACAATTCGCATGTGGTGCAGAGAAAGTCATTTTCGATTCTAAACAAGTTAAGACGTCCAACCGGTGGTTCTAGCACTTCGTCTTTTCCAAAGCCGACCGAGGTCGTGCTAAATAACCGTGGGTCGTCCGCTCAGTCGAGTAAACCTGGTGGCAGCCGACCGAAGTCATATCACCTTCACATTTACCACTCACATTTCATGCAGCAAATGGACAAAAACCTCAGACAGGCACCTATTACACTACCATCCGAAAGCTGCATTAATTCTGCAAAGTTTGTCGTTATTTACAAAGACTGCCATATGAATCTGAGACCTTTAATAACATTGTGAGACAAAACAGAGACCTTTAATAAGGTTGTGAGACAAAACAGAGACCTTTTATAAGGTTGTGAGACAAAACAGAGACCTTTAATAACATTGTGAGACAAAACAGAGACCTTTTATAAGGTTGTGAGACAAAACAGAGACCTTCTCCAAGGTTGTGAGACAAAACAGAGACCTTCTCCAAGGTTTGAACCTCAAACAGAGACCTTCTCCAAGGTTTGAACCTCAAACAGAGACCTTCTCCAAGGTTTGTACTTGAATCAGCGACCTTTAAGAAGGTTGGTAGTTCAAACAGAGACCTTCACAAGGTCGCTGTATCATTCTGCAATCTTAAACATTTGTTGCAGCTTTTTGCAGAAGGTCTGAGATTGTGCAGAAAAGTGATCGAAGGTCGCTGTTTGAATTCACAACTTACCTAAATCTGAAAACATAATTCAAACCCACCTAATAACACTCTTTTGTGGTTCAAACCACCTATTTTTGCAAAAAAATTCGAGGAAAACTCTCCTAATCTCTTCAATTTGGGAGGATGAATATTTGGTCATATTTTCTTCCCTTTTCCCTCCCCTCCCCCTGTTAAATGAAACTCGGGAATATGGTTTTTCATATTTTCATCTCTTTTCCCTCCCCTCCCCCTGTTAAATGAGACTCGGGAACAGAGTGTTGGTCTAGTAAGACCACCCGTAGTGGGGTTTTTTTGGACTTTTTTCCCCAAAAAAGACACCCAACAATGCCCTTTAACCGCCCCCTAGGGCATTTTTTTTTTTTAAATTGGTGGGGCGTGCTTTTTTAAACGCCCTCAGTTGTTTCTTTGGCCAATAGCGTTTTATTGATGATTTTTTTTATTTTTTATATAATATAATGCCCCACAATGCCCATTGCCCCATTACACCCCTTTTAACATAATTACCCACAATGCCTACATGCTGACTGGACCGTCACATGACGCAAAATACCCAAGAGTCTTCCCCCTCCCACTACACATGGTCTAATGAGTTTTTGCAAGAAAAAAAAAAAAAAAAAAAAAGGACCCAAATGGGACACGTTTTTTTATTTGTTTCAGCCCTGACCCCTACTCTTTGCCCAATCAGATCCATGGAGAATAACAATTAACCCATAGCATTGTATTAAAAGTCTAAATTAGCCCACCTTTGAATATTGCCCTGATTTGCACCCTTTGGAGCCGCGTTACTAAGCATTCTAAAAGGGTCATCACTCATCACTCACTCACAACTTACAATCAAGTTTCGCTATATCATCAAGCATTATTTCATCACTAGTGATGGATTTTAGTGGAAATGTCCATCACTTGTGATAGAATTCCATCACTCACAACCTTTTTTTTAATTATAAATTAACAATAAAACAATAAAATTATGAATTATAAATTTCTTTTAAATAAAACCTAAATTACATACTAAAATTAAAAAAAAAATTGCAAATAAAAAAACGTAAAAAATCCAAGGTATCTCCCACCCCCACTTTTCACATATCTCGCGTTTTCGTTGAATTACAACCGACTTAAACGGTTCATCGAGATTGGTGTGCGGCTCTAACAAGATTTTTAAATCATTATGTTTTTCTTTTTCGTTTAAGTGTCGAATATACGCCTCCTCGCGTTTAAGTTTTGCCGCCACAAGTTTTTCTCTTCTTTCGGTGGCTTGGGTTATTTCCGCCAATTTAGCCTCTTTGATTTCGGAGATCGACTCCGCCACCGATTCCTTTCCTTTACTTGACGAATCACCACTTTTCTTGTGGCACGGCTTTGTCGGTGTATCGTCTTGAATGGGTTCGTCAACGGGTTGATTGGGTTCGTCAATGGGGTCGTCCTTCAAATTCATTTGGGGCAAGTTATCCGACGCGGAAGTCGTGTAGTTCCCCGTCTCGGAGGTCTTTGATCTTTTGGGACCTTCTCTTTTTTTTGGAGCCGTCGGCCCACCCATGTCGACCAAATCAACTGGTACCCACTTCGGGTGATGTCTCGCAATGATTGTTCCGTACAGTCCTCTTGGAAGTGGGTTTTTAGCTTCGTGCTTGGGGTCCTAAAAAAACATGAAATACAACATAATAAACAACATTTAAAAAGACGATAAAGATCATTCAAGCATACGAAGAGAAGAAAGAATGTTATACTACGAAACTATTGACTTACATGAAAGTTGATTGCTCTCTCAAGTTCCTTGATCACTATATCCATAGTAGGACGCTTGGCAGCCTCTCCCACACACTGATATGCAATTTTTAAGAATGTGTCCAAAGAATCTTGATTGGGTCCTCTATTTGAAGTAGATATGTCTTCATCGACGGCTTCTTTTAGCATCGGATCCATTATACTCTCTATGGTTCCATCATTGAAACATTGGCATGCAACGGGTGCAAGCCCTTTGTTATTTTTTTCTATGTAAACTGGATCATATGCCACCCTCCCACAAAAGATTTCAAAAAGCACAACTCCAAACGAGTATATATCAGAATTTCTTTCCAGTGCTGTTTCATATTCTGGATCCTCATCGACCCCATACACTTTCACGCCTATTTGTATATTTGTTGCAGGGCGTAACTTTGAGATTACAAAGTAAGCAATTTTCGGCCCCCAGTTCTCATCTAACAGAATGTTGGAACTCTTTATGTCAATGTGTATTATCCTTTGTGGGTTGACCATCTTTGTGTGAAGGTGATCAAGTCCACGTGCAATCTCAAGGCACATATGTAGACGGCGGATCCATGTAAAAGTACCCATTTTATCAACACTTTTCAAATAGTCGTCGAGGCTTCTCTCAGAAACATGCTCATAGACAAGGATCATTTCATCACCTTCATCACAAAAGCCAATAAGAGGGACTATGTTGGGATGTTGATAACTAGTACACATTTCAATCTCTTCAAAGAATTCTTGTTTTCCTTGCCCGCCTTTTCTACTGGTGATGCGTTTTATAGCTACGGTAATGCGTTTCTTGGATGACTCACTGTTATTCTTCCCTTCTGCTGCCAACAAATTATTGTTGCTAAAATGATCGAGTTCAGCTTTGTACACCATCCCAATTGCGTCTAAACCGATGCAGTGTTTTTCAGCAAAGTTCTCGGTAGCCAACACTATATCACTGAGTCGAGACCTTGAGAGTACCACGGTTGTCCCCTGCAACATTGTGTGATAAAATGCATGCAGGTTAAGATTATGATGATGATGATGATAATTTATATACTTGCTTAGAAGGCCACACTAAAAATACACGATATATTCTCTAAAATTTCGAACAAATAAGTATTTTAATTCTATAAACACACAAAATTTATGGTTTAACAGTATGGAGATATAATTTCATACATTCTACTCTTGTACTTGTAAATCAATTTATTTTGTGCTTTATGTATTCTAAACTAAAGGGAGAATAAACCCTACCATCTTTTTAAAATGTTAACGAGCATAGTATTTTTAAAGAAATAAAGCATATGAAGAAAAACATAGTATTTTTTTCTAAACCATCAACTTACTTGCAGTTTTAATGCATTCTGAAGTTCTTTAATGACGACGTTGATTGCTGGACGTTTGGCTTGAGTTTCTGCTAAACACTTATATGCGATTTTCGAAAATGCATGGAAAGAATCTTGATTGGGTCCTTTATTTAAAGTAAAAATGTGATCATCGTCATCTTCAATTAATTTAGGATCAATCAATTCTTTTATTGTCCCCTCGTTGAATCTTCTCCTTGCAATGGGTGCAAGCCCCAAGTCATCTTCATCGGTGTAAGTTGAATCATATGCCACTTTCCCAGATAGGACCTCAAATAAAACTACTCCAAAGGAATAAATATCCGATTCCCTTTTGTACTTACCGGTAGTTGTATATTCTGGGTCCATGTATAATGTTGTCCCTGCAATATTCTTTGAATAGATAGTGCTAGGTTGTTGATTCGTAGGATGGGATTTGGAGAGCCCAAAGTCAGCAAGCTTCGCGTTCATATTTTCATCTAATAAAATGTTATCACTCTTTATATCTCGATGTATTATCCTTGGTTTTCCCTCCATGTCAGTGTGAGGTAACTAATTCCATGCGCAATATCAAGGCAAATTTGTATTCTTTGCGCCCAAGGAAGAACAACAGTGGTTTTATCACTGCTTACTAGATAATCACTGAGACTGCCTTTAAAAGCGTACTCGTAAACAAGAATCATTTCACCAGACTCGCTAGAAAAGCCGAGAAGAGAGACTATATTTGGATGCTTACAACGAGAAAGCAGTTTAAGTTCCGTTAAAAAGGTTTGTTTACCTTGCTCATCTACTCTACTAGAAATGCGTTTTATAGCTACAGTTTTGCTTATCTTGGGCAGTTTTGCTCTGTACACATCAGCATATCCTCCAGACCCAACAAAACATGCTTTATTGAAACCATTTGTGGCCTGCCTTATGTCTCTTAGTGGGATCTTCAAGAAATACATTTAGAAAGTGAGAAGGGGAGAATTGGAGCTTGTACGTATTAGCAAGAATTATGAGGAAACTAGAAAGAAAACTATGTCCTTTATACTATGTTCATCCCTATCTAGGATCACAATAAAATATAAATGGCACCCGAAAATAAAATAAAATAAAATAAAGTAAACTGCAATTTGCGTCCCTGTGTTATGTTGTCAGAATCAACTTGTGTCCCTAATTTGAAATAATGGACACATGAGTTCCTGTGCTTTGCATTACGCTACACTTTGTGTCCTCTTGGTTTAAAAAAGCGAGCTTAAAGCGTGAGGCGATGAAGCGCTAGGGTTGTCGCTTTTTTTGCTCTGGGGCGACAAATCACGTGAAGCGTTTTGAAGCGCACTTTAAGCCCGAAGCACCATTGGTTTGAAGCGACGCTTCAGCCCAATCAGGTCAGATTTAGGTTTTTAATTTAGGCCCAATAGTCTCTAATAGGGTTTAATTGTGGCCTGTTACCCTAAAAAAAGAACATTAGTAAACATCTTCACCCGCTCCCTCCCTCTTCTCCATCTATTCTTCATACTTTCTCCAATAATCGACTTTAATTTACGTTTTAATTATGTTTTTTATGTGTTAAGTGTGTTTTTTAATCATGTTTTTGTGTTTATTATTGATTAACAAGTAGAATATGTCATATTGATGTGTACAAATATTTTTTTTATTTTTTATTTTTATTTTGAGCGCTTCGTATACGTGAAGCTCTCACTTCGCGCTTGAAGCTTCGCTTAAAGCTTTTGGAAGCCTCACGCTTTTTTAAACCAAGGTCCTTCTGTCAACTCACTGTTAGTTTGACTGTTAGTTGAAAGGGGTAGTTTAGTAATCTTGCAACCCTAACCCATTGAACCCCTCCTGATTAAAAACTCTTTAACACTTTGCGTCCTTCTACAATCTACACCACCAACCCAACCCGACGCAGCGGCGGACGTCACCGGCTCGGATGACAACAACAAGAGCAGCATCAACAACAAGAACAATAACAACGACAATAATAATAATAAGGATCAGAGGCAAAAAGGTCTTTTCACCCATTTATTAACAGCAGTTCTAACGGTTGACAAAAGGATGCAAAGTGTAGCGAAATACAAAGCACAAGGACTCAGGTATCCATTCGTTCAAATTAGGGATGCAAGTTGATTCTAATAACGGGGACGCAAATTGCAGTTTACTCTAAAGATTAATTTGTTTGAGTAAATAAGAAATATAATATAGTGGCGCTTAAAACGCTATTGAACTAGTTTAAATAGTTTGAAACAACAATACCATTTTGGTTCCAAAAGTGTCAACTGTAACCGAAAACTTAAAACCTTATTCAGCACATTTAGTTAAATGTGTTGTGAAAGACCAGTTTTATTTACCATCATCGCAGACTAATGAAAAAGTAATTACCTTCAAGATGTCGGATAATATACTTTCATCTGCAGCTTCAGTTACTAAATGTTCTTTCTATACAAGGAAAACAAATTCATAAACATAAAAGTGGCGATCAGGAAAGGTTGAAAGAACAAAAAAAAAAAGAAAAGAAATTGACATACAAGATCAGCATGTTCCCATTGAAGTTGCAACACCTCCTCAAGTTCTTTGACAATTTGATCCATAGTTGGGCGTTGCACATACTGTTGCTTCAAGCAATTATAAGCTATGTTTGTGAAAAGTGCCATCGTTTGTGTGTCCATTTGTTTCCTTAAATTAGGATCAATGATCTCTTCTAGTTCTTCCTCAACACCGTCGTTTGTGAACGCTCGTTTCCTCCCACAAAGAACTTCAAGCAATAATACACCAAAAGAATAGACATCATATTTGGGCGTCAAATTGTTGGTGTCAAAGTAGCGAGAGAAGAGAAGACGATGCCTCAAACTTCGAGGATATTTTGTGGAAAGTTCGAAACCATATATCTTGGGTTCCCAATCATGATCTAAAATAATTTTAGAGCTATTGATGTCACAGTGTATGACATCATAATGGATGTAATTCAACCCACGAGCAACACCTAAACATATTTGAAGTCTTCGGGACCATGTGAGAGTTGGATCACTTAGACGTTGACAAAGAGTTCCTTGAAGTGCTTTGTGAATGATGATCTTTTCATTATTCTCATCACAATACCCGGAAATAGAGACGATGTTTTTATGATTGAGACTCTTAATTGTTGAAATCTCTGTTTGTAGCTCGTCTCCTTGCCCATGCTTAAAATCTAACCTTTGTATGACCAAATTCTTAACATGCGAGAGGTACACCTTTCCTAATGGGCCTTCCATTATCAGATTTTCATGAGAGAAGTTGTTGGTGGCGGATGATATCTCTTCAAGAGTGTATCTCTAAGTAAATTGAGGAGGAAAAAAACAGGGATAGATATGAAGGAGAAGGTAATTAATACTTTGGGTGGGAGTTGGCTACAAAGTCCATTTTTTCTACAAAGTGTAAAAAGTCATAAAACACCATCATGTCAACCATAAAACACTCTCAAAACCCACAAATAACAAAGTGAAGATTACTAAAACGCCATATTTGTTGGTTTTGTGTTGTGTTTTGGATGATAAGCCTTTGATTAGCGAATGACTAACGTTAGTGTGTTTTATGTTAATTATCATGTTGTGTTTTATATTCATAGTTCTACGATGGTGTGTTTGAAGTTTTTATGGACTGTTAGGGTCTGGATATTGTGTTTTAGTGATCTTCACTCTGTTATTTGTGGGTTTTGAGTGTGTTTTATGGCCAAAATTGTGGTGTTTTATGACTTTGTACACTTTGTAGGATAAACAGACTTTGTAGCCAAACCCCACCCTGATACTTTTTATGTTTCTGAATATAAAAAAAAGATTCTAGATTTAAATAAATAAAAACATTGATACGTCTAGAAAACATATGCTAATATACGGAATTAGAATAAATATATTATCTCTTTTACACAAAATGTGCATATAAAAAAGGGAAAATTTTCTAGTAACTAAGTTCAGTGTGTTTACTAAAAGAACTCAGATTTATTGAAAAGGAGAGAGAAAAAATAGTTGTTTTTAGTGTAAATATATGGATATGGATAAAGATTTCATTGTGAATACCCCATAAATGTTGCCCATATATATAATGTGGGAAAAGTCTCATACCTTGCAATGATTTCAGTCAACAATTATTTTATTAAAAAGTTCTTAATTTAATCTACTAAAACCCTAGCGAACCTTCAATTTACGCTTCAAGCTTACAAGTTCTTTTCTTTGGCCCAAGTTTTATATTAGTAAAATCCTAATTGTTTAGCCTACATATGTAATCGTGATTCTCATCACCTCCAAAGTAATAAGATTGTCTCGCATTTGTTGCGTTGCTTGCGTTCGCTTGTGGTTTTCTGTTCTATTTTGCCATTTTGACCACATCCCGAACATTGACAATGAATCTTGAGGACAGAATATTTGAGATCTATATGGGAAGATAGGTGGCCAAATTGATGGGATGGATAAACTAGTGAATCTTTAGGGTGGGTCTAGGGGTGTTCATCGAATCGAATATCGAATTTTCGAATTATTTGAATAAATTTTTTTTCCCTTGAATTCGAATTCGATTAAAACCTGCCGAATTCGATTCGAATTCATATTCGAATAAAAAACCCGATTCGTATTCGATTAAAAATTCGAATTCAAATCGAATTCGAATAAATTCGATTTGATTTATATTCTTTTAAAACATGTAAAAAAACCTATTAAAATGAAACATAAAGTTTATAGCAACCATAAAGCACGATATCACATAAAAAATTCCAAATAAAGTACCATAAGTCTAAAATTCAAAACGAGAAGTTGTGAATAACTACTCCACATTACAAGTTAATATTTTTAGGGTTAGAAATATATTGATAGATTTGTTACTTAGGTTTAGTTATGGGCTAAGTAGTGGGTTTGGTAATGGGTAATTTTAATACTTGGAATAAATTTTGAAAATAATTTATAGTATAGCCCAATACTTGGTTTAAAAAAGCGCGAAGCGCTCCGAAGCGTTTTGGTTCCAAAAGCTTTAAGCGAAGCTTCAAGCGCGAAGCGAGAGCTTCACGTATACGAAGCGCTCCATATTATATATAATCATATATAATGTTAATTTTATATATATGTATAAAAAATAGCTATCCATATTATATATATGTATTTTATAATGTTAATTTTGTACTTTTATGCATAAATTAAAAAGTTTAAGGACCAAATGTAAACTACTGAAGATAGAGGGGGTTAAATGTTTAAATAGACAAACTATCTTTACACTTTTTAAGTAAAAAGTTAGAAGTTTCTGTTAGGGGTATCGAATCACAGTAGGCTCGAGCGGAAGCGGAACAAACACACACACACACTAGCAGAAAATAAAGAACACGAGAATTTACGTGGTTCGGTCAAGGTGACCTACGTCCACGGGTTGCAACTAGGGTTTTACTTTTATTAGATGCTCACAACTGTTTTCAGAATGATACAGACTACAATTACATCATAGGTATTTATAGAACAAGATTAGGGTTTCCTACTTGGTCAACAAGTTAACTAAGTGGGCCTAATAACTAGGGCAGGCTAACCCTAATTAGGGCCGGCTACCCTAAAGCCTACGAACCCAACAATCTCCCACTCGGAGGCTTTGCATAGTCCACAAAGTGCATCCAAGAAACCCATCACCAGTAACTTCAGTCATCTTTACGTTCAAGTCTTCCCAGCCTCCAGTTCCAAGAACAAGCTAAGACTTCAGTCACATCCAAGCCCCCTAGTTGCAACCACACCTCTCATCAAGTACCTGAGAGACCAGTTGAAGCTCCCACAAGCTCCAACCCAACAGTCTTATCAGACCCATTCTCTATCTCAACCGGCTTGCACGATCCACCAGCTCCAGAGATACACCGAGAATTAATACCACTCTCCACATTTTGCAAACTATTTCCAGGAGAGCTTTTTTCTTCAGTCGAAACCTTCGTCTTCAAAACCCAACGGTTCTTTGTGATTGTACCCGGAACACGACCCGTGCTCCCACTATCACCAAATCCCCTGACTGGCTTAAACTTAAACCCCCGACCACATTCAACTGACATCCCCAAAGCACCAGAATTCAAGTTCGCAAATTGAACCCTCTTCCGCTTACTAGATTCAGTGAACCAGACTTTATGCTGTACAGGGACGGCTACTCCCTCAGCGGGTATCTCAACTAGATACAACGATCCTCGTCTCCTTCCACAGGCAACAACAAGATTTCCATCAATCACCTTCCAATTCCCACCACCAAACTTAACATATAGTCCTTGTTTATCCAGTTGACTAACAGAAATAAGTTTCTTCGTTAAACCTGGAATTACCCTGACATTCTTTAAGTTCCATGTAGTGCCCAATGGAGTCTTCAGATTGACATCTCCCATACCCGTAACATTAAGAACATGACCGTTAGCTAAACGTACCTTTCCAAAGTCTCCTTTTTTCAGATTCACCATCGTCTCCCCGCTGTGCATGGCGTGAAACGAAGAACCAGAATCCATAGCCCAAGAATCTATAGACTCTTCACAGCAAACCAGTACGTCACCGTCAGATTCATCTGACACAACACTGTTTACATGCTGCTTACCATCCTCTTTCTTAGGATTAGGACACTCGTTTTTAACATGCCCCTTTTCACCACAGTTCCAGCACCTCACATTCTTCCCAGCTTTAGACAAGCTTTTCCCACGACTCCCACTGCTTCTGTTATTACCTCTTCCCCTGCTAACACTGAACATACCAGAAGTAGATCCTCCACTAGTGTTCCTCCGGCAAACGTCTTCACCCAAAACACTATCTCGGACCCGATCAAACTTCAAATTTCCAGTTCCAGCAGTTTCAGTGACCGTTGTCACAAATCCTGACCAACTATCAGGTAAGGAAGATAACAAAACCACAGCCTGAGTGTCATCATCCAACTTCATGCCCACAGTTGCTAACCTGGACAAAATTGAATTGACCTCGTTAATGTGATCAGCAACTGAACTGCCTTCGTTCATTCTCATATTAAACAGTTCCCTCATCAAGAACACCCTATTACCGGCAGACGGCTTCTCATACATATTTGACAGAGCTTCTAACATATCACGAGCAGTTGTTTCTTTCATGATATTAAATGCAACGCTCCTCGTCAAAGCCAATGTAATTTTACCTCTTGCCTTTTTGTCCTTTGAGTTCCAAATTGCCTCGGCAGCTTTATCCATCCCAGCAGGTTTTTCTTCCAGTACCACATCCAAATCGCATTCACCAAGCAACGCCTCTATTTGCATTCTCCACCATGCAAAATCAGTACCGTTGAACTTCTCGATTCGGAACTTCCCGTCTTCAGCCATAGCAAACGAGAAAAACAAAAAAAACCACAAGGAACCAAGCAACCGAAACCCGAGCAACTTTCAATAAACCAGAAACCCGAAGTACCCGAACCAGCGACTTCTCTTGCAAACCCGAGCGTAAAATCAGCGAATAACCAGGGTTCAAGAACCGAAACCCTAATCGCCAAACACCCCAAACCACCAGATCTGCAACAGCAAACCCTACGGCGCAAACCCTAGACCTTACGAGCCGTAACCAGAGAATAGGTACGGGCCGTAAACAAGTCAGCGGCGACGGCAGCAACAGCAGATCAAGATCTCTCGTCCAGCTCTCTCCTTCTCCAGCGATAACCGTGTGAACCGTGTATTTTACTGAACCTTTGGCTCTGATACCACTTGTTAGGGGTATCGAATCAGAGTAGGCTCGAGCGGAAGCGGAACAAACACACACACACACTAGCAGAAAATAAAGAACACGAGAATTTACGTGGTTCGGTCAAGGTGACCTACGTCCACGGGTTGCAACTAGGGTTTTACTTTTATTAGATGCTCACAACTGTTTTCAGAATGATACAGACTACAATTACATCATAGGTATTTATAGAACAAGATTAGGGTTTCCTACTTGGTCAACAAGTTAACTAAGTGGGCCTAATAACTAGGGCAGGCTAACCCTAATTAGGGTCGGCTACCCTAAAGCCTACGAACCCAACAGTTTCAGGGACTGAATGTAAACTAATGAAAGATAGAGGGGTTAAATGTTTAAAAACCTTAACTTATAAAAACCCTAAAAGCCTAAAAGACAGATACGCAGCCGCTCTCAGCATCTCTCTTCTTCTTCCCCCTTCTTCCTGGCTACCGGCTGAAAGCAACTCCGTCGCCGGAATTTGTCGCCGGATTTCACATAGGAAGTCGCTATATCGTCGATATAAGGTCGATATGTACCTTGTAAAGACTGTTGGGCTTAAAAAATGGCCCAAATGTGACCTGATTGGGCTGAAGCGTCGCTTCAAACCATCATCGCTTCGCGCTTAAAGCTCGCTTCACATCGCTTCACGTAATGTAACGCTTCAGACCCAAAAAAGCGTTTTTTCAGCGCTTCACGCTCGCTTTAAGCGCGCTTTTTTAAACACAGGCCCAATAAAAGTTATATATGTATTATATATAAAAATAATAAATAAAAATGTATAATAATTATCCGAATTTCGAATCGAATTTGAAAATATAAATTTGTATTCAATTTGTATTCGATTTACTTGACTCGAATTGAATCGAATTCGAATTCTTATAATCGAAATGAATTCTTGATAATCGAATTTCGAATTTTTCGAATTCGAAGCCAATTCTGAACACCCCTAGGTGGGTCACCAAAAAAAATTGTCTCCTTTTAATTCACAAATAATTGATATTTGACATATTAATTATGGTTACAAAAACCATTATTTAAATTTCATATTTGACACTTTTTAATATTTTACCTTGACAGCATGGAGATCGATATGGTGTTGCTCAAGGAACGACATGAAAGTATCCAAGTTTTCTTCCGTCTGGAGGTAATGTCCGCTATAAGGCCAAACAGCCTGTCAATTTTTGGAAATAATATTACTATCTCCAAGGTTATATTCTATGGTAAAACTTAAAAATGATTACAAACACATACCTCTAAAATACCGTCTCTAATCACCAATCGACCGGCAGATATTGTAGCTCCACCGGCTAGAAAGCTTGAATGTACAAATCTACCTTTTTGTTTCTGCCCGGTATATAAAACCATTGATGGGCTAAGCACAAATATCCACTTGGTGTGTTCTGGTCCACCTGTTGTATCAATCACAGTCTTACTCAGTTTGTACATGAACTTCCCGTCTTCCACTATAACTTCATATGCCTCCCTTTCTTTCTGTAAATTAGAAGATATATCTTTTAAGTATCGTAGCTGAAACGTTAACATATAATGGTTTGATTTGGGTTATGTTTAATCTCCAACAGATCGGAATTCACCCAAGGTGTAATTGTAATAGATAAAACATCATAAATCATATTGTGCAAAAACTCAAATTATTAATAAAAGAATATATTTTTAAGTCATATTTGACACACCAAGTACTTTTAGAAAAGTTTTAAAAAAAAAGGGAAATCGGATTTTAATAATCTCACCTAGAGGTGGTTGGCCACTAGCAGTCCCACCTTTTAAGTATTTTTCTCACTCCCCCTCCGTTAAAAAGACTTAACGGAGTTAAGTTTTTTTCTGAATTACAAACCGATGTTTTAGTGCTTTTGATCAGAACGGGGATACGAGTCGATTGATGTAAAATTTACCTTGAAACAGTGGTCCAAACGACGAAAACGGTGCTTTAATTTGGGTATTTAAACTTCCAATTAACAAAAATCAAGCCGTTTGGTGCACCATTTCGAGGTAAGTTTTACATCAATCGACTTGTATCCTCATTCTGATCAAAAGCCTCAAAACATCAGTTTATAATTTGAAAAAAAAAAAAAAAAAACTCAACTCTGTTAAGTTTTTTTTAATGGAGCTGCAGTGGGAGGAAGATACTTAAAAGGTGGGACTACCAATGGTAATATTCAAAGGTGGGACTACCAGTAGCCAACCACCTCCAGGTGGGATTATTAAAATCCAATTTCCCTAAAAAAAAACTTGGATAATAAGTCTTTCAAGGCCAGCCCGAAACGATGTAAACAAATTCAATCATTTGACCCACTACTCGTTCCGCCCATTTTGCATACTTACGGGGCCAAGATATTTGATGCATTGCTGAAGAAGCTTTGTTCTTGGGCATCTTTCAAGATTCACCTCTCTCCCTTCCCCTAAGTCGAGCCTGAGATAATATCATGCAATATGCATTTAGACATTTTGATATGTTCAGACGTTAGAGCATTTTTTTAAGAATCTTTTCTAAAGGTGTGTTAAACCTAGCGTTGTTCAAAAAACCCGTGGCTCGCTCGAAGCTCGCTCGAAAAAAGCTCAAAAATCGCCCGCTCGAAATCAGCGTGGTTTATAAACGAGCTGGCTCGGCTCAACTTAGATTTTAAACGAGCCGATCCCAAGCTAGCCCTGGCTCGGCTCGTTAGCTCATGAGCTGGCTCGAATTATTTTGTTTTATATAATATTAATTATTATTTTTAAGGTATTAAGCATAATTCTATGGTACCTAGCATCATCAAGCCATTGAGCTCAATCTTGATTCCGTAGTATTAAACCTCATCCTATGGTACTTAACATCCATCAAGCTAAATCTTGATTCAATAGTATTAAACATCATCCTATGGTACTTAGCATCATCAAACCATCTGAAGGTGGGACTATTTTGTTGTTTGCAAATTTTGCATCACTTTATTTATTTTGAGTGATGAGTTAATTGACTTGAAAAGCTATGCGAACATACTGTTTCTGTAGCAGATAATTGGCATGAACTAGTTAATAGAATCAAATCCCATAACTAGTTTGCTGAATTTTAATTAACATTTCTTAATTTATTTCTATTATCCTATCCCTCAATTTGTCGATCAACTGTTTCATACCGTAATCCAAAGTTATATTTACATTCTTGTACAAATCCACATTTTTTGTTGTCCCACATTGCTCACAATATAAAACATCACAGATCTCTATCTCTATAAAAGGCATAGGAAGCCCTTGTAAAATTAATAAACCATAAATTACATATATAGTACTGTGTCTATAGTAAGTTGCATTTTAGATAAGTTGTATTAGTATTGTGTCGAGCTGAGCCGAGCTAGCTCGCTTTTTAATCGAGTCGAGCTCGAGCTCACATATGCAGCTCAATTTTTAATTAGAGCTCGAGCCGAGCCAGCTCGGTTTAAGTTCGAGCCGAGCTCAAGCTAGGCCTTGCTCGGCTTAGCTCTGCTCGATAACAGCCCTAGTTGAACCTTACCAATAGAAGAAGGGTTGTGTACTCTCAGATTGAAGCCATTTGACATAATAAAATTGAAGATTATGACCATAGCGATGTCTAGGATCAATCTGTTTCAATAAAAAAAGGGGAATAAATCACTGAATCATCATTATATGGGTGATTTTGATCGACAAGTTTATAATAACAAAGTAGTGTGAAGACTTACTGCCTCAAGCCAATGTTGTAAGGCAAGTTTACTAGCCTTTTCATTTTTCGACAAACCTTTTCCCACCTGCCATTTGAGAAATGAAATTTGTTATCTATAAAGGGTCAAACAGATTAAAAAATCAATTGATCAAACGGGTCGAATGTTTCCAAGTGTATTAATAACGCATAAAACCATCTTGATCATTTTATTCAATATTAGATTTTTGTAACGATTTTAAACAGACTAGGTAAAAGAAATAAGTTTGTTGACAAATTGTACTTTGATGAGCCCACCCCGCCCATTTTGTCAGTCTAATTGGGATATGTGTACCTTTGCAGCTTGGGTTCTTGCTCTTGACCAACGTGAAACAGCAGTTTCTGGTTTCCCAACTTCAAAGGATGATACTGAGCTGGATTTCAGCTGCTCAAAATCCATCAGCTTCTCCCTAAACAAATAAAAATCTTGTTTTAAGAATGTTAAAATCTCCACACAAACAATTACACAAGTACAACAATGAGTGCTAACCCTTGCTCAACCATAACTGCACTGTCAGCTAGGTTTCTTCTGGTTCTAAAACTTCTATATATTTTCTGCAGCTTGGCCGCAGCCAGATCACGGTTCATGAGCGGCTTAGCTGATTTGGACAATGATTTGGACATTATGGATCCTTGTGCGTTCGACTCAGACACTAGAGATCCAACCCTCTTTATTTTAGGTTCTGGCAATGATTCGGACATTATGGATTCGATGTTATCATCTAGGTCATTCATATTTGCTAATGGAGATGATAAAACAACACCATTGGCATTAAGAGATACACAACCTTTTCTTCAACCTGGTAAATGAAACATAGTTAGATAGAACACCCTAGTGAAAAAAATATAAAAAAAATAAAAACCTAGCCATTTCAAACTTCGAATGATTGGATTCATGTGTTCAAACTTCAAAGTGATTATTGCAACTAGAAACACAACTATCATTAAACAAAGTTGTTAATAATCAGTTTTCTTATAGCAAATTTTTACCTTATTATTTTGTCCGTATATAATCAGAAAGGGTTAACTGGTGTATTACTGTAAATACTAAGACGCACACAATTACAATAGTTTTTAACTACAATGATACAGTGCATGTTCCAAAAAAATAAAGATACTATAAAGTTCTTACAAATACTAAATTCATTTATTCACACACAAAAACCTTAAAGAGCATCTTTTGTATGGAAATAAAGTAGGGTTAAATGTCACTTTCTTTACTTGTAATTTTCTTTTCCATTATATGTAACATATGTTCAAATTTTTATTATTTTTACCACCATTTACAATTAACTTTCCATAGCAGGTAATATGGTAGCATGGCACCGACGGTGATGCGCCACTAGGGATGAGCATTTGGTACCGAATACCGGTACCGGTACCCACTTTCCCCGTTTTTCGGTACCAGTACTGGTACCCACTTTTCCCGTTTTTCGGTACCGGTACTTTCGGTACCGAACAGGTACCGTGCTAATCCCTATGCGCCACAACATAGTATTATCTGATATAGGAGGTTACTTGTAACAGAAAGGAAGTATCTTGCATATAGTGAAAAACAACATATTTTCATACATACAATTAGAAAACTGAAGTGGGATGGATACATTTTAATGTAATAAACCCTCCAAAATATAAAGCCAAATTTCCAAAACCCAATCTCAAGTTCTTGGCCACAAAACAACCAAACACATAATCAAGAAAGTCAAAGGAAAACAAAATACATATGCAGAAATCCAAAAATCCCCTACCCCAATTCAACTTTGTAACCAGAAATCATTGTAAACCAAGAATGGCATTCATAGATGCTGGAAAGTTCAAGTTTTGTGATTAGTTTATTGAATTAATAATAGTAATAAGGAGTCATAGTAATAATAATGGGTGTAACCGGGCGTGTGCAATTTCTGACTACTGTTGTTTGATACCGATTACTATCTTTAATTGGTATTAGAGCAAACCTGGGAACATTACATACCTTCGATTAAGTCTGGGAACAAGGGTAAGTTGCTGGAAGTTTTGAGTTCGAGAATCGGAGGCAACTGCTGATTGTCCTGTGCACACCGATCAGAACCAAGCTGTAGCAAATCGGAGATGAAACAGAACTGGACAGAAAAGGGAACAGCGGATAAGGCTAACCATTTAGGACCTTATTTAAGTCTCGCCTAAACAGTGGCCACCCTCCTATGATCGGCACTTCCGGAAGTTTATCCATTCTAATCTAATAGAAATTCAGGGGGTGTTTGGCTTAGCTTTTATTTTTTGGCTTATGCTTATATTTTAAAGTAGCTTATAGCTTATTTTCTATCATTTGATAAGCTCTTTTTAAGTGTTTGGATTAGCTTATAGCTTATTTTCTATCATTCTTCAAATAAGCTTAAAAACCATGTTCAAATAAGCTTATTCAAATTAGCTTATATAAGCTAATAAGCATAAGTTTAAAAAGCTAAAACAAACACCAAATGAAGCTTATTTTGTAAAAAAGGCTAAAAAAGCTATAAGCTTTGTTAAAAAAGCTAGGCCAAACACCCCCTCAATCGGCACACCTCATTATCTATCCGTACACTTTGCTTTTTAATACGTATCAGCATATACGATGCGTATTGAAAAAGTAAAAGACATGACAGACTGACAGGTGCAGGTGTTGCCTTGCGGCTGGCATAATACGCATCGTATAGGCCTATACGATGCGTATTAAGGCACTGAATTTTTGAAGTTTATTTTTTTATGTGTTATGTTTGGTTTTTGGTATTTTGGGTTTGTTATTGGTGTTTATTATTGGTCATTTTTGTTTTAATGAGTTTTAAAATTTTTATTATTTTTTTATCGTTAAGTATCGTATTATAGCGTATCGTATCGTGTCGTATCGTATCACATTTTTAACTTAATATCATATTATAGCGTATCGTGTCTTATCGTATAACATCTTTATTATTTTTATATCGTTAAGTATCGTATTATAGTGTATCGTGTCGTGTCGTATCGTATCACATTTTTAACTTACTATCGTATTATAGCGTATCGTGTCGTATAGTATAACATCTTTATTATTTTTATATCGTTAAGTATCGTATTATAGCGTATCGCGTCGTAGCGTATCACATTTCTTACTTAATATCGTATTATAGATTGTACTTAACCAAGTATACCAATCTAAACAGTTAAAATAAACAATCACAAATACAAATAAACTGAAACTACAAATTTAATTAAATAATAAGTTTGTACATACACAGGACATCGTTCTAAACATATAAACCATCAAAATACAAGAAAAGTACAATGATCCTAAACCTATGGATCTTGAGTGGTGCCTGAGGGCCTCGCCCTATGAGGATCAGAGGTCCCCGCCCCCTGATCTGCATCCTCTCTAGGGCCAGGCGACAACGGCGGTATCAGCAATGGCTGCTCACCACGCGCGATAGCCGCCTGTATATCGCCCTGGATCGCCCGCATGAGAAGACGCTCAGTACAGCGGTGAGCGGCGTCCATCGTCGAGTACGTGTTGGGGGTACTGAGGCACCCCATGTGGCTGCGGCTCCGGTGGCGGACCACCTATCGGAAATACAGGCGGTGGGAATGGTGGATCAGCGTGGTCACCATCGTCGTCATCGGAGGAGGAGGAGTCATCGGAGGAGGAGGATGAGGAGGAGTCCTCTACGGCATCAACATCTGTCGGCTGATCCTGACCCTGTGTCGGCTCTGGAAGCAACTCTGGTAACTCGTCTGGGAGAGTGGCAGAGACGAAAACCAGCCCGTTGCCCCCTATAATGTCACACCCCAATCGATGGCGGAAACATCGGGGCGCGGCACTAAGCGAATCAGATTGCTCAAGAGAATCCACAACACTATTTGTTTCGATAAAGATTAATCAATTTCATAATAATAATAAAAGCTAAATTATCTTACAAACCATTCACGATCAAAATTGTATCAAAACAACTCAAACAATTCAAACATTTCTTAAAACATAGTTTATCTAAGGTGTGTTTCTAGAGTCACCCTAGCTTGATTTCCTCAGCATCCAAACTTATCAACCTGCAACATGTATTAAAATACAATCAACAAAAATGTTGGCGAGCATATAAGTTTGAATACATAGCATAATAGTTTAAAAACTCATATCCAACATGAATACATATCACAAGTTTCAACATGCTAGTTTACGTGGTTCATATGGCAACCCAAGTTTCCAACGCGTTAAAGTGCCTTTCCTACTTCGACGCATCAAAGAGGATGTAAAAGAATCAAAACTTAACAAAACTCCCAAGACTAATAGAGAGGTGCGTTACCCCTATAGCGCTATAATTGTTAAGGCGAGCTACACATAAGTATCAAACGCTCACATAGCATAAAAGTCTCAAGTATCACAAGTATCATGTTTTCATGTTTAATACGGATAGAGTATGTTTCAAATAAGTTTCAAGTGTCAAGTGTCTTGATATTGAATACATGTTGCATCCCAAAAGTGTTTAAAACAAAAAGGGATCGAGTATACTCACAGTGGGTGCTTAGAACCAAACACTTCTAAATTGGATCGAATGGAGCGCTGGATCAGCCTGCGTGTGAGGAACAGAGCATAAGTCCTCTAAGAGCTGACCCGGTCGGGAACAGAGTGTCGAATAGTGCGAAAATCAAGTAAAAGTGTCTGATAGTCTACCTGAGCGGATGGTCATCCGGACGGATGGCCATTCGGACGGATGGGCTCCATCCGATCGGATGGTCATTCGAGCGGATGACCATTCGAAGGGATGGCCATTCGAACAGTGGGTGTTTGTGAACTGTTAAAGTTTTCAATGTTGTGTTCATAGTGCCTTGTAAAACAAACAACAAGTGTCATCATAATCAGATCATCTGGACGAATGGTCATCTGATCGGATGGGCATCACCCCTTCTTGAACCGTTAAGCTATTTTTGATGGCATTTCATGTTTGGACCCGCCGATCGGCCCGTTTTCTGGTGAAATCCAGTTTTCAAGCCTACTTTCGACTAAGGAAAGAGTCGAAAGTCTGTTTGAGTCTGATTCCACCAATGTTTTGTATGAAAGTTGAAGAAAAGTTCGAAATTCAGTTGTAAAATGTGAAGTTTATCAGATCTGAGCCGGAAACATTCAGGTATTCCGTCAGATCTGGTGTAAAAGTGTGAGATTCCTTTAGATTTTGTGTAAAAGTTATGAAAATCCTTTAGATCTGGGGCCGATCTTGATTAATTGATGCTCCACCACAGTTTGTACAAACAACTGAGTGGAAAACCACCTTCAAGAGGCCCAAACCAGTTGATTTTCGAGAAAATGTTGAAGTGTTCGTGTGATTTTGATGAAGAATGTGGTGTAGAAGTGATAAATGATGAAAGTTGTACAAGAATCAGGGAAGAATACTTACGAGTTTGCCTTGAATCTCGATAAAAGTGCCTGAAAGTGTGTATGGTCGAATGGCAGAGAGTAAAGGTGAGAATGAAGGGTCAAGGGGTCTATTTATAGGTGATAGTGACAGCTAGTTGGTGGAGAGGTGCAAGGGGTCAGATGGCTTTCCGGTCGAATGGCCATCCAAGCGGATGGTCATCCGATTGGATGTCCATTCGGACAGCCGATACCCATTTGCTAGTTTTCCGACTTTGGTTCGTTTTACGAGCTAGGTTAAGTGTTGCGTTGCGTATTATTGTGAGTAACCGTTACATGGTATTATCATATAATTAACACAAAAGTTTCCGTGTTTCAGGTCTGCGTTTAAGCTAGTTTCCCGTTAATTAAGTATCAAGTTTCTCGTTCAACCAAGTATCAAAGTTTCTCGTTCAATAAGTGTCAAGTGTCAAGTTTCTAGCATCACAAGAGTCGAGATTCAAAGTATCACAAGAATCTAGATTCACAAAAGTCAAGGTTCATATCGTTAACGTATAAAGCATCACAAAATTATTACAAAAGCATCATATAGTGTAAAAGTTTCACATAGTGTAAAAGTTTCGCATAGTTTAACACGATTAAGATTCAAATAGTTTCATTAAGCCTCACAAAATAGGAAGTATGACGAGATTTGCCAAAAAGATAAAAGTCTCGAAATGCAGGGCGTTATATATAAACCGCCGCCCGGGCCCAGGGATGTCACGCATCACGTGCATGCCAATCAGGGTCTGACGGCTCAACCAGACCGGCTCCACCACGCCCCCCCCCCCCACACCAAATAATGGGTCTTGCGGGGGAACAATGACCAACAAGACGGCGATACGTGTGATGTACCCCCCCCCCCGGTACAACACAGACCTGTCCTGCCTGTGGAACTCCGCCGTAAACCACTGGGCTAGGCAGCGATGGAGGGCGCACGTCTTGTAACACCCCGTGTTATGAAATTCAAAGTATAAGTCAAAGTCAAAGGAAGAAAAGATTACTAATTGTGATCTGTCACTCCTTGCTTAACTATGGATTGTACACCATGACTTGTAATCGAATCTTTTATTTTATTTGCTTTAGTTGTATTATGTGGAGTATCTGTGAATAATCGAGGTTTAATCGCATGTTTTATCGCCATATCGCTAATCGCATCGCAATCACATTCGCAACTCGAATTATGCGCTCTGGATATTGTTTTATGTGTGTGTGCTATTTATGTGTTACTTGTGCATGTTTACTTTAAGTTTGTGGTGATTAATAGAAACGCAATCGCAACTCTATCGCAATTCTATCGCAAACGCTAAACGCAAGTTATTTATGATGATTGTATGTTAGATATAGCGGGTTTTGATTAAGTTAATCGTAGTTATTGTCTAATACTATCGCATCGCATACTCGCTCAAACGCATCGCAACGCTCAACGCACGAAACGAAACGTCGAAACGCAACTCGTCGGAGCCACTCGATCGAATAACCGTTCGATCGAATGGCCAGCCGATCGGATTGCCATCCGATCGAAGTGTCATCCGATCGACACGTCATCCATCACTTGCACTCCCTTTCCCTTTTTGGCAACCTATAAATACCCCCTGTCACATCACAAGTGATGTGACAGCTCTCTCTCTCTCTCTCTCTCTCGTCCGACCAGCACGCTCAAGCCCTCTTTTCTCTCGATTTCTCGCGATTCTTGTAAGTTTTTAACTCAAATCTTGTACTTCTATGATCTATACACACTTCTTCATCATTTTCACCTTTGAATCTTAACTTCTAACCGTGAAATCAGTGGATTTGAGGTGTTCTAGGATGATGTCATCATGGAGTTCTTACGAACTTCAAGATTTGGCTTCATTCCACCAAGAGCAACTTAGATCTGAAGGATTTCCACATGATTAAACAATGTTTTCTCATAGATCTAAACATTTTCAAAGATAAAAGGATTGAAAGATGGTTTTCTAACTTTCATTCAACTCTTTTACACTCAATACACTCAAAACCGATAGAATCGGAGCTCATTCGGGCCTTCTACTCTTCTCTAGTGATGTGTCGGTTTGGGATCTGAATCCTATCAACGAGACAACCGATTTCGGGATGAACATGAACACCGTCATGAACAGTTAACTGATCGGATTGGGGTAATTCCCGTTCTATCGGATAACCTGGGTCTGATGGAGGTTCCGTTGTTTAACACGTTGTCATACCGTCTCGATCAAACCGCAAAACTTGCAAAATAATCAAGTTCAAAACGATTAGAATCATGGGACGGATTGCCGTCCGATTGGATTGCCATCCGATCGAACCGCAATCCGATCGGATTGCACTTGGACTTCAACACTTCAACTTTTTACAATTTTCAAAGATCATCAGTTTCTAACGGATTGCCATCCGATAGGAAGACCAACCGATTGAATGACAATCCTGCTGTGAACTTGTTCTCTGAGAAATACCTCGCCGGACGGATCGCCATCCGATCGAACTGCCGTTCTAGAGATACTTCTCTGTTTTCAAAATGCTACAACAAAAACTTCAAAGCCATCATACACAAACACATCCTTACCAAATGAATGTTAATCCGACTGAATGGCCATCCGATCGGATGACCATCCGAACAGATTGACATCCGATCGAATGACCATCCGATCGGATTGCCATCCGATCAGATTACCAATCGACACTTAGTCACTTTTCACCGTTTATCGCACCGTTCAATCGCTTATGCTATCGCTAACTGTTCAGGCAAATCTCTCAACGCTCCCTTCAATCCAAGAGAGTGTTTACTTGCTAAACATGATCTGTGAGTATACTCGGTCCCTTTTTGCTTTACGCACTTTTGGGTGTTACATACATTACTTATTCAAATCACAATCGACACACAACGCAAACACAATTTATACGCTGACCGTTGTTGCATGTTACGTGTTATTCGATGAATGCTTGTATGTTATGTTAACACAGTGATTGTTGCCTGACACCTTAGCAACGATAGTACTATAGTTTGGACTCAGCACCTGTCGTGGACAGGGGTTGTTAAGGGCTTTACTTCACGTATCCCAGTGGGGATATTTGTTGCACATTCTACAACTCGCAGTCACGTCTGTGCATATTTCTTTGTCGATAACCTACTAGCCTTCACTTTGTTACATGTTACATACTGGTTATGCGTAAACGATTTCGAACTCTAATATACTATTAAACTTGTATGGTCACCTTTACACTACGTGTGTTGACCTCTATTTTAACGTATGTGACAGGTGTTTGAATGCTTAGGATGCTTGCTTGCTTTCATGGAATCGAGCTTAGGAGAGTCTAGAAACAAACAATTTAAATCTGAGTTGTCGGAACATGTTATTTGTCTTTGAGATATCGATGTCTGTAATAATTGTTTTACTTGATGGGTTATGGTATGGGACATAATATTAACTATCCGGTAATTTAGTTGTTATGGAATTTCTCTTGGACAATCTGTTTCGCTCAGTACCACGCCCTGATGTTTCCGTCATCGGTTAGGGTGTGATAGATTGGTATCAGAGCCATAACTATAGGGAATTAGGCAAGACACGACCTAGTCCGGGTCGATGTCTTAGAAACGACCTAGTCTATAGACTAAGTACCAACAGACCGACTTGTGCATACCCTGTAGGGGTTTTGTACGAGCTTATTCGCTATTTCTTGCTCGCACTCGCTGAACACTATCATTGCACACTATTTTCGAAAATAAACGAGTGATTAGGTCGAGATTAGGTGTGAAAGCCGCAAACTCTCGATTAAATCGCTTATTTGACCCACATTTTCACTATAAACAAGAAAATTTGCGTTGAATCAGGAGTGAAGCCCATACTTCGACGCAAATTTTCCTCTCTATCTCATCAAAACAGGAAAGAAGTTGTTAAGTTATGGGTGAAACCCGACCCTTGACGACTTATTCCGCTCTATTTTGGTTTTGCAAAACTCTCACCAAAGTCTCGACGGACTCCAATGACTTGAGACACGCTGTAACTGGAAGGATGCGTGCCGTTCGCCCAAAATCGAGGTGAGAGCATAGTCCGAAAGGCCAAGGCGCTTACCAAAAGTCCTTGTGAATAGTCGAACCGCTATGGGTAGTCAACGTCTATCAAGTCGAGACAATCTATCCTCGATTTTATGTGTTTCAATTCTGGATTTCGCTGCCGCTGACTCTTATATTAGTCGTTTTTATGTGGATTTTATGTGTATTGACATTATTTTAACGTATGTGACAGGTGTTTGAATGCTTAGGATGCTTTGCTTGCTATTTGCTGGAATCGAGTAGGAGAGTCTAGAAACAAAGACAATTTATTTATTTAAATCTGAGTTGTCGGAACATGTTACTTGTCTTTGAGATATCTATGTCTGTAATAATTAGTTTACTTGATGGGTTATGGTATGGGACATAATATTAACTATTCGGTAATTTAGTTGTTATGGAATTTCTCTTGGACAATCTGTTTCACTCGGTGTCGCGCCTCGATGTTTCCGTCATCGGTTGGGCTGTGACACTTCTCCCCCATATAAGACAGTACAGGTAAAAGAGATCCCCCTTATTGCACCACTCGCGACTCTTCTCGCGTGGTGCAATGGATGTGGCAATAAGCCTGTGCAGGTAACGGTACAGGGGATAGGTGATCCAGGAAGCCTCGACTTCGACTTCAGGCCGAAGCGACGGGTGCTGATCGTCTGCCAGAACCTCAAGAGAGTCGTACGGAGGGCCATATGGATGCCCTCGGTGTAGATCGCGGTGTCTAACTCCTCCACCCTGTAAAGGCCGCAGTGCACGTCAAACTCTCTGAGTGACATCTCTTGCCACTGTCTGGCTAGACGAAAGCTAACCTCTATCCACGAGTGGTCGGGGTCGTTAAGCTCATCCGGCTGGTCTGCAGGCCTGGGAGCGAAGTCGAAAGACGCCAAAAACTAGCACACCATTACCCTATACGATGCCATGTATGCAATATCGAACAACCTGTCACACAATGTGGTTATTATGCATGTCGTATACAAAACAAAGAAAAAAGAGTAACAAATAGCATACCTCTCCCATGGAGCATCGTGTCCGATGAACCCTCGGGCTCTCGCAGCCTCGTCAACCTCCTCGAGAGCTCCCCAATCGAGGGCGGCGTGGCCGCCAATTTCCATACACCAAAACTTTTCACATCTGTGAAAAGCCTCATGCCCTTGCTCGAACACTAGATAAGGATGATCTAGCAAGAAATCCCTGTCTAGGCCACCGCCACGCTCGCGGCCGCACCCACGTCCATGTCCACGCCCACGCCCACCAGCCACCGACACCCCCATCCTAGCCCCCGCCATTCCTCCACCTCCACCGACACCTCCCGTACCACGGCCGACACCTCCACGGTCAGCTCTCCATAATTATCAATTATCTTGAATTTCTTATAATTACGCTAACAAGCAATTAATTCTTTATTTGGATCTTCCTTTTTGTTTTCAATGTGCTGATAAAGAAAAGTATTGATATCATTTCACATATGTGCTAAAATCATCTTGATTAATTTTCATGTGCTAATATAATTCAAAAGTGCTACTTTTATGTATGTATTATTTTAGTATGTGCTAATTTAACTTTTTTTAGGTGTTAGAATCTGTTCTTACGGTTTGTATGATAAGTATGGTTTGTATCAGAACCAACCCCTATCACATATTAGCTGAGTTGGGATGGATCCGTTTATGGACACTTTGGATGATCAACTGAGCAAGAGATTATTTATTTATATGTAAAATATATAATACCAAAAGTAGAGTCATGCATAGATATAGATGACAATAACCACTATAAAAAATTTCATAAGAGAAATAAAATATGACATGTTATCAGACTAGTTGGTAACCACAAATAGTAAAATACGTTGAAGATACAAACTTCACTAACAGAAGCATCCCTCAATGTAAAATCCTTCGTTGACCTTTTTCTTTCTCAATCATTGAGTTCTGGGGTGGCAATAAAAACCCATTCGGATATTTTGGGTTATTTTGGGTCCTTTTAAAATAAGAAGCGGGTCACATTGGGCCATTAAATAAGTTGGGATGGGTAAAAAGTTATCCATCTAAGTTTTAACACAGGTCAGGATGGGTTTTCTAACTCTCTAACCCTAAAAGTAAAATGTATCACTTTTGAATCTATCACGCTTGACTCGCTTTTCAATCCCTTTTGTGGATTCAAGTTTCTAGCCCTAAATCACCGTCATCGTGAATTCCAAACCCCACAATTTCAAGAATCTAGTTTCGCTTGTGTCACTTGCCATCACTAAATTCGATTTTGGGATAAGGGTTTGTATCCGATTAAAGTGTGATTTCTGAATTCGATTATTACTATTTAATACAGGGAGAGTAGTTTGATGTCTTATTTGTTGAATTTTGAGTTCAATTTGTGAGAAACTTAGGATTGATTGTAAAGATGCGTAGAACCTGTTTGAGAAAATGTTTCAAAGAGGTCTAGACCAAGATGTAACTGTTATTTGACGTTATTTGTATCTTTGTTTGCATGGTTTTTGGTATTTCTCTGTATTGGTTTGTTAATGACGGTGTTATTGAATAATTGTAAATTTGCTTCTAAAGGCTTCTTCATTTTTTATATGCCTAACTGCAACTTTGGAGAAATTCATTTATAGGAAACCTTCTCAAAACTCTTCCTGCAACTTCCATTACTTTCATTGTTTATGAAAATGTTCTCAGTTTGCTCAAAAGGACAAAGACGGGGGACTGATTTCTCATCTTCTTCATTATTTATGTACTTTTTGTATACCATGTTTTGGTACAAATTAACATAAACTTTCAGATGTATATGTATGAAAATGTAACCGAGTGGATGACCATTCGAAGGGATGGCCATTCGAACAGTGGGTGTTTGTGAACTGTTAAAGTTTTCAATGTTGTGTTCATAGTGCCCTGTAAAACAAACAACAAGTGTCATCATAATCAGATCATCTGGACGAATGGTCATCTAATCGGATGGGCATCACCCCTTCTTGAACCGTTAAGCTATTTTTGATGGCATTTCATGTTTGGACCCGCTGATCGGCCCGTTTTCTGGTGAAATCCAGTTTTCAAGCCGACTTTCGACTAAGGAAAGAGTCGAAAGTCTGTTTGAGTCTGATTCCACCAATGTTTTGTATGAAAGTTGAAGAAAAGTTCGAAATTCAGTTGTAAAATGTGAAGTTTATCAGATCTGAGCCGGAAACATGCGGGAATTCCATCAGATCTGGTGTAAAAGTGTGAGATTCCTTTAGATTTTGTATAAAAGTTATAAAATCCTTTAAATCTGGGGCCGATCTTGATTAATTGATGCTCCACCAAAGTTTGTACAAACAATTGAGTGGAAAACCACCTTCAAGAGGCCCAAACTAGTTGATTTTCGAGAAAACATTGAAGTGTTTGTGTGATTTTGATGAAGAATGTGGTGTAGAAGTGATAAATGATGAAAGTTATACAAGAATCGGGGAAGAATACTTACGAGTTTGCCTTGAATCTCGATAAAAGTGCCTGAGAGTGCGTGTGGTCGAATGGCAGAGAGTAAAGGTGAGAATGAAGGGTCAAGGGGTCTATTTATAGGTGATAGTGACAGCTAGTCGGTGGAGAGGTGCAAGGGGTCATATGGCTTAAATGGTCCGATAAATCAGGAAGATGCTGATAGAACTCAGCACATAGACAGACAGTGCATTGAGGCACAGAATGAGCCAGAAACCAAGTACTACACTAGTATAGTGTGTAGGAAAGTAAGGATCGCAAAACTGCTTTTCTAGGTGATAGTTTAAGTGCCGGAAAAGGCCTAAAACTCACCCAAAGTGCTGAATTCAGCAACAATCAACATTCTAACAATATAATTTCATGCAGAAATATGCTTAAATGGTCCTGAATGCTTTCCTAAGTGTCCGGAATTAAAAGTGTCACAAAAGGGTACATAAAGCACACTAAACTGCATAGTTTAGCATCTTAACGAAACAGTATCTGACCGAACAACCGGACACTACCCGAAACATCAAATTTACACTAGAGGCACTGTTTTAACATTTCCAAGCTAGTTATGGTCCCCGAACACCAAAACCCCTCCTAAAAATATATAATAACTAGAACACGTAATGAATACTTGGATTTGAACTAGAATATAACCAACTAAGTTGAAATCTATGCTAGACCCCCCCCTCCCACCTATCTTACGGCCCATACATGGCCCCCACATGAAGATTTGGTTTAATAAACTAATGGATCTTGTATTTTCTTTTTGTAGCATATTATTCAAGGGATAATTTGGTTAAATGGTTATAAGTAGAACTTGAAGGATTTAGAGCTCATAATCTTCCACACACTAAACACACACTACTCTCTTCCTCCCTTGCTCTTGTTCTCGGCCAAAACCCACCACAACCATCATCATCATCATTCAACTTTCTTCATTCATTCCATATACATACAAAGGTGCTAGAAGCAAGATTAAGGAGCTTGGTGGCTTTGGATCTTGAAGAACCTCTCTTGTGTGCTTTTATCCACTCATTTTCTTCACTTGAATCATCCCTAGCCTTGAGCTAGTGGTAAGAACCTTGTACACTCTATTTCACACCTATTTTAAGTGGTTAAAGATGAATCTTGATAAAAAAACTTGAAGAACACTAAAGATCATAAGCATGAAACATGAACACAAGCTTGTTAAATGAAGTAATCTTGATGAATATGAGTTGTTAAGCTTGTTGATCATTGAATGTTTGTAGAAATGATGTTGATCATCATATGATCTTGCTAGATCATGATTAAAAACATAGTCTAGCAAGATGAGAGGATGAACTTGATGAAAGTGAATGGATCATCCTTATGAAAATCATGAACTTGAAAGAATAAAGTTGTTTTCTTGAAAAACCATTATCAAAGTAAGTTGTTAAACATATAGATCTAAAGATTTATAAATGGTATTTCAAAGAAACCAAGTTAAAAACATAAGTTTCATATAATCTTGGTTCTTACATAAACAAGACTTGTTTTTAGTGATTAACCAAGTGTAGAAACACTTGTGTAACAAAAAGAATGCATAAAGAAATATTTTTAGAAAATATGTTTTGAAGTTGTAAACATCCAACTTCCTTAAAAATAAATTTTTTAAAGAAGTAATCACATTTTAAAGGGTAACAAGACTTACTAAGAATACTAGTAAGTTACTACAAATTTTTACAAATATTCAAGTTCATGAAGTAGTGAAATATGCATGATTTTGGCAAGATTGGTAAGTAAAGGTTGTTTGTTGATAATTGTAAATTGATTGTGATGATTTTTATAAAAAAAAAATGATATGCTTGAAAGAATGGAAACCTCCATTTTTAGGGGAAACTATGGCAAAATTTTCTAAAATATTAACACTTGGAAAAATATTTTAAACAAATATTTACAAGTGTATTTTAACCATGAGTTTTCCATATAAACTTTGCCATAATTTTTGTTACAAAAATATAAGTGTTGGAGGTTGGTTTTTATAAATAAAAGTGGCTAAATATATATTTAGAATATATATACATTGAAGACACACATGTGTGATTATGTGCATACCTTGTGTATTAGTTATCTATATACCTTTATTAAGGAAACTGGGTTTTTTACCCTTTTCGTAATTTTGCCATTGGTACAAATCTTGAAACATTATGTACAAATGAAGCAAGCCATTTGAGAGGGGTTGGAATTGTAAAGTGTACAAAGTTTTAAGACGCTTTGGGGGGTAAAATTGACAAACCCTTCTCTGTTGCGTTAATTGTTTGAAAGTCTTTCAGTTACCCTAATGATAAGAAAGCGAAGAGATGAGAGGCACAAGGAGAGTAAACGATAGAGAGAGGAGGATTGGGATCATGAATTCTCTCATTTAGCGAAACAACTTCTGATGAAAGGTGTGGCTACTTCCGCCGCCACTCCGGTGAAGAAGGCTAGAGGATTGAATTCCGGTGTTGTTGCTCCTACTGTAGTTGATGTGGATTTAGGTGATCGGAGTTATCCGATTTATATCGGATCTGGTTTACTCAATCAACCGGATCTTCTACAGCGGTATTCATAATAGTAATAATTATTATTATAATTTGTGAACCGGTAGTTTCATTTCTACATTTTTAATTATTTAATTTTGATTTATTAGTTTCGGTTGTTTGAACATGATCAGTTATGGTGTGTTGTTATTGTGTGGTTGCATCAATTTGATCAATTAGGATTAGGAACCTATGCTTTGTAATGCTTTGAGTACAATTGTGCAAGAGGTTTGTTGATTAATTTATAATGATAGTAGTTTATTACTGATTATATAGTTCCATTTAGATGTTGATATCACATAGGAAAAGCTAGATTGTCATATAAGAACTGTATAAAAATGTTTTTGCTATTTGTCTTGAGTAGATAATTAAAGTAGTTATTCTCAGAATGTTGAAACTCGGGGATGGTTTAATAGGTGTGATCAGATACATCTTATGTATTTAGTTTATAGGATAGAAGATAGATACTTCATGGTTTTAAGTTTTAATGTAAACACACGAGAGATTTTGGTATATGTTTCAGACGGATCTTTTACTTTGCTATGCTTTTAGATACAATAGGCTTGGGATGAAATCTATGTGACGGTATCTCTGTTGTTGGAGCTAGGGTGTGATTCTGTTTGATATAGGCATGGTGCAGGAGGCTTGTTGATTAATTTATAGTGATAGTACTCATAGAATTGTTTTACTTAGATGGTAGTTATAAACATATAAAGAATGTTAATATATATAAATTTATAAAAGTAAATGAGCTCGAGCTCTCGTATGTTAAACGAGCTGAACTGAGCCGGTCGACTGTTAAAATCATGGTTTTCGTAACCAGTTCGGACCAGCCGGTTCAACCGGTCCAACCGGGGTTCGGTCCCTCAACCGATCCGGTTTGGCTATTTTCAGCAAATGTAAAAAATTCAGCCGGTTCGATTCGATCTCCGGTTCACCGGTTTAACTTAAAATATTGATTTCATATTCTTGTTAAAATTTTCAGGTTCAGGACAATTTCCACCCTGAGAATGCACATGTTTTGCCAGCATTGATGAGGTGGTTTCACGAGGCAAAAGTTTTGGGAGCTAAGAAAGTGGTGGTGTGGGGTTCGGGGGTCGCCGTTGCATGAGTTCTTGCATGTCGATGATCTGGCGGATGCGGTGGTGTTTAGATGAAGAAGAAGAATTCGCTATGAATATTTTTCATAACCTGGACGGTTGATGGGGCAGTTGGATCGTGCATTAATCGCGCATTATGACGTTCTCAATCTTCATCAGTTACAAACATCTCCTGTTGGATCTGAGTTTGGTTTTGATTGTATTTTCTGTTCGAATTAAAATGGAAATGGATGAGTTGTGCAGTGGAATTAATATGGAAACAAACTTTGCATTCAATCAAACGAGAGTATTGCTTTGATCAAGACATTTTCAACAAAGAACCGAATGATTGAATTTAATTTCAACAACGATTACAAAGTAATGCTTGAATACAAACTCCCCCTCAGCCAGAGCTCAGTGTTTGTTCGTGCAAAGAAGACGGTGTTGCAAAGAGCTAATAGAACAGTACAGAGCACTGTTCTATTTATAGGCACTAGCAAACCACTGAGCATCTAATGCTGACGTCACCATGAAAGTGACATCTAACCTCCTAACAAACTCTAACCTCTGATCAATACAAACACTGCTATGCTAACTACTGCTATTACATTACATTACAAACAGACTATAGATCAGCTGCTGCAACCTTCCACTGCTGTGAACCCAGCAATACTTGTCCGGATCAGCAGTGCTTGACTCAAGGCAGTAGATTGAATTAGCAGAGCTTTAGTCTTTCATCAGGTCTTTACTTGAGCAGCACTTTGACGGTCAGTAGCTTGCACGATCAGTAGATAGGAGGTCAGCAGATGTTGAAATCACTTTCAAGGGGAGAGACTTGTATGTAAACATCTGTAAACGTCTGCTTATTCTGGATCCACTGCTCTGATCCAGTTTTGGCTTTAATTATCTGTTCCTCTTGGTAGGGTTCAATCCCAACAATCTCCCCCTGGAACAGATAATGCCAAAACTCTTCATTATTGTGGAGTGTTTATTGCCTCATCAGCAGTTCCCTTATCTGACCTTTAAATTGTAGTTCAAAGTCTAGGGCATTTGTGTCTTCATCATCCCTGCTAAGTGGAAGATCAAGGAGATCCTGCAAATCTTCAAGACTCAGGCCAAGAGCTTGTTCCCTTGATATTTTCTTCACTTCTCCACCAGACCTGAGCAAGGTCAATACGCAAGTCTGTTTGTCAGTTTCCTACTTTTGTATTTTTGAGTCTGGTGGGTTTCTTGGGAGATGTTTATTTGCAGAGGTATTGGGTGAGGCTGGCCTATTCATGACTGGCTGAGCAGTACTTGCAGACTGTTCCAATTCAAGATCTTCTTTTATCATTAATTTAATGCCTGTTTTTACAACAGTATTTCCAGCTTTTAGATCTTGAATTGTTTCAACACATGACTGGTTTTTACTCCTTCTTTTGTAGATGGCAGCACCAGCTGGAGCAGTGGTTCTTTTGACTTGCAGCTTTGGTGGTCTTTTTGAGACCTCTGCTTTGGAGTAGTCAGGCTTTTGTGGAACTCTTGGATCTTTCTTTCTAAGTTCCTCTAAGCTTTTATAGGTAGCCCTGACCCTATCTTCTCCCCACCTTGTCACTGAGTTCTTTGACCCATAGTCAGCTGCAATCAGCTCCTCTTTCATTCTCCTCAACTCTAAGATCTTATCAGCTTCAAATTGTTTGAATTTTTCAGGAGGAGTCTGATTGACCTTATTCTTGATCATGTCTTGAATCCTGGCTGCTTCTTTTTCAAGCTCAGGAATGGTCCAGTTTTTGTACATGTGTTTCTCCCCCTTGTATTTCTTGTAGGTCATGATGTTCTCAATGTAGTCTTTTCTCAAGGACTCATCTGCCCTTTCTGAAATTTGCTGACATACATTTTTAGCAAATCGCTCCATAGCACTGACCTGTGAGAGTAAAAACTGATAGTTTTGCTGAAATTCTCTATCAGATTTCCCTTTTCTGTTTTTGATTGCAATATCCTCTGCTTGCTTGGCCTTGAGTTTCAAGTATTCTTCAATATTGTTAGGCCTGGGATATTCTGCAACTGATGGCAAACTCCTTTTAACTGGGTCATCCTCATAGTAGAAAGATTTGATTTCTTCCCTGACTGCAATGAGTTCCAGAGGAAACGAGACACCAGCAGGAGGTAATGGCTTTAAAATTTGAGCTGAAGAGAGAGGTATGGGTTTTGGAATTGTGACAAGTGACAGGGATTTTGAAGATGTTGGTGGTGGAGATGTGTCATCATCTTTTAGAATTAGCCTTCTCTTTTTTGGTTGAGGAGGGACTGATGATGTTTTAGGTGAAGCAGTGGTGGTAGATTTAGTGGCAGTGGTTTGTGATTGACTAACAGCTGTTGAAACAACTGGTGTTTCAACCACTGTTGTCATTACAACAGATGTTATAACACCTGTTGTCTTCTGCTTTTTGTCAGCAGGTGAAAGTGGTGGTGAGATTGTTTTTGGTGGTGACAGTGGTGGTGGTAAAGTAGTGGTTGTGGTATGTGTTGAAGTGAGAACAGATGTTGAAACCACTGAAGTACCAGCAGTAGTTGATACAACAGGAGTTACAACAGCTGTTTGGGTGGAGGTTTGATGCTGATGGCTTTTGGATGGTGGTTTTGGAATATGCTTTGGAATACTGGATGGGATGGACTTAGGTTTCCTTTTTGTCTGAGGATTTTTAGAATCCTTTGACCCAGAACAACCCTGCGCATACAGCTCCATAAAAGCTCTTTTCTCCTCATTCCACCTTGAAATATCCTTTGCCAATCTATCCTTCTTTACACTTGCTACTCCTTCATCAAGTGCTTCTTGAGTTGCATCAACCTTTTTACTACCATCTGGCACAGGAATTTTTCTGGTCATAGCATCCCTTTCAGGTTCAATGTAAAGACCATCATCTATTCCCTTCTTCTTCCACTCCTGAATTTTCTCCCCCTTTTTGGCATTATCTTCTGGAAGTTGATCAATGAAAAGTACTGTTGGAGGAGCAGTGCCAGTGGTTTCCAATAAATGGGCCTTGATTGCCTTAATATCTGCTTGAGTGTTCTTGTACCTAGACTCCATAATGCTTCTCAGCTTTTGGACATGAAGTTCATGTTGCTGATCAGCCATTTCTTTTTGTTGTTGGAGAAAAGGTTGGAAAAGGTTCCAGAGCTCATTTGTAGCAAAAGCTTGTGGTGGAGCAGGTGCTTGAGGTGGAACAACAGTGGATTGCATCTTTTGTATTTTCAACACCTGTTGTAGCATATTTTTAAGATCTGCAACAGATGTATCCAATTTTTTAACGCGTTCCGTCAAATCCTGATATTTTAAATCATCACCCAATTTAATGGGATCATCTGATTTCCCACTAACAGTGGTTTTATCAGTGGTTGAGGTAGGGAGTGTACTCCAAACACTAACCACTGATGCCCCTTTGTCTTGGTACTGGGGTCTTCTTCCTTCAACACTTGACAACCTTTTGATGTTGCCAGTAGGATAAATAAATCCACTGGTGGTTGGCAGAGGTGCTATGTAAGGAATTGCCTCCAAGGAAGTCTTATTAATGTAACCACTGTCCAACTGTAAACCAGTGGGTTCAACAGTTGTAGTGGCTGCTTCACTTGGACTACCACCAAGAGTTACGTGTAACTCAAGGGGTGTAACCTCCTCAGGTTGTGTTGGTGGGTTAGCAAAGATTGATACATCAGACCCAGTCATTTGTTGAGGTATGTTCTCATTGATGGGTGATTGAGAAGGACTGTTTAGTGCCTGGTTCAAATCAATTGCATCCAACAGCAGTTTAGTTGGTGATGGAATTTTGGATGTGAGGTTTAGTGTAGAAACAGGATTTGCCCCGGGCATTGAGCTGTGGATGATGAAACCGAGTGATTTCAGAGCATCATGATGTGGTGGCCCTATGTGTACAACCTGTTCTTTTTGTGAAGAAGCAGGAGGAGTATTGGTTATGGGTTGAGATATTTGTACCAACTGCTGTGAGGAAGAAGCAGCAGTGGTTTCTTGTGACTTTTGTGTTGTCATAGGCATTTGCTCTGGTATCTCATCCTCCAGAGTTGCCTTTTTGATGGGTTTTTGGTGATTGTAGGTGTGGGTTTCAAAACAGTTGTTCTGCTGCTTTGATCACCTTGAGCAGTGGGCTCAGCAGCAGATACCTGAGGAGCAGTGGTAGCTGCTAAATTCTGCTCAGGCACCTCTGTTTGTGTTTTGCAAGGTGTTAACATTCTTGTAAAAGTTTCAGCAGTTAAGCTGTTCATTTGAAAATAATCACCTTAGTTGATTGCAGTAATATCATCCTTACTGAATTTCTTTTCAAAATAATAACTTAAAAACCCTGGAAACAGTAAAAATGATTTTGTTTCAACATTATTAACCAAATCATTAAAGATTTCCCGAGAATAGTTAAAATTTTCTTCTTGAAGAATAGCATATCCCAGATTTTGAATCTTTAATGGTATTTCATTAAAAGAAGTGGTTTTGTTTGAAACACATAAGAGGAGGGTATGAAATAAAAATCTTGTTGCAGAAGGAAAGAAACCTTTTTGTAAGGTAGCTTTCTTCATCATTGTGTCTGCATACCCTCTCTCAATGAAGTCAATTTTTAACTCGTTTTTGGGGAAAGAAATTGTACCTTCCTGATCATCGAGTTGAAAGACCTCTGAAATTGATGGTGGTGTAATCTTGATAGCTTTTCCCTTTAGAGAAGAGTTGATGGCTATTACAGTGTCTCCTTGTTTTTCAAGGTTTGCATTCTTCCAAAACTCTCTTTGGGTTGTCAAGTAAATTGGTGCATCCGCTGTTAACAAAGTTTTGTACTTTGATGTGGAGATGGTAGCAAGGATGGAATCGAAAACATCTGTGGTTCCGGGTTTTGTGAGAAGACCCAGAAGATTGTGAGATGGTTTGAATGGAAGTTCGGTGGGATTGGCCTTTTGAGAGGCCGCTTTCTTTGCAGGTGGCTTCGATTTTGTCATTTTGGAGATGATTATCAAAGAAATTTGTGAAGGAATTTGAAGAGAAACTGTTTTGAGAAGAGAATTTTTGAGAATTCAATTCGACAGTAAAACCCGGTTTTTGGTGTGAAGTGGGGGTTTTATAGAGGAAAAAGTGAAGGCTGATGTGGCAGCGGTTACAAAAGTACTGACCACTATGTACTGCCCACATGCCAAGCTCTGAGGAAATGAAGGACAGTACTTTTATGAAAGTTACTGATGAAGGCAGTGGTTGCAACGGTAAAATGGAAGCAGTGGATGATTTTTACTATCAGTGGATAGCATATCAGTGGATAAGACACTGCTTTTGAACAACAGAGTTTATCAAGGAAATGAGAGAACAGAGGATGGCTTTCAGCAGTGGACAGACTTTGAAGTAGGGCAGAATTTTGAACAAGCAGTGGTTATGGCAGACTTTTAAGGATTTTAATGAAAATTTCATTTTTGACTATTTTTAAGGATGGATTTTTGATTTTCTGAAAACATTTTGATGCTTTTATGCATAGAAAAACAAGATGTTGCTTGTTATTCCATGTTTAGCATCCCAATTCTAGAGACCAAGCTTTCAAAAGTGGCTGTATCAAGTGCTTTTGTGAGCACATCTGCCAGCTGGTCTTTAGTTGGGACATGATGCAGAGAAATCAAACCTTTTTCATAGCAATCCCTCACGAAGTGATGTCTGATGTCGATGTGTTTGGTGGTTGAATGGGAGACTGGATTTTTGATGATATTTTCTGCTGCCTGGCTATCCAACATTAGTGGTGTCTTTAAGGCAGTGATACCAAAATCCAGCAACTGATTTTGAAGCCAAAGGAGTTGGGCTGTACAGCTTGCAGCAGCAATGTATTCAGCTTCAGCAGTGGATGTTGAAACAGCTGCTTGCTTTTTGCTTTGCCATGAAACTAAGCAATCACCTAGAAACTGGCACCCTCCTGATGTGGACTTCCTTGTAGTGTTACATCCAACAAAGTCACTGTCTGAAAAGCCTGAAAGCTTGATATTCTCATTAGCTGGATACTAGATACCAAGTGTGGGAGCACCTTTTATGTATCTGAAGATCCTTTTTACAGCAATGAGATTTGATTTTCTGGGAGCTGATTGACTTCTTGCACAGACACATGTTGCAAACATGATGTCTGGTCTAGATGCAGTTAGGTACAATAAGGACCCAATCATGCTTCTATAAAGTGTTTGGTCAATCAGCTCATCCTTTTCTTCAGACATGACAAGCTTATTTGTTGCCATGGGTGTGCTGCATGGTTTACAATCATTCATATCAAATTTATTCAAAAGTTCTTTAGCATATTTGCTTTGATGAATGAAAGTTCCATTTTGCATTTGCTGAACTTGGAGACCAAGAAAGCATTGCAGCTCACCCATTGCACTCATTTCAAACTCAGCTGTCATGAGTTCTCTAAACTCTTCACACAATTTATTACATGTGCTTCCAAAAATAATGTCATCCACATGAATTTGGACAATCATTAAATCCTTCCTTCTCCATTTTAGAAACAGTGTTTTATCAATGGTACCTCTTTTGAAACCATTTGAGAGTAGGAAGTTGGAAAGAGTTTCATACCAGGCCCTTGGTGCTTATTTCAGGCCATACAAGGCTTTGTTTAGCCTGTAGACATGATCTGGATAAAATGGATCCTCAAAACCTGGAGGTTGACAAACATATACCTCTTCTTGAATTGTACCATAGAGGAAAGCACTTTTGATATCCATTTAAAACACCTTCATGTTGTGGTTGACAGCAAAGGCCAGGAACAGTCTAATGGCTTCCAATCTTGCAACAGGGGCGAATGTTTCATCATAATCAATCCCCTCTTCCTGTCTGTAACCTTGAACCACAAGCCTGGCTTTATTCTTGACAATAATACCCCTTTCATCAGTTTTGTTCTTGAAGACCCACTTTGTGCCAATGGGACTAACCTCTTCTGGCAGTGGTACAAGCTCCCAAACTTGTTGTCTTTTGAACTGTTGGAGCTCCTCTTGCATGGCTTCTACCCAGCTGTTGTCTTTCAGTGCCTCTTGGTACTTGACTGGCTGATGGAGTGATAGAAAACCAGCAAAAAGACAAATGTTTTGGGTTTGGCTTCTTGTGAGCACCCCTTCATTTATGTTGCCAATGATTTGATCAGGTGGATGAGATCTCAAGAAGATTAAATCTCCTTGGTATGGTATGATGGTATTTGTTGGTGAAGGCTGCAGAGGTGTATCATCTGAGCTAACCACTGCTGGGGACTTTGATGATCCAACAGTGGCTTCAAAAGGTGGTGGAATTGGTGGTAGTGATAAGGACACATGCTGACTTTTATCCACTGTTTTGGGACTTTTGTCAGCAGTGTTTGAGGATGTGGAAGCAGTGGTTGATGGGCTACTTTGGTCAACAACTGTTGAGGTAGCAGTGGTTGAGCTTTGACAGCTGTTTTGAACATCTGATGCTCTTCCTATTTTGACAGACTTTTGAGGAATGATGATTTCATGCCCATAGTCTGGTGTTGAATCCTCTGATGGACCTGTACTGTTAGTCTTGACAGCAGTATTTTCAAAAGTAAATTTTTCAAGATCAAACAGATCTGCAGGATTTGCTTGGATTTTCATTGAAGAAAGTTCATTGAACTTTACATTCAAAGTCTCCTCCACTGCCTTGGTCCGTGTATTGAACACTTTGTAGGCCTTGGCAGTGGTTGAGTATCCCAGATGATAACCACAATCAATTTTGGCTGCAAATTTTGAAATGGAATCTTTTAAGTTCAAAATAAAGCATGGGCAGCCAAACACCTTGAAGTAAGAGATCAGTGGTTTGATTTTATACAGAATTTCATAAGCAGTCTTTTTATGCCTGGGGTTTATTAAAACTCTGTCCTGGACATAGCAAGCAGTGTTTACTGCCTCTGCCTAGAAAGTTAATGGCAAACCTGAATCAGCAAGCATGGTTCTGGCAGCCTCAATCAAAGTTCTGTTCTTCCTTTCCACTACCCCATTCTGCTCTGGTGTTCTAGGGATGCTGTACTGCCTTACAATCCCTTTCTTCACACAGAAGGCATCCAACTCCTTATGTTTAAATTCTGTGCCATTGTCACTCCTGAAGCTTTTCACTGGAAGGTCAAATTGCTTTTCAACCTATGTCACAAAGTCTTGCAAGATGCCTGCAGTCTCATCTTTTGAGTGTAAAAAGAAAGTCCATGTAAACCTAGAAAAGTCATCAACAATAACCAAACAATATCTTTTCTTTTTGAGGCTCATGACTTGAACTGGGCCAAACAAGTCCATGTGTAGCATCTGCAAACACTGGGTTGTTTTGGACTCTTCAATGGACTTATAAGAACTTTTATGCTGTTTACCTTTTAAACAGGAAATGCAATGTTCAGGACATGAAAACAATTTTTGTGGTAGGCCTCTCACCAAACCATTTTTTGAAATTTCAGTGATTGTCTTAAGATTTGTGTGCCCCAGACTTCTGTGCCAAAGTTCTGTCTCTTTGTTAGAGGCAGCTGAGAACAGATAGGCATCAGCTCTGGGACACTCTTTTGACATATCAACAACATAAACATTGCCACTTCTTTGAGCAACAAGTTTTGTTTGACCATTTTTATTATTGCTTCAATCTTTTTGACCATTTCTGGTCCAACAATCCTACAACAGTCTTTTGTGAAGAATGAACCAAATCCTTTGTCACTCATTTGGGATACACTCAGAAGGTTGAATTTTAGATTGTCTATCAAATTGACATTTTCAAATTTTACATTTCCAGACTGCACTGTACCAGACCCCAGAACTTTCCCTTTACTGTTATTCCCAAAGGATATATCACCCCCTCCATGGATTTTAAAGTCTTTGAGGAGGGCTTTACATCCTGTCATGTGCCTGGAGCCTCCACTATCTACATACCAAAGACTATCAAAGCATGCAGAAGCTCCCTGCACATGAAGTAAAAGGATTAGTTCATTAGGGTCTCCAAAGCCAACAGGGCTTTGGATGGGGTCTCAACAGTGTCTGGGATGGATGCAGATTGATGGACAGTGGTTAAGTCAGGGGTTTGGACAGTTTTAGTACTGTTTCTTGCTAACCACTGTTGGGGGTCTTGACCAATCATCTGTTGGTAACCAAAAGGATTCCTATTCACTTTAGGTTTAGAGGGCCTTTTGTAGGCCTCATAAACGTCTGGAATCCTTTGGTAGGACTGTTTATCCTTGCCTTTTCTGAACTGATTGGCAGGGGGTGCATCAGTAACCTAAACATCTCTTTTGACAGATGTTTGGTTTAGCTGTTTTGTGACAGCTGTTTGAACTGGCACAAACAGTGGTTGTTTCTTGGTGAATTTGACAGATGATGTTGATGAACTCAAGGATGTTTTAGCAATGTACTCATTCTTTTTCACATCAAAGTTTTTGAGATACACACATGCTTGAGTTTTGTGGTTTGTTTTACCACAAACAATGCAGCTTTCAGCTGAAACAATGACACTTGTTCTGTTCAAATCATAAGCTTTTAAGTGGAAACAGTCTTTTGTTAGATGATTCCTTTTCTCACAGAATTCACAAAACAAGTTATCAATTTTTTCTTTCTTCTTTCTCTTATCAGACTCCTTTGCAGCAGAGGTTTTAACCTCTGTCGGGATGTCCTTAAGAGGAATGACTTTAGCTTTTGGAGCTTTAACACCATCAGTTGATGTAAAGTCCATTGGCTTGAAATTTTCAAGAATATCACACTCATCAGACCATTTTGGTTTAAACTGATAATCTTCAAGCTCCTCAAAAGTAGAGGATCCCATTGGTCTTTCAAGTGTGATTTTGTTACCAAGTTTGTCAGTGATTTTCACTTCTTGGCCATTCTTGTTTGTGGGGATGAACTCAGTGGTTACATCAGTGGTTTGAACAGATTTTCCAAAAGCAGTGTTTTCATCATCATGTTTTCTATAACCAATACCAAATTTCACATTGCTTTTTATCTGTTTTTCAAGCATAACCTCATACCCTTTACATGATTCCACCCATCTTTCACAGGTGATCTGGGTGGACTCCAACTCCTTTTTGCAAACTTGGTATTTTTCTACCGTAGTTTGGAGTTGATTTTTGGTTATGCTTTGTTCTTCTTTCAGACTGCTGATCTCTTTTTCCTTTTCAGTCAATTTGTTTTTAAGTTCTTTTAAAGACCTTTCAAATTTGACTTCATCAGTTAAGATTTTATCCCGAAGGTTTTCATTTACCTCTTTGATGTTAGCAAAAGCAATAATGCAATTGTCAGAACACAGTTTTTCAAGAACTTGAGGTGATACCTTGGCAGCAGCCATCATTGCACAATCACATTGATGATTTTCTTCATCATCAGCTCTTTCTTCTTTCTCACCTGCTTTCTCATCTTTCTTTTCTTCTTTGTCCTCTTCGGACCATGGATCTGTCAGTGGTTCAATCAGGGTTCCTGAACTTTCTCCCAGCAGTAGTTCACCAGCCACAGCAGTAACCACTGCTTCAGTCACACCATCCACTGTTTCTTCACTTAACTGTTCACCTTCAGTTTCAACCCCCTCTGGTATTGACTCTAATGCCATCAAACAAAATTCATCATTAGAAGGTTCATTAAAAGCATAGAGTGCAAAATTTTCATCACCAAGCTCATCAGGCATGCTGCTCCAGTCAACAAAGCCTTGAGTGAAAAAGCTTTGCTGATCTGGTTGTACCACTGCTGGAGCAGCTGTTTGAGGTGCAGCAGGTTGCACTTGTGCCTGGGGGACAGGGGTTTGAACATACTGAATTTGTGGGACAGTATTTTGGACATAATGCACAGGCACAGGGGTAGCAGCATAATGAGCAGTGTTAACATATGCTGCAGGGGTATATTGGGTATAATGCACAGTGCTTTGATTTTGAGGTCTAGGGTTTGAACTAGGATGAGTGATTATAGGACCAGTTGTTTGACTCCTGCATTCCCTAGTGAAATGACCTAGCCTATTGCACTTGTAACACTTGATTTTCGATTTATCCAACCCAACCCTTAGATTTCCATGTAAACCTGGGAATTTTCTCCCTGTTCTTTTGTAGAATTTGCTTGTTCTCACACTAAGCAAAGCCAACTGATGCAAGATGTCCATCTCCTCTAAGTCAGTGGGATCAAAATGTTGCAAATCATTAAGTTCAAAGCACAAATTATCTGACATCTGGTTTTCCGTGTTTGCAGTAAAAGCATAATTTGCAGAGTGAGGATCAGGGTTGGTAAAGTTACCACCAGCTGTTATATCAATGAAATGATCATAACCCTGTTCCTTACTACTGCTACCAGATTCTTCCTGACCAAGAAGAGCTGTGCTACCGAATGAGTAATCATCAGTGGCTTTTCCAGACTCTTGCAACTTCTTTTTCTGGTTCAACTCCCTTTCATAAGTCAGGAGTCTACCATGAAGTTGGGTCAGGGTCAGATCTTTGAACTCAACAGAGTTTCTAGTCACAAATGCAATTGTGTCCCATTTATCAGGTAGTGATCTAAGAAACCTGCTATTTTGGGTTGATTTTGGAAATTCAACCTTAACAAGTCTTAGCTCACTGATGAGACAACTGAACCGTTCAAATTGTTGGGTCAATGTTTCACCCTTAATGTGACAAAAGGTTTCATACTGCTGATTCAGAATTCCCCTATTGTTTTCAATAACTTCTTCAGTACCCCCAAACTGTTCCTTCAAGGCATCCCATAGCTCTTTTGCACTGTTGCAGTGCAACAGTCCAGCATAGATCTCATTTGGTAATGCAGATGCTATGATGCTAAATGCTTTGGCATCCAGTTCGAACTTTTGAAAATCAGTTTCAGTATAGTTTTCATAAGGTTTTGGTACGTTCTTCTTTGGATCCTCAGCACTTGGCACCATAGGAACATAGGGACCAAAAACAACTGACCTCCAACATCCAGTGTTCTGTTGAGCAAGGATGTGACCCATCCTTCTCTCCCAGATGTTGTATTCATTACGTTTAAGCATAGGTGGTTTAAAAAGCGAGCCAACATTATTCTTATCATCTTGTGATTGTGACGTCATCTTGGTTGTTTTACAGACACTGATTAATCAACTTTAATGGTGATTAAACCTTACTCTGTTTTTCAACAAACCGAACAAACTATCGATATCAACGATTTTGAGCTGAACTATTTATGTCAAAATGATTGTTAAATCAAATTTGACTGTCCCAGCTCTGATACCAATTGTTGGATCTGAGTTTGGTTTTGATTGTATTTTCTGTTCGAATTAAAATGGAAATGGATGAGTTGTGCAGCGGAATTAATATGGAAACAAACTTTGCATACAATCAAACGAGCGTATTGCTTTGATCAAGACATTTTCAACAAAGAACCGAATGATTGAATTTAATTTCAACAACGATTACAAAGTAATGCTTGAATACAAACTCCCCCTCAGCCAGAGCTCAGTGTTTGTTCGTGCAAAGAAGACGGTGTTGCAAAGAGCTAATAGAACAGTACAGAGCACTGTTCTATTTATAGGCACTAGCAAACCACTGAGCATCTAATGCTGACGTCACCATGAAAGTGATATCTAACCTCCTAACAAACTCTAAACTCTGATCAATACAAACACCGCTATGCTAACTACTGCTATTACATTACATTACAAACAGACTATAGATCAGCTGCTGCAACCTTCCACTGCTGTGAACCCAGCAGTACTTGTCCGGATCAGCAGTGCTTGACTCAAGGCAGTAGATTGAATCAACAGAGCTTTAGTCTTTCATCAGGTCTTTACTTGAGCAGCAGTTTGACGGTCAGTAGCTTGCACGATCAGTAGATAGGAGGTCAGTAGATGTTGAAATCACTTTCAAGGGGAGAGACTTGTATGTAAACATCTGTAAACGTCTGCTTATTCTGGATCCACTGCTCTGATCCAGTTTTGGCTTTAATTATCTGTTCCTCTTGGTAGGGTTCAATCCCAACATCTCCAGATCGATGAACTTGAGTATGTCCCTTTTCCAACCAAGTTGGCATCTTCTAGGTATGTTTTTGGTTGTCAATATCGATTGCCCTAACCTCCACTGAAACCAGATGAAGTTCTTCATTCATTGAATCATTAAAGCATGTCTATGTGTGTGAGATTGTGGCATCTCACCTCTGTTTAACCTATAAACAGGAACAAATGGAAACAACGATGTTGATTTAGCAAGAACCAAGAGGTTCAACAAGGTGCATTATGGTAATTAATTTTGATATTTTTGTGTGGTTATCTTTAAGAACAATACTAGCTTTGTTCACATTATAGCTTAATCTCTTATTTTTAAAAGTATGAAATTTGTTCTTGTTCTTCTTTTCGTTTCATGATTTATGTATAGTGTAGTGCAAGTATGATGGAAGATGAAACCAGGAGAAGGAAACGGAAGGCCACAAAACTTCAAAGCTAAGTAGAGTAAGTTGAGGCTTTGGACAAATTATGTACCACCAGCAACTAATTCAAAGGCCATATCAGACAATTTTACTGAGAAGGTTGGTCTAAATATTAGTTTCCTGAACAGTCTATTCCTTTCCTCTCATTTTAAATTAACTTAAAAACTTATATTTTATTTTTAATTTGTTACAGGTTGTTGAAGTTGTTAGCGGAGACTGCATTATCGTTCTGATGATTGTCTTCCATTTGGCAGTCCAGCAGCTGAGAGACATGTAGGTGACTACCATGATGAAATGCCTTCTTATCGGTGTTGCGGTTTAGATAGACCTGATTTTCCATATCTATTTCAGGGTCATCTCCTTTGCGTTTTCTACATAGTCACATCATTGCAAGTTTTTTTATCCCGCCGCAACGCGCGGGCATTCCCACTAGTATTATTTTAAGGCTTGAAATAATATAACACACAAAAATACCAAGAATTACCATCCAAAATATTACCAAAAATTCCAAGGAATAGATATACATACTTACACAAAATATTGATGCAACCGAACTATGAAATATGAGACTTACGAAATATTCCAGAAAATATATTCACAAAGAATATTTTGGTAAATAATATTTTGGACACCTAGGAAGTAAAAATATGATTTTTACAATTTCTACAAGAATATATCATATTTTGGCAAGAGGAAAATATATTATTTTTGGCAAGGGTGAAATATATATTTTTCTTGAAATTTTTAGAAGATATATATATTTTTTTTAAATATATATTTTCTTACACAAACATGAAATACAATACTTTTAGGAGAAATATATATTTTCTCAAATAAATATGAAATATACCATTTTTGGGAAAAATGAGTGTATGTATATTTTCCAAGTGGACTTGAAAATATATTGATTTTTGGAACTTATAAGAGAATACAAATACTTTTGCCAAAGAAAATTATAAATAATTTTTCTAAGTAATATTCCTTAAAATATATGTTTTGGAAATATATATTGGATCCTTATTAAAGATAATATTCCGGAATAATTAAGGTGAAATTAAGTATAAGGATACTTAATAAATACAATAAAAATATGTATTCTCGTACGTATTAATGCACACCGGAATACGACCCCAAAACATGGCAAAATACACATGTATAAGATACCCCCATCCTTGGGAAGGAAATACAAGTATAAATACTTGGGAAGTATTATTACAATAATATTATTTAAAAATTATTCCAAAAATTTATAAATATAATTTAAGTTAAAATATTAATTATTTTAACAAATAATTATATAACTTGGAATAATATCGAAGACACAAAAGAAACGTAACTCAAGGACATTAATACTAAGTCAAGGCACGACCCGTTCGTCTAATAGACATTAGTACGTTGTAGGTAGTCATGTTCACCGGAGAAGCTCGAGTTACGATTGTTGAAGACGCAAGATTGTGAGTTTCGTGTTCCCCCTTTTCTTTAACTGTTTTCAGTTTTATAACTTCGGGGGTGCAGTACATGTTACAACTGTTTACAAACATTACCAGTTTGGTATGGTTAGCTAAGGAAGGGTACACCTAGATCATGTGAGTGGTGGGTATAACGCTTAACGCCATCAATCCTCGTTGTAGGACAGAGGGACATGAGTGATAGATCTATTTGGGTGTAGCGAGCCCCGCCCATGTTGGACCAGGGTTGGCCCATGGGTAGACTATGCCTTACAGCCGGATGCCCAGTGCAAAATCTGCTAGGTTTGAGCTTTCCTGCATCACGTCACACATATCAATGGCCTTGCTAACCATTGGTGATCTGTTTTTCCTTGTTGCTTTCATACCGGGATTTATAAACTTACATACATACTTACAATGATTTCAAAGGTTTATTCATACACACAAACAAACACACGAACTCGCTCAACTTTTGTTGATGTTTTCAAAATACATGTATTTCAGGGAATTAGTAAGTGGATCTGGCGGGCGTTGGAAGTTTCATGCTGCGTTAGGAATAAGGATGTCATCCATGGTCCTTGGGTTTGGTCAGTATGTCTTATTCCTGGACGAGACACGTCTTCCGAACCTTGGTTTTATTTTATATATTTTGATGAGTCCTTAGTGAACTCATAAACAATTCGTATGGGTTGTAAAACTTGAATTTGAAGTCTATGTTTAAACAATGATGTTGTGATGTTTTCAAACTTATTTAATGGATGACAAATCTATGGTTTTATCATATAGTTGTTGTTATGATTGAATGCAATGGTATTAAGGAAGTCACACCATAATCACGCTTCCTTAAAAGTCAGGGTATGACAGCTTGGTATCAGAGCTTCGATTGTAGCGAACTAGGATTCCTTCTCGAGTCTAGACTACAATCATTGGGGCTCTTATGAAAATATTTTTACAACATGTTTTCATTGCATACACGAAACGCCAGATCCAGGAAACAAACATTTTTTTTTACAAACAAAAGACAAAAAATACACTTCAAAGTTTATGTTTATGGTTCAGTCTGAGAGACTGGGTAGTTCAGTCTGAAAGACTGGGTGGTTCAGTCTGAGAGACTGGGTGGTTCAACCTGAGAGACTGAGTGGTTAAGTCTGAGAGACTGGGTGGTTCAGTCTGAGAGACTGGGTAGTTCAGTTTGAGAAACTGAGAGGTTTAGTCTGATAGACTAGGCGGTTTAGTCTGGGAGACTGGGTAGTGCAGTCTGGGAGACTGGGTGGGATAATCTGGGAAGACTAGGATGGATACGTGAATACATTGTTATTAATTACATGCTTAATGATGGTTGTTGATATATGTGCATATGTTGTGATTGTTTTGTTACAGACACTATGTCTTTATCTGAGAGTGGACTGTCTGATACTGTCGACCCCATGGCCATTGTTTCTGACGATGAGATCGTCCCAGAGCCGGAGATCTTTACCTCTGATACCGAGAGTGACCCGGAGATGATGTCGGATGACGACGACGATTTTCAGCCTTTTGCGCTGCCCGACTTTGGCGATGATTTACCGCATGCTGATGGTATCCCTGACGAGGATCCCTTTTCTTATTCCTATTCCTGTCCAGGACCATCTCATCCTCGGACATCCCGATGGTGAGCATGTCGTGGCACCGATCCTCGCCCCTTTGCCTCTTGCGGCCTTTCCTTTCGAGGATTTGCCTTTTGATGACTTGTCTGATTATGATGTCGATCTTTTTATTGATGGTCCCCCTGATGATGCCCAGGGTGATGGAGTTTTAGCTGAGGATGTCATTGTTGTTCCACTCGTTGAGGTTCCTATTATTGAGGTTTCCTCTGATCACTCTGTTCCAGATTCCTTTGAGTCTGTGTCATCCTCCGCCTTGCATGCAGTGGGACTGCGACGTTATGCCACTGATACTGATGATGATACAGCCATGTCAGCTGCACCGATTCCTCCATATGACATTGAGCCTGGACTTGAGTTTGATTTTATCCCTATCGATCAGCCTGTTGATGCACCCGCTGATCCTGAGCTGATACCTGCTGATCCTGAGCTGGCACCTGCTCCTGAGCCTCTGCCTGATTTTGATCCTATCCCATTTGGCATACCTGATGTTGCACCACTTATACCGGATCTAGTTCCTGCACCCGCTGACCCTCCTTTTATTGAGCCTGTTACTCCCCCACATGCACCTGTTGATGTTGCTCCTTTTCATCCGGTTGAGTCAGATGTACACCATGCCAACTTACCTATCACCTTCTTGCAGGACATACCCGCACCCCGTCCAGGGGAAGGCCCTTCTAGCCAGCAGCCTGGCCATGACCCACATGTGACAACAGATTTTTCTCACATGCCTCAGTATACACCTAGTGCTCATTTTACTTCTTCACCGCTAGATGAGCCACTCATATGGTTTCTACCGAACACCATGCCAGCTTCTGATCCCTACCATCCCTCACACTTCACTGGTTATACACGGGATGAGTTACTCTTGTCATTGCAGCTTCAGTATGAGATCCTGTGTCGTAGAGTTATGGAGCTTGAGAGGACTCCACGTCCTCCACCTTGTTCATGTCCGTCACCTTTTGCGACTCCACCTGCTCCTCTTTTGCCTTATCCAGATTTTGATGTTCGATTTCTCACCATGGAGTAGCAGATCAGCTATCTGTTGCATCACGTTTATGATCTTGAGGAGGAGCTTGTGCATGTGCGTAGCTTGCTTTTCTTTCCTCCACCTCCTCCTCCACCACCATCGGCATAGCCGGTTTTTGGTTTTATGTAGGTAGCTGACTTTTGATGAGAGCACCGCTATTGAGCCTAGCTTGCGAAGCCTTTTGGAGACCACTTTTTGATTATATGACTGTTGTAGACTGATAGACATATTGGACAAGGGTGGTGTGACCCTGTAGTCCCCTTTTGATGTGATACGATACATTTGTCGAACATGCAACTGTATTTGTCGTCGATGATTAATGAAAGCTCAATCATAATGTTCTCATTATATACGTTGTTGAATTACACATTGGTGATATGAATGTGATGTTATATGCTTACTTGCGTTGATAAATGCTATTACATACACGTACTACATACTTAACATACTAATTAAGACCTGAACAATACAATCTTCTTTATAGAAGATGCCTCCACGAAGAAACAATCAGTTGCCCACAACAGAGGTAGAATTGCAAGAACGGATTTCACAAGCAATCGCACAACATGAGGCCTTACGCTCTGAACACAATGGAGGTACCTCAGGAAATAACCCACCTCACGGTAATGTTTAAGTCACTTAAGACACATTACGTTACGTTTGGACATTCCATGTGCGTTTGCTAACACTTTCTGTGAATGATGTTGCTTGTACATGCTGTACTTACAAGCAGTTCCTAGACTGCAAGCCTCTGAACTTTGACAGCACTGGAGGTGCTGTAGCTTACGTTAGATGGGCTGAGAAAACCGATTCTGTGTTGCGAATGAGCAAGTGTGCGCCAGAGCACCAGGTCACCTACATTTCTGGACTTTTTCTAGACGGGGCTCTATCATGGTGGAACCTCCAGGTTCAGACTCTGGGAGAAGAGGCTGCGAATACTATGACTTGGGATGAGATGAAGGAACTGATGCACAAGAAGTACTGTTCAAGGGCTAAGATTCAGAAGTTGGAAACCGAGTTTTGAAATCTTAAGATGGATGGACCTAAGATTGCTGAATACGTGCAAAGATTTCATGACTTATCTCGCGTTGTCCCCTACATGGTCGAACCAGAGTTCAAGCGAATTGAGCATTTCATCTGGGGATTGGCACCCCAAATTATGAGCATGGTGACGACATCGAAGCCTCCAACAATCACTGAGGCCATTGATTTGAGTGTGGCATTGACTGAAGAAGCGATTAGGCTGAACAAGTTCTCATTCTCTGATGGAAAGAAGAAGGAGACTCATGTCGAGTCGTCTGGAGAGAACAAGCGGAAGTTCTCCAACTTCAAGAAGAGTACTCAAGGAAACAACAGTGGTAACAAGAAAAGAGATGCGAACCCACCAGCCGAGGTCAAGACTGGTGCTGTGAGTTCTGAGAACAAGGGGAAAGGATACATGGGCACCTTGCCTAAGTGTGATGTATGTCAGTTCCATCATGCCGGCCTATGTAGGTATAGGAAGTGTGAATCTTGTGGGAAGAATGCTCATTCGAAGGAGACATGCTGGGCCGGTACTGGCCATGGAAATGGTGGTAAGAGAGGAAATGGTAGTGGAAACGGAAACCATGGTGGAAACGGTTACGAAAAACGCAATCAAGGAGGAAATGGCGGTAATGGTAATCGTGGTGGTACTGGAAACCAAGCCAGTAATGGAAATCGCAACCAAAACAATCAGGGTGGTACTGGAAACAAGCAAGGATGCTTTAGTTGCGGAGATGTTGGGCATTTCAAGTGGGATTGCCCAAAGAACAACCAAGTCTAAGGAAGAGTTTTCAACATTGGGGCTAGAGAAGCACGTCAAGATCCGAACGTAGTCACGGGTACGTTCCCTATCAACCAACACTTTGCATCTGTACTGTTTGATACCGGTGCCGATTATAGCTTTATATCCCTAGAATTTAAGAATATACTTGGATTAGTAGCTAGTAAGCTAGATATTCCATACTCGATAGAACTAGCTAATGGAAAGCTAGTAGAGGCAAACGAAGTGATTAAAGGCTGTGCAATAGAACTCGGAGAGCATGAGTTTACGCTTGATCTTCTGCCAGTCGAGTTGGGAAGCTTTGACGTGGTAGTTGGAATGGATTGGTTGTCGGGTAATCGAGCTGAGATCGTATGCCATGAGAAGATCATTCGCGTCCTGATGGTGAATGGAGAGACGATTGTAGTGCATGGAGAGAAGCATGATATGCCTCTAAGGATTATCAGTTGTTTGAAGGCTCGGAAATGTTTGCAGAAAGGATGTGTTGCCTTCTTGGCGCACGTTGTGGACAAAGAAGCCGATGAGCCGAAGCTGGAAGATATCCCAGTTGTGAGGGAATATCCTGAAGTCTTCCCTAAAGACTTGCCAGGATTGCCACCGTAAAGACAAGTCGAATTCCACATTGACTTAGTTCCAGGCGCCGTGCCTTTAGCTAAGGCACCTTATCGACTTGCGCCTTCCGAGATGCAAGAGTTGTCGACACAACTTCAAGAGCTTTTGGACAAGGGATTTATTAGACCAAGCTTCTCGCCTTGGGGAGCTCCAGTTCTGTTTGTCAAGAAGAAGGACGGTAGTTTTCGTATGTGCATAGACTACCGAGAGCTGAACAAGTTAACCATCAAGAATCGGTATCCCTTGCCGAGGATTGATGATCTATTCGACCAACTTCAGGGTTCAAGTTACTACTCCAAGATCGATCTTCGATCAGGCTATCACCAGCTGCGAATTCAGGAAGAGAGTATACCGACGACTGCTTTCAGAACTCGTTATGGACATTACGAGTTTCTAGTAATGCCATTTGGTTTGAAAAATGCGACAGCAGTATTTATGGATTTGATGAACCGAGTTTGCAAGCCGTATCTTGATAAATTCGTGATTGTATTCATTGACGATATTTTGATTTATTCACGGACGAAGGAAGAGCATGAACAACACCTTAGAGCCATTCTAGAACTGCTCAAGAAGGAGAAACTATACGCAAAGGTCACAAAGTGCGAGTTCTGGTTGCGTGAGGTACAGTTTCTTGGTCATGTGGTGAATGAGGATGGAATCCATGTGGATCCCACCAAGATCGAGGCAATTAAGAATTGGGAAACTCCAAAGACGCCAACAGAGATCCGTCAGTTCCTAGGTTTAGCTGGGTATTATCACCAATTCATTGAGGATTTTTTGAAAATCGCTCAACCGCTGACCTCCCTTACTCAGAAGGATAAGAAGTACGAATGGGGAGATAAACAAGAAAAAGCTTTTCAGTTGCTCAAGAACAAGCTTTGCGATGCACCTATTTTATCCCTACCCGAAGGCACCAATGACTTCGTGGTGTATTGTGACGCCTCGCGTCAGGGATTGGGCTGTGTGCTGATGCAGCGACAGAAGGTTATAGCTTATGCTTCGCGCCAATTAAAGGTTCATGAGAAGAATTACACCACGCATGATTTGGAACTAGGTGCAGTGGTGTTTGCTTTGAAGATTTGGAGACATTACTTGTATGGCACCCGATACACAATCTTTACTAATCACAAGAGCTTGCAGCACATATTCGATCAGAAAGAGCTTAACATGAGACAAAGACAATGGGTTAAGTTGCTAAATGATTATGATTGTGAAATCAAATATCACCCAAGAAAGGCGAATGTGGTAGCGGACGCCTTAAGTCGAAAAGAGAGGATTAAGCCCATAAGGGTTAGGGGTTTGGAGATGATCATTCAAACAGACCTCTCGTTGCGCATTCGTGCTGCACAGAAAGAAGCTCTTAAGAAGGAAAATCTTAAGGGTGAATATCTCCGTGGGATGGAGAACCAGTTGGTACCCAATGAGGAAGGAACATTGTGTTTCATGGGACGAATTTGGGTTCCTCTATGTGGTGGTCTTAGAGATGTGATCTTTGATGAAGCTCATAAATCAAGGTACTCGGTCCACCCAGGATCGGATAAGATGTACCAAGATTTGAAGGATTTCTACTGGTGGCCAAGACTAAAAGGTGATGTTGCGACTTACATCGGAAAGTGCTTAACCTGTGCCAAAGTAAAGGCTGAATATCAGAAGCCTTCAGGTCTCCTACAGCAACCTGAGATACCCATGTGGAAGTGGGAGCAGATCTCGATGGATTTTATAACGAAGTTACCAAAGACACCCAGAGCTCATGACACGATTTGGGTAATCATAGACCGTCTGACAAAATCTGCACACTTTTTACCGATCCGAGAAAAGGATAACACGGGTAAGCTAGCTGAGCTATACCTAAAGGTGATAGTCGCTCGCCATGGAGTGCCTATCTCGATCATATCTGACAGAGACGGAAGATTTGTGTCAAGGATTTGGCAATCATTCCAAGAAGCGTTTGGTTCTCAGTTGAATTTGAGCATGGCATTTCACCCACAAACGGACGGCCAAAGTGAGAGAACGATTCAAACACTTAAAGATATGTTACGAGCTTGTGTAATGGACTTGGGTGGCAGTTGGGACACTCACCTACCTTTAGTAGAGTTCTCCTATAACAACAGCTACCATACAAGCATTCAAGCTGCACATTTTGAAGCTCTCTACGGACGAAAGTGTCGATCGCCCTTATGCTGGGCAGATGCAGGTGATAGATAGCTGGTTGGTCCCGAATTGGTCCAAGAAATGACAATAAGATAATGCAGATCTGACAGCGCATTAAGGCGGCTCATGATCGACAAAAGAGCTATGCGGACCAAAGAAGGAAACCTTTGGAATTTGAAGTGGGAGATATGGTTTTGTTGAAAGTTTCACCTTGGAAAGGTGTGGCACGCTTTGGGAAGCATGGTAAGTTAAACCCACGATTCATTGGACCGTTCAAAATCCTGGAGAGGATTGGCCCTGTAGCTTACAATTTGGAACTACCTGCGGAACTTAATGGTGTTCATGATACATTCCATGTATCTAATCTCAAGAAGAGTCCAACACAGGAAACAGTGGTTATACCTGCTGATGAAGTTCACATTGACGACACACTCCATTTTACAGAAGAACCCGTTGAGGTTATCGATTGGAAAGTTAACAAAACTAGGAGTAGTGTTAAACTTGTTAAGGTCCGATGGAACACGCGTCACGGCCCAGAGTTTACATGGGAGCGTGAGGACCGCATGAAAGCTAAGTACCCACATTTATTCCCTAACACCCCTACAGCTGGTAGTAGAGAGCTTAAAATTTTGGGGACGAAATTTTCTTAACAGGGGGAGAATGTGACAACTGTAAAAAATCCAGGTATCCGTACAATTAATTAATCATAATTAGTGCTTAATGACTGTGCTGAATTACAATTAACTGCTTTCTGATTACTGCCATACACATACATGTGCATCATACATTGTTTAATGTCAAATCAATACTGCATGAAAGCGATATTGCCTCCAATGATGCATTAAGTACAGTTAGCACAATTATCCGATAAATCAGGAAGATGCTGATGGAACTCAGCACATAGACAGACAGTGCATTGAGGCACAGAATGAGCCAGAAACCAAGTACTACACTAGTATAGTGTGTAGGAAAGTAAGGATCATAAAACTGCTTTTCTAGGTGATAGTTTAAGTGCCGGAAAGGGCCTAAAACTCACCCAAAGTGCTGAATTCAGCAACAATCAACATTCTAACAATATAATTTCATGCAGAAATATGCTTAAATGGTCCTGAATGCTTTCCTAAGTGTCGGGAATTAAAAGTGTCACAAAAGGGTACATAAAGCACACTAAACTGCATAGTTTAGCATCTTAAGAAACAGTATCCGACCGAACAACCGGACACTACCCGAAACATCAAATTTACACTAGAGGCACTGTTTTAACATTTCCAAGCTATTTATGGTCCCCGAACACCAAAACCCCTCCTAAAAATATCTAATAACTAGAACACGTAATGAATACTTGGATTTGAACTAGAATATAACCAACTAAGTTGAAACCTATGCTAGACCCCCCCCCCACCTATCTTACGGCCCATACATGGCCCCCACATGAAGATTTGTTTTAATAAATTAATGGATCTTGTATTTGATTTTTGTAGCATATTATTCAAGGGATAATTTGGTTAAATGGTTATAAGTAGAACTTGAAGGATTTAGAGCTCATAATCTTCCACACACTAAACACACACTACTCTCTTCCTCCCTTGCTCTTGCTCTTGTTCTCGGCCGAAACCCACCACAACCATCATCATCATCATTCAACTTTCTTCATTCATTCCATATACATACAAAGGTGCTAGAAGCAAGATTAAGGAGCTTGGTGGCTTTGGATCTTGAAGAACCTCTCTTGTGTGCTTTTATCCACTCATTTTCTTCACTTGAATCATCCCTAGCCTTGAGCTAGTGGTAAGAACCTTGTACACTCTATTTCACACCTATTTTAAGTAGTTAAAGATGAATCTTGATCAAAAACTTGAAGAACACTAAAGATCATAAGCATGAAACATGAACATAAGCTTATTAAATGAAGTAATCTTGATGAATATGAGTTGTTAAGCTTGTTGATCATTGAATGTTTGTAGAAATGATGTTGATCATCATATGATCTTGCTAGATCATGATTAAAAACATAGTCTTGCAAGATGAGAGGATGAACTTGATGAAAGTGAATGGATCATCCTTATGAAAATCATGAACTTGAAAGAATATAGTTGTTTTCTTGAAAAACCATGATCAAAGTAAGTTGTTAAACATATAGATTGTTGGTACATAGATGTCTGTTAACTTCGTCTTTATAAAGTCTTGTTTCTAGATAGGATAATCCAGTGCTCAACAGGATAGAAATTAGGGTTTGTATGTCAAAGGGGCATTTCGCACGAAATGACAAGAGTCATTTCGTACGAAATGATACAATGGTATTTCGCACGAAATAGCTATGTTTGGTTTCGTACGAAATAGCTACCCCTATATATAGCTTGAGCTGGTTGTCATTTGTAAGTTTCCGATTTCAGAGCCGAGGTGCTACCGATTTGTCAAACGATCTGTAAAAGCTGTGAAATCAATAAAAAGAAGATAATTAGGGAAAATCAAGCTGTATCAAGTTAGAATCATTGATTCCGCCTTTGATTCTGACTCAAAACTCTTCTGAACGACTCATTCAGGTCACACGACGATCCAACAAGTGGTATCAGAGCTCAGGATGAAGAGTTCATACCGATTCAGCTTGTTTCCAACAGAATTTCTCACTTCTACTCATTCTTTTCAAAATTAACGGATTTTTTACGGTTAAAATGGACTAATTTTCATACAATCCATGTGAAACACAGTTTTATTGAATCCTTGAAAGAATTGGACCAAAATTCACCCTAAAACCAGATCAATTGGACAAAAATGTGGCCGACAGGATGATGTCAGCATCATTTCACACGGAATAGTAGAGCATCATTTCGCACGGAATCAAATTTGAGAAGTCCATTTCGCACGGAATCAACCTGTTAAAGTTCATTCCGCACGAAATCAATCTTGAGAACCTCATTTCGCACGAAATCAACTTTCCAGAACTTCATTTCGCACGGAATCAACCTTGGAACTTCATTTCGTACGAAATAGACATCTATTTCGTACCAAAGTGGCTATTTCGTACCAAAGTGCATTTCGTGTATAGACCATTTCGCTTGAAACCATCATTTCGTGTGAAAGCTCATTTCGCATGAAGTCATTCCGTTTGAAGACTGTTCATTTCGTTTGAAACTCATTCCGCGTGAACCATTTCGTTTGAAATTGTTTTTAAAATCCAAAAACTTTTCTAAGTGTTTGTTGATTGTCCCAGGTACTTAAAGATGGATGATTTTCTGAATCCGTTCAGTGACGCTTTTGCTTTCATAGGAAGCACAGGAGATGATACATCAAGTAACACAAATGAAAATGCTCCAAATCCAAGTGCAAAGAAAACCATTGCTGACTCTTTGAGTGTTGATAGTGCCTATGGTACTTACAACAAACCGCCCAAGCTAATGGCGATAGAGGAATACAATAAATGGGCTACAAGGTTTGAAGAATGGCTGAAAGCTTTTGCATATCAAAGTTGGAAGAGCATGAAGAATGGTTTTGATATGGGAAGAACGGATTATGAAAACATAGAAGAGAATGAAGTAGAAAGATTTGTTTCTGAACAGAAATATGTCGCCTTACTTCATCAATCTGTGAGGGATGACATTATTTCATTAATCGAGTACAAAGATTCAAGAGATCTATGGGAGAAACTGAAAATAAAATGTGTGGGTAGTGCCGAAATTGTTAAAAACAAAAAGAAGCTGTTAAGAAAAGAATTCGATCTGTTTGGGTGTTTGAAAAACGAATCTGTGACAAAGATGATAGAAAGATTCGGTCATTTGAAGATGGAACTTGCAAGACATGGAATTGTGTATACTCAGGAAGAATTGGTTGACAAACTGTTTGATTCATTGCCTGATGAGAAAGACTGGCAGTACTTTGCTTTGATGCTGAAGAACACAGTAAAATCGACTGATCTGACAGTTGATCTGTTAATCAAAAGATTGGAGAGTCATGAATTGGAGATCAGAAAAATGAACAAAGTTAACAACTCCTCATATCAGCAAAATGTTGACTTGTATTATCGAGGAAGTATGATCCCGAAAACTGTATCACCAAAGACAGCTTCTCAGCAGAAAATTCAAACACGATGAATCAAGAAAGACCAAGCAGTGGTTATCATGGAGGGTCATCTTCAACTACTCCAAGTCAATCAGTTCCGAAAAATCTGTTTCAGTGCAATATTGCTGTAGACCTAAAGAATGCTCAAAACTTCAGTGAAGAATCCGCAAAGCAACAAATGGTGTTTTTAGCATCTGTCTTAGAATCTTATGAAAGCCTCGTAGCGGGAAAGATCGGAAACACTAACCTCACCAAGGAAGATTATGATCAGATCGACCCCGAGGAGATGGAGTTGATTGATATCAGTTGGTGTATGGCGAGTGCGGTTAGGAGAGCTCAAAGATTCATGGAGATTACCGGTAGACATTCTATTGGTGGACCTTCAAACAAGCTAGGGTTTGATAAGTCAAAGGTCACATGCTTTAAATGTAAACAAAAAGGTCATTTTAAACGTGAATGTCGAAATGCTTCTGCAGATGAAACGGCAAATCCTTTCCAAGAAGATTATTACAAAAGAGCAATTTATCATCAAAACAAATTCGAATCTCCCAGAATGAAGCAGATAGAAGAAGCTCCCAAAGAAAAGTCGAGAGCATTATCCATGACGATGAGGGATATGATTGGAGTGAAGTGTTACCAGAAGAAGACGCAGTGGGATATGCCTTCATAGCAAAGATTGTTCCTTTCAAAGATACCAGAACAGAGGAAGTGAAATACATTAACAGAAAGGTGTCAGCTCAATTCATGAAAAGCAGAATTTATCAAACATGGAAAGAAGCGAAAAAATCAAATAGATGGGATCCTGATAGAGAATGTTATCTAGATCCTAAAGGAAATATAGCTGTTGATCCAGATTCTGTAACTGTTGAGACTCTTACCCAGCAAATTGCAGAACAAGAAGAAGCAAGACAGAGAATGTGGTGGGGAGGAGGAGAAGCTGAAGTAAAAGAAAAAAAAAAGAGAAAGAGTCGTAGCCAAAGAAAGTTGATGACGGGATAATTGACACATCGAAAGAATTCACCGCAGAAAATCCGAAGCAAATGGCTGACAAAGTACTTGCAGCAAAAGAGCTAGAGGTAGTTTCTGAGTCTGGAACTGAGTCTAAAAGCAAGGTCAGTTCAAATGATTCAATCGATGAGTTAGGTAAGAAAGCTAAAATTGAGAGCGACTGCAAAAATTGCATGAAAAATTGCAAAGTTTGTAGTACACTTGCTTACCTCAGCGGTAAAAAGACCGAAGAACTGACAGAAAGAGTCAGAGGAGTTGAAAATCAGATCTTAAGCCGTGACAAAATGTTAAAAGCTTCAAATGATCGTTTAAAAGAATTAACTGAGAAAATAGAAAATGATAAAATTGACGTAGAACGAATCAGGAAAGAAAATGAAAAATTAATTCATGAAAATCGTCAAATTTCAGAAAATTATGAGAAGTTAAAAAGTACGGTAAAAGTTTCTGATGAAAGAAATGGTAAAACAAACAAAGAAAATTTATAACTTTCAGGAGTACTTCGGTCAAAAGAAGAGCAAATCAACCAACAGTTGGATGAGATTGCTAATCTGAAGCTTCAGTTTCAGGAAGCTAAGATTGAGAATGAACGCATCAATCTGAAACTCAACAGTTACAACTCCGCAAGTTTTGTTCTTCAACATATCGTTCCTAAACCAATCGGGAAGAACAAAGCTAGCGAAGATGTTTATTCGGACGGAACTGGGGTTGGGTATCATCAGGTTCCACCGCCAGTATTAAATAATTTCTCAAAGAAAAAGTCCGGGTTGGTTAATGATAATGACACAAATGAAGTTAAACTTCCAGAATCAATCGACGTTACATTCAATTCATCATCCGATGAAGACAGTGTTCAATCTGAAATTGTTAAAAGCATGGCAGAAAATGTTTTAAAATCTGAGAGTGATTTAGCTGAGGATGAAGAATGTTTTCTAGATAAATACATTCCGAAATCAAAATCCAAAAACAACTTAAATGATGAACCTAATCTTGTGATGTACAAGATGTCGGGATCGGATAAGTTGTATTCGGATTTTGAATTTCCGTTGGAAAATGTGAATGTTGACAAATTGAAAAATGTGTTTAAGTTGGTTGAGATTGATGTCAGTGAAATCGAAGGTTTGAATCGTTCCAAAAGGCAATTAAATTTTGAAAAAGATAAAGCTTACCACAAAAAACCTGTTGTACCGCCGCGTTTTTTCTAACAACAATCAAAACAAATGGTCGGGTGGTTATGAGGGTGGTAAGAATAATCAAAGAAGGAGCTTTCAAAACAAGAAGTTTGTTGAGAAAAAGGTGTTTGTAAAAAGCTCGAGTTCTCATTCCGAGCAAGAATCTGAGATTTTTTCAAAATCAAATGAAGAGTTTTTTGAAGAAAAGGCCTCACAACCTTAGACCAAAGGCACAAGTCGGGAAGTTGATACCCGTACATGCTTTAAGTGCAACAAAGTTGGACATATTACACGAAAGTGCACCAACTTAAAGCCTAAGTCTGAAATTGTTGAGAGTCAGAAAAAGAAAAATGTTGCTAAAGGCAAAGCTCCAATGGTTGTTGAGAAGAAAGTTTTGAAAAATGAAAACACCAAATTCAAAACTGAATCCGTAAAGAATGTGGTAACTAAAACTGATAAATTTTACAAACGGGTTGCTTCGCCTCAACAAACATGGAAGCCAAAATCTGTTGAAAAGAAATCAAGTTCTCCAAAACCAAAGGTTTCTGAGACGGAAAAACTATCATCTTCTACCACTCCGGTAAAGATAAATGTTCCTTTGGATTACTATGAGAAACTTGAAAAACAAGAGTCTACTACTTCTGAAAAGAAGTATGTGCCAAAGAAAGACCAATCATCTGGTCAACCTCTTAAAAATGATTTCTTTCTATACAAAGAGATTGAGATTGGATCTGAGGAGAGCTTAAAGATAAATGACAAGAATTTTCCGCCACTCTACACTACAAAAACTCACATCAAAGTCAAGCTTTCTGAGTCAAAAGAGGCTTGGGTGGCATCAAAATCTAACTAAAGTGTTTGTGATATGTGCAGGAGCTTCCAAGATCCGTTTCACATTGGATTATGGACAGTAGAGCTTCTCGGCACATGGCGGGGAAGAAAACCCTACTGTACGATGTTCGAGGGTTTAATGGAGGATATGTTGGATTTGCAGGCAATCAAGGTGGTCGAATAGTTGGTGAAGGAACTTTATCGAATGGTATCGTCACGTTTGAAAAAGTAAACTACATCGCCGAGCTTGAAAACAATCTTCTGAGCATTTCTCAGATCTGTGATCGCATGTATACAATGCACTTTACAGATAAGGAATGTTTGATATTGAAACCAGGATTTGTTATTCCCAAAGAGTGGGTTATCATGAGAGCACCTAGAGTCAATGGTCTGTACGTGTTGGACATGAGTGTAGCAACTACTACCACGGGTCAGGCTCACTGTTTTATGTCAAGAGCAACGGAAAAAGAATCGCAATTGTGGCATCGAAAGATGGGCCACATTCACCTGCGAAAAATGAATCACCTGGTGCATAACGACTTAGTAATTGGTGTTCATGTGAAAGGTTTTCATCTTGAGGGGGAGTGCATTAGCTGTATCAAAGGCAAGCAAAAGAAGAAATCTCACCCTAGAAAGAAGGTTAACTCGGTCTCGAGACCGTTAGAGAGACTTCATATGGATCTTTTTGGTCCAGTGAACGTCAAAAGCATAACTGGTGATCTCTACTGTCTAGTAGTAACAGATGATTACTCGAGATTTTCGTGGGTATCATTTCTGAAGTCAAAGGATGAGACGTTTGAAAGTTTGATGACATTGTTCAGAAAAATTGAAAACTTGTACCAAACTCGAATTAGAAAAATCATGAGTGACAACGGTACAAAGTTCAAGAACAACAAGATGGAAGAGTATTGTGATGAGAGAGGTATATTGCAAGAATTTAGTGCTCCATACACTCCACAGCAAAATGGAGTAGCAGAAAGAAAGAATAGGACACTAATTGAAACGGCTACGATGCTTGCTGATTCGAAACTACCAGTTAACTTTTGGGCAGAAGCAGTGTCAGCCGCTTGCTATACACTCAACCGGGTTCTTACGGTGAAGAAATTCAACAAGACATGTTTCGAGCTGATCAACAACCGCAAACCTAACCTGAAGTATCTGGAACCGTTTGGGTCTCCCTGTACAGTTCTAGAACCTTATGGTAAATTTGGTGCAAAGAGCATTGAAGGAATTTTCGTGGGTTATGCAAGTCCATTGAAATGAGTCTTTGTTCCAAGCTTGAAGCGGATCATCGAAGCACATAATGTTGAGTGTCAAAGTTATACCATGCCACCTCAGAATCCCGGTGACTCATGGCGTTTTAATTATGATACTCTGTGGGATTCATTCGATATAGAAGAAGAACCAGATTTCTTTGACGAGTTGGATATTCTGAGAGAATATGAAGCATCACAAGAAAGATTCCCAGCCGAGTCATCTAGACGTCAATTTCGAGCTTCCAATGACGATGAAGCCGGTCCTAGTAATGCTGGAGAACATGATGATATTCAGCAAACTCTTGACAATCAGACGGCAGTTAACGACAGACCTATATTCTATCATGGTGATTCAGATTCTGAGGGGGAACCGATCCAGATTTCAAGTCAAACAATTTTAGTCAGTGAACAAGGTGCAAATCAGAATGTCACAAATTTGGAAGGCGAGGTAGATGTTCCAGGCGAGGTGATGCCGAGAACTCTTTCGTACCATCCAGAAGAGCTGATAATTGGAGAATTACAATCAGGCGTTCACACTAGATGACAAATTGACCAAGACCTTACTTGTTTTTATTCTACAGTTGCTCTGTTACAAACTGAGTTTTCACTTAGTTGTTTTATTTCGCAGATTGAGCCGCGAACATATAAGGAAGCACTAACTGAAGATTCTTGGGTCAACGTGATGCAAGAGGAGCTGAGTCAGTTTGAGAAATTAGGAGTGTGGAAATTGGTAGACTTGCCTGATGGTCACAGGAAGATAAAAACCAAGTGGGTGTTCAAATGCAAGAGGGACGATCGAGGGGTTATTATTCGTAACAAAGCTCGACTCGTAGTCCAGGGCTTTAGTCAGCAGGAGGGTATAGATTTCACTGAAGTGTATGCTCCCGTTGCTAGACTTGAAGCAATCAGAATCTTCCTAGCATTTGCATCTTGGAAAGGTTTTAAAGTTTATCAGCTAGATGTTAAATCGGCGTTTCTCTATGGGAAGGTAAAAGAGGAGGTATATGTCGGACAGCCACCGGGCTTCACCGATCCAATCCACAAAGACAAGGTCTATTTACTGGATAAAGCGTTATATGGTTTACACCAGGCCCTGAGAGCCTGGTACGAGACATTGTCTCAACATCTGCTTGCTAACAGCTTCATCCGTGGAAAAGTGGATGCCACTCTCTTCACCAAAGAAGTCGACGGACATCTTCTGATAGTTCAAATATACGTGGATGACATCATATTTGGGTCGACAAATGAAACTCTGTGCAAAGATTTTGAAAGAGTTATGAAGCAAAAATTTGAAATGTCATCGATGGGTGAGATGAAATTTTTCTTAGGACTTCAGGTTGATCAATTACCTAAGGGAATTTTCATACATCAGACGAAGTATGTTCATGATATCTTAGAGAAATTTGGGATGTTCGGGACTACTCCAGCTTCCACCCCATTAGCAACGAACCATGGGATAAACCCTGATCTCACCGGAGAGAAGGTAGATGAAACGATGTATCGTTCCATGATCGGATCGCTGATGTACTTGACAGCTTCAAGACCCGATATCATGTATCCAACCTGCCTCGCAGCGCGGTTTCAGTCAAGCCCCAGAGCTTCGCATATGGTGACTGTGAAACGGATATTACGCTACCTGAAAGGAACTCCATCACTGGGGTTGTGGTATCTAAGAGAAGGTGATTTCACGCTCAAAGGGTATTCTGATTCTAATTTTGGATGCTGCAAAGTTAACGCTAAATCAACAACAGCGGGGTGCCAATTTTTCGGATCACGATTGGTCACCTGGCAATGCAAAAAGCAGACCTCTGTCTCTTTATCCACATGTGAAGCCGAGTATGTATCTGCTAGCACCTGCTGCTCTCAGATCTTGATGCGAGACTACGGTTTGCAATTTCTTAACACCCCTATCTTTGTTGATAATGAGGCAGTGATAAACATAACAAAAAATCATGTTCATCACGCTAAAACGAAACACATTGAAATTCGTCATCACTTCATCCGAGACTGTTTCGAGAAGAAGTTGATACGAATTGAGAAAATCCACACTGACGAACAAAAAGCTGATTTACATACCAAAGCGTTTGATAAAACTCGTTTTCAATATCTTTTAAAATTGAATGGTATGAAGCTTTTATCGGTGTTGGAGGAGATTCTTGGCGTAGATGAAGGTACCACTGTAGATGATGTTGAGAAGCAATTTGCAATGGTTTGTCAATTTTTTACTTGTTTTGGTATTTGGGGGAGGTAGGTTATATTTTCAGAAAAAATACAAAAACTGTAAAAAAATTTCAAAAATCAAAAAACATGAGATATTTTTTTAAAATTCAAAAACAATAGAAAACCGAAAAAGAGCTTGTGTAAAAAGGGAAAATGATAGTACATCAGCTTGACAGTTACAGTATGCTAAAGATATGGAAAGTTTAAAAGCGTTAAGCAGTCTCGCTGATGATATGCCGGTAGGTTTTTACACATTTAGTAGGTTTGTTCGGGATATAAACCTATATCATTACTTGCTTATTTCGTGGGGAACACTACTTGGATATATAGGTAACCCCTGAAATCTCGTTTGAAAGACCCCTCTTTCTGAAATACTAGGTCTTTATACTCAGTGATATCTGGGGTATTATCCCGGGACTTCTGATAATGCGAAAGCAATGGCCTAGTCCCCGTATAATACTTTACTGCTGCTTGAAATAAAAGCCCGCCCTCAGCATAAAAAATGATGAAACATTGAAAAATGCAAATCATGTGCTGTTGTAAAAAAGATCCTCTAAAGGGGACCCACCTAAAGTCGAACAGTCATCTCTCTGATTTTGCGGAAGCAATAGCCTGAGCTCTCACGGTCTCGCATTTAACCCCTTACAGATATCATCTGTGGTATACTCACCTGTAAGACTGAATATTGGGATCTGGATACGGGAGTATATTCAAGAGGTGGGACACATGAATGAGTTAAGTTCTTAATACACCTAATTCGTATCCTGGACAAATTGAAATTTGTGTGAGAACTTAAATGGATCAGTATATCGACAATCTAAGCGAATTGTTTAATTCTGTGTATGAAATTAAAGCTTAACGGTACTTGTGACTTGTCGACAACTGATATGATTCCCTAACACGTTCACCAAAAATATGTTTGTAAATAGTTTACTTTTACTGCATTTTATTTCTGTTTAGCATTCTAGTATAGAAACTTTATACAAAATCCAAAAAGATTTTACATTTCTGCTTTATTTTTCCGACAAACCAAAGTGGAAAGCTAATCTTCAGACTCACAGTTTGAAGAAGATGCAGGAAGTTGCTGAGCTGGACAGAAGAGTTGAGAGCTTATCATGTTAAATTTGTGAAAAATGAAAAGTCAAAACAAGTTCATTAAGTTGAAACTTGTAATTTTCATAATAATGTTTTGAACTATGTTGAACAAAAGTCAGTTTTGCTTTGTGTCAGGTCAACCAAGGTCATTAAGTTGAACTTGGTAGATAAATTAAGTGCCTAGGTCATTAACTTGGACTTCGATACTTAACTGGATTATTAAAACTGATAAAAACGAAAAAAGATGTTAAAAGTCAATAGATTGTAATGTAAATTTCTTGAGAAACAGGAAACAAGATCCTTATGGTAAAGATAGTGTAAAGTTTGAACCAGAATTTGAGCTCCAGCATATTGAAAGGGGGAGTCTACATTCTGGATCAACATTCAAATGGGAGTTTGAAGATAGAGATTGAAGGATGCTTACAGTGTCAGACATTTTGGATAGAGTGAGAAGATAGATAAAGACTAAAGACTGAAGATTTGATGCTAAAGACTTCGTCAACATCCAAGGGGGAGTCTGTTGGTGCATAGATGTCTGTTAACTTCGTCTTTATAAAGTCTTGTTTCTAGATAGGATGCTTACAGTGTCAGACATTTTGGATAGAGTGAGAAGATAGATAAAGACTAAAGACTGAAGATTTGATGCTAAAGACTTCGTCAACATCCAAGGGGGAGTCTGTTGGTGCATAGATGTCTGTTAACTTCGTCTTTATAAAGTCTTGTTTCTAGATAGATAAAGACTAAATACTGAAGATTTGATGCTAAAGACTTCGTCAACATCCAAGGGGGAGTCTGTTGGTGCATAGATGTCTGTTAACTTCATCTTTATAAAGTCTTGTTTCTAGATAGGATAATCCAGTGCTCAGCGGGATAGAAAATAGGGTTTGTATGTCAAAGGGGCATTTCGCACGAAATGACAAGAGTCATTTCGTACAAAATGATACAATGGTATTTCGCACGAAATAGCTATGTTTGGTTTCGTACGAAATAGCTACCCCTATATATAGCTTGAGCTGGTTATCATTTGTAAGTTTCCGATTTCAGAGCCGAGGTGCTGCCAATTTGTCAAACGATCTGTAAAAGCTGTGAAATCAATAAAAAGAAGATAATTAGGGAAAATCAAGATGTATCAAGTTAGAATCTTTGATTCCGCCTTTGATTCTGACTCAAAACTCTTCTGAACAATTCATTCGGGTTACACGACGATCCAACATAGATCTAAAGATTTATAAATGGTATTTCAAAGAAACCAAGTTAAAAACATAAGTTTCATATAATCTTGGTTCTTACATAAACAAGACTTGTTTTTAGTGATTAACCAAGTGTAGAAACACTTGTGTAACAAAAAGAATGCATAAAGAAATATTTTTAGAAAATATGTTTTGAAGTTGTAAACATCCAACTTCCTTAAAAATGAAGTTTTTAAAGAAGTAATCACATTTTAAAGGGTAACAAGACTTACTAAGAATACTAGTAAGTTACTACAAATTTTTACAAATATTCAAGTTCATGAAGTAGTGAAATATACATGATTTTGGCAAGATTGGTAAGTAAAGGTTGTTTGTTGATAATTGTAAATTGATTGTGATGATTTTTACAAAAGAAAATGATATGCTTGAAAGCATGGAAACCTCCATTTTTAGGGGAAACTATGTCAAAATTTTCTAAAAATATTAACACTTAGAAAAATATTTTAAACAAATATTTACAAGTGTATTTTAACCATGAGTTTTCCATATAAACTTTGCCATAATTTTTGTTACAAAAATATAAGTGTTGGAGGTTGGTTTTTATAAATAAAGTGGCTAAATATATATTTAGAATATATATACATTGAAGACACACATGTGTGATTATGTGCATACCTTGTGTATTAGTTATATTATTTTAAGGCTTGAAATAATATAACACACAAAAATACCAAGAATTACCATCCAAAATATTACCAAAAATTCCAAGGAATAGATATACATACTTACACAAAATATTGATGCAACCGAACTATGAAATATGAGACTTACGAAATATTCCAGAAAATATATTCACAAAGAATATTTTGGACACCAAGGAAGTAAAAATATGATTTTTACAATTTCTACAAGAATATATCATATTTTGGCAAGAGGAAAATATATTATTTTTGGCAAGGGTGAAATATATATTTTTCTTGAAACTTTTAGAAGATATATTTTTTTTGAAATATATATTTTCTTACACAAACATGAAATACAATACTTTTCGGAGAAATATATGTTTTCTCAAATAAATATGAAATATACCATTTTTGGGAAAAATGAGTTTATATATATTTTCCAAGTGGACTTGAAAATATATTGATTTTTGGAACCTATAAGAGAATACAAATACTTTTGCCAAAGAAAAATTATAAATAATTTTTCTAAGTAATATTCCTTAAAATATATATTTTGGAAATATATATTGGATCCTTATTAAAGATAATATTCCGGAATAATTAAGGTGAAATTAAGTATAAGGATACTTAATAAATACAATAAAAATACGTATTCTCGTACGTATTAATGCACACTGGAATACGACCCCAAAACATGGCAAAATACACATGTATAAGATACCTCCATCCTTGGGAAGGAAATACAAGTATAAATACTTGGGAAGTATTATTACAATAATATTGTTTAAAAATTATTCCAAAAATTTATAAATATAATTTAAGTTAAAATATTAATTATTTTAACAAATAATTATATAACTTGGAATAATATCGAAGACACAAAAGAAACGTAACTCAAGGACATTAATACTAAGTCAAGGCACGGCCCGTTCGTCTAATAGACATTAGTACGTTGTAGGTAGTCGTGTTCACCGGAGAAGCTCGAGTTACGATTGTTGAAGACGCAAGATTGTGAGTTTCGTGTTCCCCCTTTTCGTTAACTGTTTTCAGTTTTATAACTTCGGGGGTGAAGTACATGTTACAACTGTTTACAAACATTACCAGTTTGGTATGGTTAGCTAAGGAAGGGTACACCTAGATCATGTGAGTGGTGGGTATAACGCTTAAGGCCATCAATCCTCGTTGTAGGACCGAGGGACATGAGTGATAGATCTATTTGGGTGTAGCGAGCCCCGCCCATGTTGGACCAGGGTTGGCCCATGGGTAGACTATGTCTTACAGCCGGAAGCCCGGTGCAAAATCTGCTAGGTTTGAGCTTTCCTGCATCACGTCACACATATCAATGGCCTTGCAAACCATTGGTGATCTGTTTTTCCTTGTTGCTTTCATACCGAGATTTATAAACTTACATACATACTTACAATGATTTCAAAGGTTTATTCATACACACAAACAAACACACGAACTCGCTAAACTTTTGTTGATGTTTTCAAAATACATGTATTTCAGGGAATTAGTAAGTGGATCTGGCGGGCGTTGGAAGTTTCATGCTGCGTTAGGAATAAGGATGTCATCCATGGTCCTTGGGTTTGGTCAGTATGTCTTATTCCTGGACGAGGCGCGTCTTCCAAACCTTGGTTTTATTTAATATCTTTTGATGAGTCCTTAGTGAACTCATAAACAATTCGTATGGGTTATAAAACTTGAATTTGAAGTCTATGTTTAAACAATGATGTTGTGACGTTTTCAAACTTATTTAATGGATGACAAATCTATGGTTTTATCATATAGTTGTTGTTATGATTGAATGCAATGGTATTAAGGAAGTCACACCATAATCACGCTTCCGCAAAAGTCAGGGTGTGACACTTCCTAAGATTAGATACGTGAAACGTCGGATGTACGTTGCTAAGCTCTTGAGGTAAATCGAGTCGGTAAGCCACCTTGCCAATCCTTCGAGAATCTTGAAGGGACCCACATAGCGAGGTGCAAGCTTCCGCTTTTTACCAAAACGTATTACTCCTTTCCAAGGAGATACTTTGAGTAGAACGTGATCTCCAACATTAAATTCCATAGGCTTACGCCTTTTGTCAGCATAGCTCTTTTGTCTGCTCCTAGCCTTAATCAAGTTGTCACGGATTTGAAGAATCTTATCCGTCGTCTCTTGAATGATCTCAGGGCCAGTAAGTTGCTTGTCACCAATCTCATGCCAACTGAGAGGAGATCGGCACTTGCGACCATATAAAGCTTTGAAAGGAGCCATCTGAATACTGGAATGGTAGCTGTTGTTGTACGAGAACTCGATCAATGGTAAATGTACATCCCAATTACCACCAAAGTCGATGACACAAGAATGGAGCATATCCTCTAGGGTTTGAATAGTGCGTTCAGTCTGTCCATCTGTTTGAGGATGAAAGGCTATACTTAGATTCAAATGAGAACCCATAGCGGACTGAAAAGTTTGCCAAAGACGCGAAGTAAAACGAGCATCGCGGTTAGAGATAATGTCAATGGGTATACCATGACGACATATGATTTCATCAGTGTAGATTCGATCAAGTTTCTCCACTTTGAAATCTTCACGAATAGGAAGAAAGTGGGCTGATTTGGTCAAACGGTCAATAATAACCCATATACTATCATGACCGGCAGGTGTATGAGGGAGTTTAGTTACAAAGTCCATAGCGATGCTATCCCATTTCCAAACAGGGATTTAGGGTTGTTCAAGAAGACCTGAAGGACGTTGATGTTCGACTTTAACCTTTGAGCAAGTAAGACACTTTGAGACGTACGCGGCAATATCCTTCTTCATACCAGGCCACCAATAAGTCATACGCAAGTCATGGTACATCTTATCAGCACCCGGATTAATAGAGTATCGGGATTTGTGAGCCTCATTCATAATGAGTTCACGAAGATTATCGTGATCTGGCACCCAGATGCGATTGAGATAGTACTGAAGTCCATCAGACTTCGTCTCAAGTTGGTCAGTAGATGCGCCTCGTATTTCAACGATTAGACTACCTTCGTTGGCTGACGAGTATTGGGCTTCGCGGATACAAGCATGAAGATCACTAGTGATCTGAGAATAGCGAATGATACTAACATGAGTCTTACGACTAAGAGCGTCGGCCATGACATTCGCTTTGCCAGGATGGTAGGAAATCTCGCAGTCATAGTCGTTAAGTAACTCTACCCATCGTCGTTGATGCATATTCAGTTCCTTCTAGTTAAAGATGTGCTGCAGGCTCTTATGGTCAGTGAAAACCACACACTTTGTACCATATAGGTAGTGTTGCCAGATCTTTAACGCAAAAACAACTGCGCCAAGCTCTAAATCGTGAGTAGTATAGTTTTTCTCATGTATTTTGAGTTGTCCGGAGGTATAAGCGATGACCTTGTCCCGTTGCATGAGCATACAGCCTAGGCCACGGTTCGAGGCATCACAATATACCACAAAATCATCATTCCCCTTAGGGAGAGCGAGTACAGGAGCGTTACAAAGCAGATTCTTAAGAGTTTGAAAAGATTCCTCTTGCTCAGGACCCCAAGCAAAAGGTTTATCTTTCTGAGTCAATGAAGTGAGAGGGACGGCGATCTTTGAAAAGTCCGAGATGAATCGATGGTAATAACCCACCAATCCCAAGAAGGAACCAATCTCAGAGGCAAATTTAGGCGTACTCCAATTCTTCACTGCTTCGATTTTGGAAGGGTCAACATGAATTCCTTGTTTGCTAACGACGTGCCCGAGAAATTGTACTTCATCAATCCAAAATTCACACTTAGAAAACTTTGCGTATAAGCGTTCACCACGTAAAATTTCTAACATGAGGCGTAAATGTCATTCATGATCAGCTCGGGTTTTCGAATAAATAAGAATATCATCAATAAAGGCTATCACAAAACGATCCAAATAAGTTTTACAAACACGATTCATAAGGTCCATGAACACGGCGGGTGCGTTGGTCAAGCCAAAAGGCATAACCACGAACTAGTAATGTCCATAACGAGTGCGAGCAGTTTTGGGGATATCTTCTTCGAGAACACAGAGCTAATGATAACCGTATCGAAGGTCGATTTTAGAAAACCAGCTTGCGCCTTGGAGTTGGTCAAATAGATCGTCGATACAGAGAAGAGGATAACGATTCTTAATGGTGAGCTTGTTAAGTTCATGGTAGTTGACGCACATGCGAAACGAACCTTCTTTCTTCTTGACGAATAACACAGGAGCACCCCAAGGTGAGGTACTTGGAGGGTGCAAGTCGGTAAGGAGCCTTGGCAACAGGAGTTGAACCAGGTATAAGATCGATACGAAAATCAACAGATCGAGGAGGAGGAAGACCGAGGAGATCTTCAGGAAAGACACCAGGGAAATCACACACTACTGGAACATCAGTTACACTCTTTCCCTTGCCCTTTTGTTCCACTATGTGGGCCAAGAAGGCAAAGTAATTTTTACATAGGCATTTATTCGCTTGAGTGCATGACATCAACTTCAGTCCTCTAGAAGGTCGGTCTCCATAGACGTGCAAAGTATCACCAGACGGGAGAGGTAGACGAACATACTTCTCGTGACAAGCGATTTCAGCATGGTTCTTGCACAACCAATCCATGCCAACTATGATATCGAAGCTACCCAATTGCATGGGTATGAGGTCAATAGTGAAAACGTGACCGTTAAGAGTCAGGGAACAATCACGGAGGATAGAATCAACTAGGATAGACTTACCATCGGCAATCTCAACAGAGAACGACTTAGGTAGTTTAGAGCGTGCACAGTTTAACAAAGATTCAAATTCTACGGACACAAAGCTTCTGTCGGCACCAGTAACAAATAGTATCGAAGCGTAAAGATTATTAACAAGAAACGTACCGTTAACGACGTCATTGTTGTTACCCGACTGATTTGCATTGATGTTGAACGCTCGTCCTCGAGCGGCTTGCTGTTGCTCCTGATTCAGCTGGGGACACTGGGGACGGAGATGAGTAGTGTCGACACACTTGTAGCATGCTCTCACATTGTTTGCTAGTTTGGGGTTCTGCTGAGCTAGCTGAGCTGGCTAAGCTGGTGGTGCTTGCTGAACTTGATTGGCTTGATGGCAGTAAGGGGTTGTGTGACCATAGCGATTGCAGTTGGTACACAGACGGCAAGCTGAGTTGGCAGGGTGATGATAGTTGCAAGTAGCACACTTGGGATGAACCCCAGTGTATGACTTCTTGGTGTTTTCTGGAGCAGGAGGATTTGGAGTAGCAGCAGGCATAATGGCATTGCCAACAGGGTTTGAATTTGCAGCAGGGATGATTGCATTGCAGCCAGAATTTTGAGACTTTCGTTTCTTGTTCTTGCTGCCACTTGGTTGCTGCATGATTTGGTTAGCTGGTTTTGACGGAGTAGAGTTTCCAAACTGTTTATCACGAATAAGGTTGTTATTCAAACTTGCTGTAAGATGGTAAACTTCTTCAATAGAGCTGAGTTGAGCTGCTTCAATGGCGTCACGCATAGCAGGAGGTAACCCATAAATGTACTTGGTGATCATGCGCTTAGGAGTGGACACCAAGTGTGGTACGATGATGCTGAGTTGCTTAAAATGGGTAGCATAAGCCAGGATGTCGTCACCCACTTGTTTCAGATGCCAGAATTCATCCTTAAGTTTCTGCTGCTCATGCGGAGGGTAGAATTCGAGCATCATCATCTCCCTAACCTCGGCCCAGGGTAAAGCATAAGCTTCGTCATTGGAGCGGATGTTTCTCTCATTTGTCCACCATTCCAGAGCTCTGGCTTGAAACACGCCAGTTTCACTACTAGTTTATAGGTGTTCAGGGCATTCGCTGTTAATGAAAGTAACCTCAATGCTGTCGAACCATTCCAACATCGTAGTCACTCCATCACTGCCCATGAAAGGCTTAGGATTGCAAGAGACAAAGTGTTTGTAGTTGAAGCTCACAGGCTTAGGCTGGACAACTTTTGAGTCAACAGAGGAGGGAGGAGTGTTTGATCCCTGGATTTCAGTGACATTCTTGGGAACAATGCGTGCAATTTGGTCGGCCATAAAAGACATCATCTTCTTCTGGGTGTTGGCCTTTGACCTCTTGTGTGGGTTAGAAAGATGACTTGACGACATCTAAAGAGTCAGATTAAGGATCGGGTGAGACTCAATCATAATGTGAGACTCAATCATAATGTTTAATCAACATAGTTATGTTTCCGACTCGATCATAATGTTTAATCAACATAGTTATGGTTTAATAACATAGTTTCACGAACACGTAGCTTAGCATAAAGCTTCACATAATTGCATAAAAGACTCAATTTGTTTCACACATCACAAAACGTTCAGCAAGTTTTGCATTGTTTAGTCAGATTGTCTCACATAGCATAAAACGTTCAACATGTTTCTCATAGTTTAATCAAGACTCCCATGTAGTATAACACGAATGAATAAAGCATCATAAATTTAGTTCATTCCTGAGAGATTATTATTATTGTTTTAGATTGCGGAGATACGTGCGATATGTGTAAAAGTTTCGAAACGAACAAAGTATCAAGTATAAAACCACACGTAGATCGAGATAACACAAAAAGATAGGCTCATAAAACATAGGATTATTTCGGGTAGAGAAAGGTCGACTAACCAAAGTAAATCAAGATCCTTTTCGAATTAAGGCAAGTGCTTTGGCTTACTTAGACAAATACGTTCATTGATTTTAGGCCTACGATATTTGTCCTTTCGGTCACTACACGTCCTCAATTGATTGCGAAATTCAAGACTTTGGCGAGACTGAAATCCAAAGGGTGGGGTAGTTATCAAGATGCGAGTTTCACCTCTAACTTGGTAACATCGTACCCTAATAGTGTCGGTACTTATCAAAAGATAAGACCTACTAGATTATGAAATGGAAATTTCCCTTCAAGGTTTGGATGCCACTCCTGACTTGAGGGTAAATCTCATGCGAAAATACAAACACTGCTGAGCGAAAGTCGTCATCAAAGACTGGAATCACCCCGGTTTTGATGAGTCATTTCGAGAGTGTTTTCAAAGCATGCAAGTGTATATTGTGTTAGCCTTAGGAAAGGCATGTAAGTTTAACAAGGAAGTGTTGCTAGGAAGCACGTACGGTAGAATGCATAAGTTTTAAACAACAAATAAGAGTCAAAGTTTCCTAGAACTATAGACTAGGGCAAAGCATTCCTACTTTTCCTAATTCCCTATAGTTATGGCTCTGATACCAATCAGTCACACCCCAACCGATGGCGGAAACATCAGGGCGTGGCACTAAGCGAATCAGATTGCTCAAGAGAATCCACAACACTATTTATTTCGATAAAGATTAATCAATTTCATAATAATAATAAAAGCTAAATTGTCTTACAAACCATTCACGATCAAAATTGTATCAAAACAACTCAAACAATTCAAACATTTCTTAAAACATAGTTTATCTAAGGTGTGTTTCTAGAGTCACCCTAGCTTGATTTCTTCAGCATCCAAACTTATCAACCTGCAACATGTATTAAAATACAATCAACAAAAATGTTGGCGAGCATACAAGTTTGAATACGTAGCATAATAGTTTAAAAACTCATATCCAACATGAATACATATCCCAAGTTTCAACATGCTAGTTTACGTGGTTCATATGGCAACCCAAGTTTCCAACGCGTTAAAGTGCCTTTCCTACTTCGACGCATCAAAGAGGAGGTAAAAGAATCAAAACTTAACAAAACTCCCAAGACTAATGGAGAGGTGTGTTACCCCTATAGCGCTACAACTTTTAAGGCGAGCTACACATAAGAATCAAACGCTCACATAACATAAACGTCTCAAGTATCACAAGTATCATGTTTCCATGTTTCATACGGATAGAGTATGTTTCAAATAAGTTTCAAGTGTCAAGTGTCTTGATATAGAATACATGTTGCATCCCAAAAGTGTTTAAAATAAAAAGGGATCGAGTATACTCACAGTGGGTGCTTAGAACCAAACACTGCTAAATTGGATCGAAGGGAGCGCTGGATCAGCCTGTGTGCGGGGAACAGAGCATAAGTCCTCTAACAGCTGACCCGGTCGGGAACAGAGTGTCGAATAGTGCGAAAATCAAGTAAAAGTGTCTGACAGTCTACCTGAGCGGATGGTCATCCGGACGGATGACCATTCGGACGGATGGGCTCCATCCGATCGGATGGTCATTCGAGCGGATGACCATTCGAACGGATGACCATTCAAACAGTGGGTGTTTGTCGACTGTTAAAGTTTTCAATGTTATGTTCATAGTGCCCTGTAAAACAAACAACAAGTGTCATCATAATTAGATCATCTGGACGAATGGTCATCCGATCGGATGGCCATTCGGACAGATGGTCAGTGAGTGAAGTTTCGTGAAATTTTCTAAGTTTTGGTTTAACGGTGACGGTGCGAGGAGGTGTCAAACACTGGAAACCTACCAAACCCAGCTCGTTCGATCAGATGGCCATCACCCCTTCTTGAACCGTTAAGCTGTTTTTGATGGAATTTCATGTTTGGACCCGCCGATCGGCCCATTTTCTGGTGAAATCCATTTTTCAAGCCGACTTTCGACTAAGGAAAGAGTCGAAAGCCTTTTTGAGTCTGATTCCACCAATGTTTTGTGTGAAAGTTGAAGAAAAGCTCGAAATTCAGTTGTAAAATGTGAAGTTTATCAGATCTGAGCCGGAAACATGCGGGAATTCCGTCAGATCTGGTGTAAAAGTGTGAGATTCCTTTAGATTTTGTATAAAAGTTGTGAAAATCCTTTAGATCTGGGGCCGATCTTGATTAATTGATGCTCCACCACAGTTTGTACAAACAATTGAGTGGAAAACCACCTTCAAGAGGCCCAAACCAGTTGATTTTCGAGAAAATGTTGAAGTGTTCATGTGATTTTGATGAAGAATGTGGTGTAGAAGTGATAAATGATGAAAGTTTTACAAGAATCGGTGAAGAATACTTACGAGTTTGCCTTGAATCTCGATAAAAGTGCCTGAGAGTGCGTATGGTGGAATGGCAGAGAGTAAAGGTGAGAATGAAGGGTCAAGGGGGTCTATTTATAGGTGACAATGACAGCTAGTCGGTGGAGAGGTGCAAGGGGTCGGATGGCTTTCCGGTCGGATGGCCATCCGGTCTCAGATGAGGACATGTATACCTGTAGCATAGCAATCATAACATGTGCACAAATGTTAAACTACAAACACTCGGGGTATGTAAACCAAGACAATCATCACTTAATCATGTATTCACATTATCCTTCATGAAACTTTTCTATCTTACTTAGTCTACCCCATGCAAACTAGACCACCAACTGTGACCTTGCATTGTGTTTCTTGTCTTTCCTTTTGTAAAATATTTGTTCCATGGATCTTGGAGTTTTGTAAATGAAATGAAAAATATTTTTCAAAAATATTTTCATGAGAGAGCCCTAATTATTGTAGTCTAGACTCGAGAAGGAATCCTAGTTCGCTACAATCGAAGCTCTGATACCAAACTGTCACACCCTGACTTTTGCGGAAGCGTGTTACGTGTGACTTGCTTAATTTCATTGCATTCAATTATATCAAACAACTAAATGATTAAAACCCCGATGTTCATCCATAAATAAGATTAAAAATAATACAAACCATATTGTTTAACATCAACCAAAACTTCGAGTTTGAAATTACAAACCAACCAAATGTTTCAAGTTCCATAATGGACTTTAACAAAAGACACTAATAAAACGGGGCTTTGAACCATGTATCATATCAAAGATAAGATACACGATTCAAACCCTCCAATACTGGATGGCATCGTTTATTGTGGACACAACTTGAAACCTTGAACGCCTCCAGATCCATTATCAATTCCTTGAAATACATGTAGTTTGAAAACATCAACAAAAGTTGAGCGAGTTCATGTGTTTTGTGTGTGAGCTCGAAATAAACTTGTAATCACTGTAAGTATGTATTTGTAAACCCGGTATGAAAGCGTCTATAAATAGATCAATTAATGATTTGCAAGGTCATTAATATGTGTGCAATGGTGCAGGAAGGATCAAACCTAGCAGATTTTATACTGGGCTTCCAGCTGGAAGACATAGTCACCACCTTCGGCCACTTCCGGCCCAGGGATGGGGCTCGCAACACCCAAATAGATCTATCACTTGTATCCCTCAGTCCTTATACGAGGATTAGTGGTCTTAAGCGTTATACCCACCACTCACATGATCTAACATTTCATTCCTTAGCTAACCATACCATTTGTAAACGTTTGTAAACAACTATAACATGTATTTCACCCCCGAAGTTATAAAACTGAAAACAGTTAAAAGAAAAAGGGGGACATGAACTCACAATCTTGCGTCCTGCAAACTGGTGTAACTCAAAGTTTTTCCTCGGTCGCACGACTACCTACACACTTGCTAACTTCTATTAGACGGATGGGTCGTGCTTTGACTTTTAGTCTTAGTTGTTATGTTTTAGTATCTTTGAATTACGTCTTTGATGTAATAAATATTATTCCAAAGTATATAATTATTTGTTAACATAATAATATTTTAACTTAAATTATATTTATTAATTTTTGGAATATTTGTTAAAATAATATATTTTAACTTATTTTATCTTGTAATTCTTCCATGAATATTTTCCACAAGGATGGGTATACTTATACTTGTATTCTTAGACCTGTGTATTTTGCCATGTATTGGTGGTGTATTCCGGTTTGTATTTGTACGTACGAGAATACGTATTTTTGTTGTATTTATTAAGTATTCTTATACTTAATTTTTGTATTAAATTTTCCGGAATAATATTTTTAATCAAATAAATATTCACCAATATATATTCTTAAAATATATATTTTAAGAAAACTTTTTATATAGAATTTTCTATAATTTTTCCATGGAAAAAATAATTATATTTTCATATAAATCTAAAAAATAATATATTTTCAAGATTGTCTTAGAAAATATTTATAAATCCATTTTCACCCAAAAATAATATATTTTTGGTTTGTTTAAGAAAATATTTATTTTCTTCAAAAATAATATATCTTCTTAATAGTTCAAGAAAACATATATATTTTTCTTTACTCAAAAATAATATATTTTCTTCTTGACAAAATACAATATATATTTTTGTAACACTTGTAAAAATCAAAATTTCCATTTCTTTGGTTTCCAAAATACCGTTTAATTTATTTGTCAAAATATATTTATGAACTTAATTCTGGAATATATATATGTAATCCATATTCCTTGTTTGGTTTGTCCAATTTTTGGGTATTAATTATATATTTATTTTCTTGGAATTTTGGTAATATTTTGTATTATAATTCTTGGTATTTTGGTGAGTAATATTATTTCAAGACCTAAAATAATATAACTAATACACATAATATACAAGTAATCACACAAATTGTGACATCTAAATATATATTTTCCTAAATATATACTTAGTCATTTTTATCTATCAAAAACAACCTCCAACATTTGTAATTTTTGTAACAAAAATTATGGCAAATTTTATATGAAAAATTCATGGTTAAAATTTACTTGTAAACACTTGTTTAAAAATATTTTTCTAAGTGTTTAAATTCTAGAAAATTTTTGCCATAGTTTCCCCTTAAAAATGGAGGTTTCCATGCTTTCAAAGCATATCATTTTCTTTTAAAATCATCACAAATCAACAACAATTCAATCAACACTTACCATGTGCCAAAATCATGCAATTTACACTACATCATGAACTTGAAATTTTGTAAAAACTTGTAGTAACTTACCATGTTAATTAGTAGGCTTAGTTACTCTTAAAAGTGTGGTCATTTGTTCACAAACATCATTCTTGAGAAATTTAATCTTTCACAACTTATAATATGATTTTTCAAAAACATTTCTTCTTGAATTTTCCTTGTTAACAATGTGTCTCTAGCTTTGATTTATCACTAAAAATGTGATTAGTTTCTCTAAAAATCATGGTTATGTAAATCTTGTAAATAAACTTGGTTTCTTGAGAAAACTATCTTTGAAATCATCGATGTACAAGACTAATAACATGTATTCATCATCATCTTACACAAAATCATCTTTATTTTCAAGTTCATGAGAAACATAAAGGATGATCATCTTGATTTACACAAGTTTCATCCTCTCACTTGCTAGATCATGTGTTTAATCACAATCTAGCAAGTTTCTTATGATGATTAACATCATAATCAGAAGAAATCAACAATCAAGAGTCACACATACACTTAAGCAACATAGATTATTATGATAGTGAGCTTTATGTTAAAGATTATCTTCTTGATTCTTTAAGATCTTCATGTTTAACATCTTACATATCCTTTTAACCAACGTATGAGATGTAAAATAGAGTTATGAGAGTCTTACTACTAGCACAAGGCTAGGGTAGAGATCAAAGATGAAGAAGATGATAAACTTGGTGGTTAAAAGCTCTTGAGAAAGGTCCTTCAACTTCCAATGGCACCAAGCTCCTTAGTTAAGCTCCTAGCACCTTTGTAACACCTTGGATTGTATGAAGTTGAGATGAAAATGGTGGTGGTGGTGGTGTGGTGGCTCACGGTCGTAGCCAAGGAGAAGAGAGGGAGAGAGATAAAGGTGTGTAGTGTTGTGAAAAATGCGAGAAGTGAAGGATTTAGTGGTTTATAAAATGTGAAGCTCCAACATGGTGTTATCTCATGGTTCTTATGTCTCTAAAGCATCATGCATATCAAATAAATAATTCACAAAATCCATGGGTGGGCCACCCATGGTGACCGTCACCAGGGGGGGGGGGTATAGGGTTGGGTTTCAACTAGTTAGTTAGGTTATTTAGTTAGATTCTAAGTGTAAAGGTTAGTGTTTTAGATGTTATGTAATTATAAGATGTGTTATGATGTTCGGTGACCATAACTAGCTCGGAAATTATAAAACAGTGCTTCTATTGAAAATTTGGTGTTTCGGGTAGTGTTCAGTTGTTCGGTTGGTTACCGGTTCGTTAAGGTGCTAAACTACGCAGTTTAGTGTGCTTTATGTTCCCTTTTGTGACAGTTTTGATTCCCGATACTTGGGAAAGTATTATGGTCCATTAAACCATAATTCTGCATGATATTAAGTTGTTAAAAAGCTGATTTTTGCTGAAAATTGCAGAATTCTGCAGTTTGTGTGAGTTTTAGGCACTTTCCGGCACTTAAACTATCACTAGGAAGGCAGTTTTATGATCCTTACTTCCCTACACACTATACTAGTGTAACTCTTGGTTTCTGGCTCATACTGTGTCTTAACACCATGTCTGTCTGAGTACTGAACTCCTGTTAGTACTTCTAGTTTGTCTGATAACTGTGCTAACTTTGTTTCGTGCATCATTTGGATCATAATGTGTTGCATGCAATAATGATATGAAATTATGCAATATGTGATGCACTTGTATGTATATGACAATAATCAGAAAGCATTCATGTCATTAACTTAGATCAAGCACAGTCATTAAGCTACAAATTACTGTTTAATTATTGTACGGATACATGGAAATTTGACAGTTGTCACATTCTCCCCCCGTTAATAAAATTTCATCCCGAAATTTTAAGTTGCGCTATCGGTTACAAGAGAGTTAGGGAACAAGTGCGGATACTTTGATTTCATTCGATCTTCACGCTCCCAAGTAAACTCGAGGCCGTGACGTGAGTTCCAACGAACCTTAACAAGCTTAAAACTACTCCTCCGAGTCTTGTTGACTTTCCAGTCTGTAACCTCAACGGGTTCTTCAGTGAAGTGGAGAGTGTCGTCGATAAGCACTTCATCCGCATGGATGATAACTGTCTCTTGAGTTGGGCTTTTCTTCAGGTTTGATACATGAAATGTATCGTGAACACCGTTTAGTTCCTCTGGTAGTTCCAACTTGTATGCTACAGTGTCAACTCTTTCCAATATTCTGAATGGCCCAATGTAATGTGGGTTTAACTTGCCATGTTTCCCAAATCGTGCTACACTTTTCCAAGGTGAGACTTTCAACAAAACCATGTCTCCTACTTTGAATTCCAAAGGTTTTCATCTTTGATCTGCGTAACTCTTTTGTCGATCATGAGCCGCCTTGATGCGCTCTCGGATCTGCATGATCTTGTCAGTTGTTTCTTGAACTAGTTCAGGACCAACCATCCGTCTATCTCCAGCATCTTCCCAACACAACGGTGAACGGCACTTACGTCCATAAAGAGCTTCGAACGGTGCGACTTGAATACTCGTATGGTAGCTGTTATTGTAGGAAAACTCAACTAGAGGTAGATGAGTATCCCAACTGCCACCCAAATCCATTACACAAGCGCGAAGCATATCTTCCAGTGTTTGAATAGTTCGTTCGCTCTGACCGTCAGTCTGCGGGTAAAAGGCCGTACTCAGATTCAACTGAGATCCAAAGGCCTCTTGAAAGGATTGCCAAATCCTTGATATGAACCGTCCATCTCTGTCAGATATTATTTAGATAGGCACTCCATGACGTGCTACTATCTCCTTGAGGTAAAGCTCAGCTAGCTTTCCCGCGCTATCCTTCTCTCGAATCGGTAGGAAGTGCGCAGAACTTTGTCAATCGGTCCACTATTACCCATATCATATCATGTCCTCTAGGTGTCCTGGGTAACTTTGTTATGAAGTCCATCGAAATCTGTTCCCACTTCCACATGGGTATTTCAGGCTGTTGCAAGGGACCTGAAGGCTTCTGATACTCGGCCTTAACCTTAGCACAGGTTAGGCACTTCCCAACATAAATGGAAACATCACTCTTGAGTCTTGGCCACCAATAATAATCCTTCAAATCTTGATACATCTTGTCCGATCCTGGATGGATAGAGTACCTCGACTTATGAGCTTCATAAAAAATTACTTCTTGTATACCGCCATAGAGCGAAACCCAAATGCGTCCCATGAAATACAAGGTTCCTTCCTCGTTAGACACCAACTTCTTCTCCATTCCTTGGAGATATTCACCCTTAAGATTCTCTTTCTTAAGAGCTTCTTATTGAGCGGCACGTATACGTGAAGTGAGGTCCGTCTGGATAGTCATTTCTAAAGCCCGAACCCTTATGGGCTTAATCCTTTCCTTTCGACTTAAGGCGTCTGCTACCACATTCGCCTTTCCGGGATGATACTTGATCTCGCAGTCATAATCATTCAACAACTCAACCCATCGTCGTTGTCGCATATTAAGCTCTTTCTGATCAAATATGTTGTAGTAGGCTCTTGTGATCCATGAAAATAGTACATCGAGTACCATACAGATAGTGTTGCCAGATCTTCAATGCAAACACCATTGCACCTAACTCCAAATCGTGAGTGCTATAGTTCTTCTCATGAACCTTCAGTTGGCGTGAAGCATAAGTGATAACCTTTTGGCGTTGCATGAGCATGCAACCCAATCCCTGACGCGAAGCATCGCAGTATACCACGAAGTCTTCCATGCCTTCGGGTAGGGATAATATCGGTGTATCGCATAGCTTGTTCTTGAGCAGCTGAAAGGCTTCTTCTTGTTTGTCTCCCCATTGGTACTTCTTGTCCTTCTGGGTAAGGGAGGTCAGCGGTTTAGCTATCTTGGAGAAATTCTCGATGAACCTATGGTAATAACCTGCTAAACCCAAAAACAGTCGGATCTCCGTCGGGGTCTTCAGAGTTTCCCAGTTCTTTATTGCCTCAATCTTTGTGGGATCCACATGAATGCCATTCTCGTTTACCACATGACCGAGAAACTGTACTTCGCGAATCCAAAATTCGCACTTCGAGAATTTAGTGTAGAGCTTTTCCTTCTTTAATAGCTCTAGAATAGCTCTGAGGTGTTGCTCGTGATCTTCCTTTGACCGCGAGTAGATCAGAATATTGTCGATAAATACAGTCACAAATTTATCGAGATATAGCTTGCACACACGGTTCATCAAATCCATAAACATTGCCGACGCATTAGTCAATCAAAACGGCATTACGAGGAACTCATAGTGTCCATAACGAGTTCTGAATGCGGTCCCCGGTATACTTTCTTCTTGAATCTGCAACTGATGATAACCCGATCGAAGATCGATCTTAGAGTAGTAGCTTGATCCTTGCAGTTGGTCGAATAAATCATCAATCCTCGGCAAGGGGTACCGATTCTTGATGGTTAGCTTGTTCAGCTCCCGGTAGTCGATGCACATTTGAAAGCTACCATCCTTCTTCTTGACGAACAACACTGGAGCTCCCCAAGGTGAGAAGCTCGGCCTTATAAATCCTTTGTCCAGTAACTCCTGAAGCTACGTGGATAACTCTTGCATCTCTGAAGGCGCAAGTCGATAAGGTGCCTTGGCTACAGGCGCGGCGCCTGGAACCAAGTCAATGTGGAACTCAACTTGTCGTTGAGGAGGTAATCCTGGCAAGTCTTCGGGGAAGACCTCAGGATATTCCCTTACCACAGGGATGTCTTCAAGCTTCGGTTCTTTGGCATTCTTGTCCACAACATGAGCTAAGAAGGCCACACATCCCTTCCGTAGAAACTTCTGTGCTTTCATACAATTGATGATTCGCAAAGGCGTATCATGCTTCTCTCCGTGAATCATGATCGTTTCTTCATTCCCCATCGGAATGCGAATGATCTTCTCATGGCACACTATCTCTGCACGGTTGCTAGACAACCAATCCATCCCAACTACGACATCAAAGCTTCCCAAATCAACTGGCAGAAGATCTATCGAAAACTCATGCTCTCCAAGCTCCATAACACAACCTCTAATCACCTCATTAGCTTCTACTAGCTTTCAATTAGCCAGTTCTATCGAGTACGGGACGTCTAACTTATTCGCAACTAAACCAAGTATATTCTTAAAGTCTAGGGATATGAAGCTAAAATCGGCACCAGTATCAAACAGCACAGATGCATAACGGTGATTAATAGGGAGCGTACCAGTAACCACATTTGGATCCTTGCGTGCTTCCCTAGCTCCGATAGTGAACACCCTTCCACGTGCCTGATTATTTTTGGGGCAGTCCCGCTTAAAGTGCCCCACGTCACCACAACCAAAGCAACCCTGACCACGTCCATTTCCATTACCACCCTGGTTGTTATTGTTATTGTTGTGGCCTCCACGGTTTCCATTTCCCGCCTGATTCCCGTTTCCGCCACGGTTCTGATTACCATTCTGATTTCCGTTACCACCACGATTACCATTACCATTACCGTTTCCACCTTGCCCTCCATTTCCACGACCCGCTCCATACCAGCACGTCTCCCTAGATTGCCCAATCTTTCCACAGTTACCACACTTCCTATACCTGCACTGACCGGCATGATGAAATTGGCATATGTCACACTTTGGTAGGGTACCCATGTACCCTTTTCCCTTATTTTCAGCATTTGCAGCGCCAGTCTGTGCCTCAGCTGGCGGATTAGTGTCCCTTCGCTTGTTGGCATTGTTGTTGTTATTCGCTCGAGTACCCTTCTTGAAATTAGTAAACTTTCTTTTGTTATCCCCAGATGACTCCACATGAGTCTCTTTCTTCTTCGTTTCAGAAATCGAGAACTTTCCCAACCGAACTGCTTCCTCCGTAAGCGCCACACTTAAGTCAATTGCCTCAGTAATAGTTGGAGGCTTGGAAGCTATCACCATGCTCAGAATCTAAGGTGCCAATCCCCAGATAAAGCGTTCAATCCTTTTAAACTCCGGCTCCACCAAATAGGGAACAACTCTAGACAAATCATGAAATCTCTGAATGTATTCAGCCACCTTTGGACCATCCATTTTCAAGTTCCAGAATTCCGTTTCCAACTTCTGGATCTCCGCTCAAGAACAATACTTTTTACGCATTAACTCCTTCAGTTCATTCCACGTCAATGCATACGCTGCAACTTCACCCAATGTCTGCACCTGGAGGTTCCACCATGACAGTGCTCCTTCTAGAAACAGTCCAGAGATGTACGTGACTCTCTGCTCTGGAGCGCATTTGCTCATCCTTAAAACAGAATCAGTCTTCTCCACCCAGCGCACAAAGGCGACAGCACCCCCAGTTCCATCGAAATTTAGGGGCTTGCAGTCCAAGAACTGTTTGTAGGTACAACCTGTAACACAAGCATCATCATTCACAGAAAGCATTAGCAAAGCACAATTGGAAATATCCAAACGAATTGTAATGTGTCTTAGGTGACTTAACATTACCGATTGGGGGGTTATTCCCAGAGGTACCTCCGCTATGTTCGGAGCGAAGGGCCTCGTGCGGAGCGATGGCGTGTGAGATGCGCTCTTGTAGCTCTGCATCGGTCGTTGGCAGTGGATTGTTGGTATCAGTATTCCTTCGAGGCGGCATCTTTCTTCTAGGAAGAAGTTCGGATAGGTCAGGCATTATTGAGGACACAAGCACATAAGCATCTATTTAACGAGTAAGGCCTAGGAGGTGTATATACATATATAATAAAAATAACTTTCACAACAAGCAACCTCGCAATAGCATAATCATCACAAGAACATGTATTCCAACAACGTATTTAATGAGAACACGACTATTGAGCTTTCATTAATGATCAACCACAAGTTACATTGTTTTCACATTGTATCATATCAAAAGAGATGTAAGGTAATACTACCCTTGCCAGATAAGTCTGTCAATACACAAAAGTATAATAGTCAAAAAGTGGTCTTCCATTCTTCACAATATCAGCTCAATTGTAGTGCTCTCACCAAAAGTAATGCATCTGCATAAAACCAAAAACCTACGGTGCTGATGGCGAAGGAGGAGGAGGAGGAGGAGGGAAGAAAAGTAAACTGCGGACATGCGCAAGCTCCTCCTCGAGCTCATGGACTCTGCGAATCAAAAAGCTAATCTGCTGCTCGAATGTGAGAAAGCGAGCATCAAATCCCGGGATAGGTGCGGGAGCAGCGGGTGGAGGTACGAACGAAGCTGACGGTGATGAGTGTGGAGGGACAGAAGCAGAATGACAGGGACAGGGTGACCGTCTAGCACCCTCACTGAGCTCCAACTCAAGAACTCTACGACTCAAAATCTCAAACTGCAACTGTAACGACAAAAGCAACTCATCCTGAGTGTAGCCAACGAAATGCGAGGGATAGTAGGGGTCAAAGATAGGCATGGTATATGGAGGGAACCATCGAAATGGCTCATCAAGTGATGCAGATGTCAATGGAGTAAAAGGTGTAGTCTGTGGGATCGAAGAGAAATCGGCTGAAGCAAATGGATCAAATCTCGGGGGCTGTCCCAAGGTACCCTCCCCTGGTCGGGGAGCAGGGATCTCCTGTAAGAAAATAATCAGAAGGCCAGTATGGTGAGCATCAGACTCGAATGGAGGTGGGGAAACAACATCAGCGGGTAGGGGTAGTGGAATGTATGGATCAACAAGTGGGAGATCAAGGGTGCAGGTATCGGATCTGGGATAAGTGGTGCAATATCAGGCTGACCAAACGGAACAGGGTCTGGCTCAGGAACAGGCTCTGGGTCGTGTGGAGGTGTAGGGACTCGAGCAGGGGATAGTGGTGCAGCAGACATCGCAGTGTCGTCATCGGAATCAGTGGCATAAAGCTGCAGTCCTGCTGCCTGCAGGACTGAGGAAGTCACAGACTCAAAGGAGTCTGAAACTAAATGCAAGCTGGAGTCAGAAGATAACTCGATAACTGGAATGATAGGATGTGGTACATCTAATATAGCAACATCATCATCAACCTCCCCGTCACCCTGAACATCAGCTGGGGGACCATCCAAAAATAAATAGACATCATCGCCTAAAAGATCATCAAAGGGCCAATCCTCAGGAGGAATGACCACGAGGGGAACATCGTGGAGGATAGCTGCGACAATATGCTCACCATCGGGGTGACCGATGATGAGGTGATCATGGATAAGAGCAGGGAAATCAAAAAGATCCTCGACAGGAATGCCATCAGCGATAGGTACGTCGTCTCCAAAGTCCGAGAGAGCGAAAGGCTGAAAGTCATCCTCGTCCTCAGATAGCATCTCTGGGTCGCTGTCGGTGTCCGAAGTCAAAACCTCCGGTACGGGCGCCACCTCGTCGTCGGAGACGATCGCCATCGGATCGTGCTCCTCTGATAGACCCCCCTCAGATGAGGACATGTATACTTGTAGCATAACTATCATAACATGTGCACATATGTTAACCTACTAACACTCGGTGTATGTAAACAAAGACAATCATCACTTAATCATGTATTCACATTATCCTTCGTGAAACTTTTCTATCTTACTTAGTCTACCCCATGCAAACTAGACCACCAACTGTGACCTTGCACTGTGTTTCTTGTCTTTCCTTTTGTAAAATATTTGTTCCATGGATCTTGGCGTTTTGTAAATGCAATGAAAAATATTTTGCAAAAATATTTTCGTGAGAGAGCCCTAATGATTGTAGTCTAGACTCGAGAAGGAATCCTAGTTCGCTACAATCTAAGCTCTGATACCAAACTGTCACACCCTGACTTTTGTGGAAGCGTGTTACGTGTGACTTGCTTAATATCATTGCATTCAATTATATCAAACAACTAAATCATTAAAACCCCGATGTTCATCCATAAATAAGATTCAAAATAATACAAACCATATTGTTTAACATCAACCAAGACTTTGAGTTTGAAATTACAAACCAACCAAATGTTTCAAGTTCCATAATGGACTTTAACAAAAGACACTAATAAAACGGGGCTTTGAACCATGTATCCTATCAAAGATAAGATACACGATTCAAACCCTCCAATACTGGATGACATCGTTTATTGTGGACACAACTTGAAACCTTGAACGCCTCCAGATCCATTATCAATTTCCTGAAATACATGTAGTTTGAAAACATCAACAAAAGTTGAGCGAGTTCATGTGTTTTGTGTGTGAGCTCGAAATAAACTTGTAATAACAGTAAGTATGTATTTGTAAACCCGGTATGAAAGTGTCTATGAACAGATCAATTAATGATTTGCAAGGTCATTAATATGTGTGCAATGGTGCAGGAAGGCTCAAACCTAGCAGATTTTGTACCGGGCTTCCGGCTGGAAGACTTAGTCACCACCTTTGGCCACTTCCGGCCCATGGGTGGGGCTCGCAACACCCAAATAGATCTATCACTCGTGTCCCTCAGTCCTTATACCATTTGTAAACGTTTGTAAATAATTGTAACATGTATTTCATCCCCAAAGTTATAAAACTGAAAACAGTTAAAAGAAAAGGGGGACATGAACTCACAATCTTGCGTCCTGCAAACTGGTGTAACTCAAAGCTTTTCCTCGGTCGCACGACTACCTACACACGTGCTACGTTCTATTAGACGGCTGGGTCGTGCCATGACTTTTAGTCTTAATTGTTATGTTTTGGTATCTTTGAGTTACGTCTTTGATGTAATAAATATTATTCCAAAGTATATAATTATTTGTTAAAATAATATATTTTAACTTATTTTATCTTGTAATTTTTCCATGAATATTTTCCCCAAGGATGGGTATACTTATACTTGTATTCTTAGACTTATGTATTTTGCCAAGTATTGGTGGCGTACTCCGGTGTGTATTTGTACGTACGAGAATACGTATTTTTGTTGTATTTATTAAGTATTCTTATACTTAATTTTTGTATTAAATTTTCCGGAATAATATTTTTAATCAAATAAAAATTCACCAATATATATTCTTAAAATATATATTTTAAGAAAACTTTTTATATAGAATTTTCTATAATTCTTTCTTGGCAAAAATAATTATATTTTCAAATAAATCTCAAAAATAATATATTTTCAAGATTGTATTAGAAAATATTTATAAATCCATTTTTCACCCAAAAATAATATATTTTTGGTTTGTTTAAGAAAATATTTATTTTCTTCAAAAATAATATATTTTCTTCTTGACAAAATACGATATATTTTTGTAACACTTGTAAAAATCATAATTTCCGTTTCTTTGGTTTCCAAAATACCGTTTAATTTATTTGTCAAAATATATTTATGAACTTAATTCCGGAATATATATATGTAATCCATATTCCTTGTTTGGTTTGTCCAATTTTTTGGTATAAATTATATATTTATTTTCTTGGAATTTTGGTAATATTTTGTATTATAAGTCTTGGTATTTTGGTGAGTTATATTATTTCAAGTCCTAAAATAATATAACTAATACACATAATATACAAGTAATCACACAAATTGTGACATCTAAATATATATTTTCCTAACTATATACTTAGTCATTTTTATCTATAAAAAACAACCTCCAACATTTGTAATTTTTGTAACAAAAAATATGGAAAATTTTATATGAAAAATTCATGGTTAAAATTTACTTGTAAACACTTGTTTAAAAATATTTTTCTAAGTGTTTAAATTCTAGAAAAATTTTGCCATAGTTTCCCCTTAAAAATGGAGGTGTCCATGCTTTCAAAGCATATCATTTTGTTTTAAAATCATCACAAATCAACAACAATTCAATCAACACTTACCATGTGCCAAAATCATGCAATTTACACTACATCATGAACTTGAAATTTTGTAAAAACTTGTAGTAACTTACCATGTTAATTAGTAGGCTTAGTTACCCTTAAAAGTGTGGTCATTAGTTCATAAACATCATTCTTGAGAAATTTAGTCTTTCACAACTTATAATATGATTTTTCAAAAACATTTCTTCTTGAATTTTCCTTGTTAACAGTGTGTCTCTAGCTTTGATTTACTAAAAATGTGATTAGTTTCTCTAAAAATCATGGTTATGAAAATCTTGTAAATAAACTTGGTTTCTTGAGAAAACTATCTTTGAAATCATCGATGTACAAGACTAATAACATGTATTCATCATCATCTTACACAAAATCATCTTTATTTTCAAGTTCATGAGAAACATAAAGGATGATCATCTTGATTTACACAAGTTTCATCCTCTCACTTGCTAGATCATGTGTTTAATCACACTCTAGCAAGTTTCTTATGATAATTAACATCATAATCACAAGAAATCAACAATCAAGATTCACACATACACTTAAACAACATAGATTATTATGATAGTGAGCTTTATGTTAAAGATTATCTTCTTGATTCTTTATGATCTTCATGTTTAACATCTTACATATCCTTTTAACCAACATAATGAGAAGCAAAATAGAGTTATGAGAGTCTTACTACTAGCACAAGGATAGGGTAGAGATCAAAGATGAAAAAGATGATAAACTTGGTGGTTAAAAGCTCTTGAGAAAGGTCCTTCAACTTCCAATGGCACCAAGCTCCTTAGTTAAGCTCCTAGCACATTTGTAACACCTTGGATTATATGAAGTTGAGATGAAAATGGTGGTGGTGGTGTGGTGGCTCACGACCGTAGCTAAGGAGAAGAGAGGGAGAGAGATGAAGGTGTGTAGTGTTGTGAAAAATGAGAGAAGTGAAGGATCTAGTGGTTTATAAAATGTGAAGCTCCAACATGGTGTTATCTCATGGTTCTTATGTCTCTAAAGCATCATGCATATCAAATAAACAATTCACAAAATCCATAGGTGGGCCACCCATGGTGACCGTCGCCAAGGGGGGGGGGGTATAGGGTTGGGTTTCAACTAGTTAGTTAGGTTATTTAGTTAGATTCTAAGTGTAAAGGTTAGTGTTTTAGATGTTATGTAATTATAAGATGTGTTATGATGTTTGGTGACCATAACTAGCTCGGAAATGATAAAACAGTGCTTCTAGTGAAAATTTGGTGTTTCGGGTAGTGTCCGGTTGTTCGGTTGGTTACCGGTTCGTTAAGGTGCTAAACTACGCAGTTTAGTGTGCTTTATGTTCCCTTTTGTGACAGTTTTGATTCTCGACACTTAGGAAAGTATTCTGGTCCATTAAACCATAATTCTGCATGATATTAAGTTGTTAAAAAGCTGATTTTTGCTGAAAATTGCAGAATTCTGCAGTTTGTGTGAGTTTTAGGCACTTCCTGTCACTTAAACTATCACTAGGAAGGCAGTTTTATGATCCTTACTTCCCTACACACTATACTAGTGTAACTCTTGGTTTCTGGCTCATACTGTGTCTTAACACCATGTCTGTCTGAGTACTGAACTCCCGTCAGTATTTCTAGTTTGTCTGATAACTGGCTAACTTTGTTTCGTGTATCATTTGGATCATAATGTGTTGCATGCAATAATGATATGAAATCATGCAATATGTGATGCACTTGTATGTATATGATAATAATCAGAAAGCATTCATGTCATTAATTTAGATCAAGCAAAGTCATTAAGCTACAAATTACTATTTAATTATTGTACGGATACATGGAAATTTGACAGTTGTCACACGTACAGGGGGCCATATGGATGCCCTCGGTGTAGATGGCGGTGTCTAACTCCTCCACCCTGTAAAGACCGCAGTGCACGTCAAACTCTCTGAGTGACATCTCTTGCCGCTGGCTGGCTAGACGATAGCTGACCTCTCTCCACGGGTGGTCGGGATCGTTAAGCTCATCCGGCTGGTCTGCAGGCCTGGGAGCGAAGTCGAAAGACGCCAAAAACTCGCACACCATGACCCTGTATGACGACGTGTATGCAATATCGAACAACCTGTCACACAGTGTGGTTAGTATGCATGTCGTATACAAAACAAAGAAAAAACAGTAACAAATAGTATACCTCTCCCATGGAGTATCGTGTCCGATGAACCCTCGGGCTCTCGCAGCCTCGTCAACCTCCTCGAGAGCTCCCCAATCGAGGGCGGCATGGCCGCCAATTTCCATACACCAAAACTTTTCACATCTGTGAAAAGCCTCGTGCCCCTGCTCGAACACTAGATAAGGATGATCTAGCAACAGATCCATGTCTGGGCCACCGCCACGCCCGTGCCCGTGCCCGCGCCCCCGCCGCTCCTCCACCTCTGCCACCTCTACCAACACCTTCCGCACCACCGCCGACACCTCCACGGCCAGCTCTCCATAATTATCAATTATCTTGAATTCCTTATAATTACGCTAACAAGCAATTAATTCTTTATTTGGTTCTTCCTTTTGTTTTCAATGTGCTAATAAAGAAAAGTGTTGATATCATTTCACATATGTGCTAAAATCATCTTGATTAATTTTCATGTGCTAATATAATTCAAAAGTGCTACTTTTATGTACATATTGTTTTAGTATGTGCTAATTTAACTTTTTTTAGGTGTTAGGATCTGTTCTTAGGGTTTGTATGATAATATGGTTTGTACCTGAACCAACTCCTATCACATATTAGCTGAGTTGGGATGGATCCGTTTATGGACACTTTGGATGATCAACTGAGCAAGAGATTATTTATTTATATGTAAAATATATAATACCAAAAGTAGAGTCATGCATAGATATAGATGACAATAACCACTATAAACAATTTCATAAGACCGTGGGGTATGGGGCGGGGTTTGGGCGTGGGTTGGGGGAAAACGCCCAAGCCACCATCCCGGGTGGGCTTGGGTTGGGGCGTGGCCCTTGGGGCTTGGGTTTCAAGCCGGGCGTGGGGCGGGTCTAGCAAGGTGACATGGCGGGCAGTGAATGGCCAAACCAAACTAGCCGTTGGGCTAGCCGTTGGGTGCTATTTTGAAAAAAAAATTAATTTTTCCTTTATAAATACCTTACCATATTTATCATTTTTCTCACACAATATCAAACACATAAAACACAATCTTGCCATGAGTTCTTCAAGTTATACTGAATCGTCATCATCATCTGACGATGGTGCGGAAATATTTATACAAACGATCGCGACGGTGGTGAAAGCTATCATGGAAAACGAAGAGGAGGAGGAAAGACTCAACAGCCTAAACGCAGGAGAAGGTACATCGCTCGTGAACGGCTCACCGCTAACGATTTGTTGGTAAGCGATTACTTCTCAGCGGAACCAAAGTATGATGAAAAAATGTTTAGGCGTCGTTTTCGTATGAGTAGAAACTTATTTTTAAGGATATCTAGAGATCTTGAGGAGAAGTATGTTTACTTCCAACAAAAACCGGATGTAACCGGGCAATTAGGATTTAGTACGTGGCAAAAAGTCACGGCCGCACTTAGGCAATTAGCGTACGGCAATAGTTCGGACATTATGGATGACTATTTAAAAATGTCTGCACGTGTAGCTAGAGAAAGTCTTCACAACTTTTGTTCGTGTATTCTAGAACTTTATAGGAAAAGATATTTGAGAAAGCCCTCGTTCAGTGACATGCAACAATTATTGGAACATCACGCAGATTATCATGGGTTACCCGGGATGCTAGGTAGTTTAGATTGTATGAAATGGGCTTGGGAACTTTGTCCTACCCAATGGCAAGGGGCTCACACGAGTGGATTTCACGGAAGTCCAGCCATCATGCTTGAAGCGGTTGCGTCCCAAGATCTTTGGATATGGCATGCGTTCTTCGGTATGCCAGGTTCACATAATGATATCACCATCATAAACCACTCGCCCCTTTTTCAATGATCGGGTAAATGGTATAGGACCCAAAGGAACTTTCATTATAAACGGGGTTGAGTACGTGTATGGGTACTACCTAGTTGATGAGATTTACCCAGAGTGGGGGGTTTTCGTAAAACCGTTCACAAAACACGGTACCACAGATCCAAAGAGATTAAAGTTTAACAGGGTCCAGATGGCTGCACGTAAAGACGTCGAGCGAGCATTCGGTGTTTTGAAGAAAAGGTGGCGAATATTGGCAATGCCTTGTCGACTATGGGACAAGGATCAGATTGGAAACGTGATGTACACATGTATCATTCTTCACAACATGATTTTGGAGGATGAAGGTAGAGCGGTCGTTACCTACTATGATGACGATGACCCCAAACCAGGTAACGTAACAGACGAAGATAAAGCGGCAAATGAATTTTTGATCAAGTCAAGAGATATACTTCACAACCTTCGATCTGATTTGGTGGATCATGTTTCAACGATTCCTGGGTTCGAAACAGACGACGAAGACGACGAAGAATGATTGTTTTTTATTTTTATAATTATTATGTATGTTTATGTAGTTAAAAAAAATATGTATTTTTATTATTTATGTAGTTATAAATATAAATATATATATATATATATATATATATATATATATATATATATATAGGGTAAGGATAGTGTAAAAAGGGCCTAAAGTGTGAGAAGTGTATTATAACATATATATAATACTATATAGCACCATATAAACACCGTATAACAATATGTAACACCATATAATACCATATAACACTATGTAATACTATATATCATTATATAACAAATATAACACTATACATCTATCATAGACATGCTATCAGACAACCTATAGTGTTATATTTGTTATATAATGATATATAGTGTTACAAAGTGTTATATGGTGTTACATATTGTTATACGGTGTTTATATGGTGTTACATAGTATTATATATAGTGTTATAATACACTTCTCACACTTTGAGCACTTTTTACAGGATCCTCTAACTATATATATATATATATATATTTAAAAAAAATGTTGATGTGGCTTGGTCACGCCAGCCAACCGGCCCAACCCAAGCCCCACCATACCCCTTAAACTTGGCGTGGGTTGGGGGAATATTCAACATGCACGTGTCAACTAATGCCCCAACCCATGCCCCAACCCAAGCCCACCATACCCCACGGTCTAAGAGAAATAAAATGAAATGTGATCTGACTAGTTGGTAACCACTAATATTAAAATACGTTGAAGATACAAACTTCACTAACAGAAGCATCCCTCGATGTAAAATCCTCCGTTGACCTTTTTATTTCTCAATCATTGAGTTCTGGGGTGGCAATAATATTTTGGGTTATTTTGGGTCCTTTTAAAATAAGAAGCAGGTCACATTCGGCCATGAAATAAGTTAGGATGGGTAAAAAATTATCCATCTAAGTTTTAACACTGGTCAGGATGGGTTTTCTAACTTTCTAACCCTAAAAGTAAAATGTATCACTTTTGAATCTATCACGCTTGACTCATTTTTCAATCCCTTTCGTGGATTCAAGTTTCTAGCCCTAAATCACCGTCATCGTGAATTCCAAACCCCATAATTTCATGAATCTAGTTTAGCTTGTGTCGCTTGCCATCACTAAATTCGATTTTGGGATTAGGGTTTGTATCCGATTAAAGTGTGATTTCTGAATTCGATTATTATTATTTAATACAGGGAGAGTAGTTTGATGTGTTATTTGTTGAATTTTTAGTTCAATTTGTGAGAAATTTAGGATTGATTGTAAAGATGCGTAGAACCTGTTTGAGAAAATGCTTCAAAGAGGTCTAGACCAAGATGTAACTGTTATTTGATGTTATTTGTATCTTTGTTTGCATGGTTTTGGGTATTTCTCTGTATTGGTTTGTTAATGACGGTGTTATTGAATAATTGTAAATTTGCTTCTAAAGGCTTGATTCTTCATTTTTGATATGCCTAACTGCAACTTTGGAGAAATTCATTTACAGCAAACCTTCTCAAAACTCTTCCTGCAACTTCCATTACTTTCATTGTTTATAAAAATGTTCTCAGTTTGCTCAAACGGATAAAGACGAGGGACTGATTTCTCACCTTCTTCATTATTTATGTACTTTTTGTATACCATGTTTTGGTACAAATTAACATAAACTTTCAGATGTATATGTATGAAAATGTAACCAAATGCTTACTGCATTTTTGTTTTAAATATTTGATAAGCAGTTGTGATATCTTTTTGTTCAACAGTTAAATAAACCGTTTGGGTTGGTAGCCGTAGGGGTGTTTAACTGTAAATGGGTCTTTGGACGCAACCAGAACGTGGGATTTTGACACCAATCTGATCAACCAGATGAACTCAAAAATCATGTCTAATCTTGATCTAATTATCATCATTTTCTTGTTTGATTAGGCTAGGATTTTTTTATGAATTTTGAGTTCTAGTTGAATAAAGTATACATTTTTCCAATTATAAATCCCTTTTACTTTTTCAACTGATTAATGCAAAAAATTCCAATCTTTATCTGATGATCATCATTTTCTTGTTTGATTAGGTTGGGAATTTTTATGAAATTTGAGTTCTAGTTGAATAAAAGTATACATTTTTTTTCATTATTTAGGATAAAACCCTTTTTTCCTTTTTTAACTGATTAACAATGCAAAAATTTCCAGTCTTGATCTGATTGTCATCATTCTCCTGTTTGATTAGGGTGTAGTTAGTCTGGGATTTTTGTATATCGTGAGTTTTAGTTGAATCAAGTTCTAGTCGATTATCATTGATTCTCTGGAGAATGATTAATACAATATATGTGTTTACTTATTTGTAGGAGACACAAATATTTATAAGTTTTTTAACTTTTTTGATTTTTTTAACTTCTTAAATTTTTTTTAAATCTTTTTAGAGTTAAATGCCATTTTAGTCCCTGTGGTTTGGGCCATTTTGCCAGTTTAGTCCAAATGTTTCATTTTTAACCTGTGGGTCCAAAAAGGTTTTACAGTTGCCATTTTAGTCCACTTGGTTAACTTCATCTATTTTTTCTGTTAACGAGAAGGCCAATTCGGTCATTTTGTATGTAATTCTATTAACTAAAAGGGCAATTCAGCCATATAAAATGACCGAATTGGTCTTCTCGTTAACAGAAAAAATGAATGAAGTTAACCCAGTGGACTAAAATGGCAACTGTGAAACCTTTTTGGACCCACATGTTAAAAATGAAACCTTTGGACTAAACTGGCAAAATGACCCAAACCACAGGGACTAAAATGGCATTTAACTCATCTTTTTAATATTTTTTTAATTATTTTGATTTTTTAAATTTTGTTTGATTTTTTTTTATTTATTAATATTTTTAGCCTATCATGCCAAATCCATCTTGACAAAAACCAATCTTGACCTATTTCTTAGGGGGTGTTTGGCCTAGCTTTTTTAACCAAGCTTATAGCTTTTTTAGCTTTTTTTTATAAAAAAAGCTTAACTTGGTGTTTGGTTTAGCTTTTTAAGCTTATGCTTATTAGCTTATATAAGCTAATTTGAAGAAGCTTGTGTGATGATGGTTATTTAGCTTATTTTGAAGAAGCTTATTTATGTAGGGTGTAAGTTACTCATTTGCCCTCAAATGGTGGTAGATTAATATTGAAGAATGGTGAATTTAACAACTTATTAAGACGCATCATTTACCATCGTTACTCATTATCCACGGGTTTATACAAATGAAAATGCATCATTTACTGTCGTTATGAAAAACCATTTAATCTGTTTCATTATTGTTAAAAAAAATCTTATTTTGGCTACAAGTCCTAATTGCTTATGTCAGATTATTGTTAAAAAAAATCTTATTTTGGCTATATGCATTTAAAGCTCTGTTATACATGCAAACAAGTAACACATCATATACTAATTGCTGATGTCAGAATATATGAATTTAAAGCTCAGTTAGAGATATACATGAGTGCAGTTAGAGATATAATGGTCAAGGATCTAATGACATTAATGAAGTAAATGAAGACACAAGTACACAACGTAGAATAGATGATTTATACATGAGTGCAGTTAGAGATATGATTGCAGGAGATCTAACCAAACCAAGATGAATGTTTATTGAATATTAATGTATTTTTGTAGAAGTTTTACGTCATCCTCGACATAAATTTATCAAAAAATATGGTATAACTAATAAAAACAAAGTAGATACATATAAAATATAAGCTATGTGATAATATGTAACCATGCCCCTTTTGGTCATTTTACTAACATAAGCTAAATAAAAAAAGCTAACACAAACACTTAAAAAGAGCTTATCAACTTGAAGAATATAAGCTAATCCAAATACTTAAAAAGAGCTTATCAAATGAAAGAAAATAAGCATAAGTTACTTTAAAATATAAGCATAAGCAAAAAAAATAAAAGCTAGGCCAAACACCCCCTTAATAAACTCATCCTAACCTAAACTCACCCATTTTGCCACCCCGAGGTCTACTTATATAAAACCTGCTTTGCAAGTTAGATGCACAATGGAAGGAGGAGTGAGAAGGATTAAGCTTGGATCTCAAGGTATGGAAGTATCAGTTATGGGATTAGGATGCATGAGCTTGACTGCTAGTGCCTATGGACCTGCCAAACCCGAAGAAGACATGATCAAAATCATCCACCACGCCGTCAAATCCGGCATCACTCATCTTGACACCTCCGACTACTACGGGTCTCACGCCAACGAAATCCTCATTGGCAAGGTCATTGAATAAGAATAATTATTACTTTTGGTTGTGTTTGTTTTGTCCAGACTTTGATTTTCTAGATTTTGTTTGTTGTTCAGGCGTTGAAGGGACTGGAAAGAGGAAGTGTGCAACTGGCAACGAAATTTGGTATCAAATCTTTGGTAGACTGTGAAGTGATAGCAGCGGGTTCGGGTCACTCGAAACGGGTGGGCCAATGATCATGGGCTACGGTTGCAGCAAAATGGAGCCATGTTTTATTTTCTATTTTACTTCCAATTTATTTTCTTTAATTCTCATGTTTAGGTAGTTGTTTATTTTCCAGTTTTATTTTAGATTAGTGGAGTTAGTGGGTAGTTATTAGTTTTTAGGAAACTCAATTTTTGGTTTATAAAGAAGAACAAGAGGAACAAAATGGAGGGAGGTTTTGAGTAAAGAATTTATTTTGGTTAATTTTCTCTCAATGGATTTTGAGGTGAATTATTTTTTTCCATTGCTAGTTTAAGTGTGGCATCTTAGACGGTGTTCTTTGGATCCTATTCGGAGCTAGGTGGTGTATCTGTATCCTATCTCGGGTTAGGTTTGCCCTATCGCTTGTTTGTGTGGTGATTTCTGTATCACAAACGGGCTTTAGATCTATCCTATATTTTATCGTTTTATTTGAAGTATGTGGTGATCCGGAGTATGTTAGAGCTTGTTGTGAAGCTAGTTTGAAACGCCTTGATGTTGATTACATTGATCTGTATTATGTCCATCGTGTAGATTCTCGTGTTCCTATCGAGATCACAGTTAGCATTTCGAAATCTCTTCTCTTAGTTACTATTCGGAAACACCAAATTTTATCTAGAAATAAATAAATTTTGTGTTTTGGTTGTAGATGAGAGAACTCAAGAAACTGGTTGAAGAGGGTAAAATCAAATATATAGGTTTATCTGAGGCCTCACCTTCCACCATCAGAAGAGCCCATTCTGTTCATCCAATTACAGCTGTGCAGTTAGAGTGGTCACTATGGACTAGAGACCATGAAGAAGAAGTAATTCCAACTTGCAGGTAACAGCAACGGTAGATACGAAAACTTTATTCATGGGTTCAGATGTTATTGGGGGTCGATTGTATCGGGTGTGTAGGCATTTTTGTTGTGCTGATCATAATACATGTTTTGTCTCATGTTTATTGATCTATGCTTTTTAGAGAATTAGGTATAGGTATTGTTCCATCCTTACCTCTCGGAGGTGGGTTCCTTGCTTTGGGTCCGAAGTTGGTGGAGGGCATGCTAGATGAAGATCTTAGGAAGGTTTGGTGTTATCCTACATGTTCCTTTTTATGAAAATTGAATTACAGTTGTCACTTTGGATTCTGAATATATGCACTGCATCTCTATAGTACAATCCAAGATTACAAGGTGAGAATCTTGAACACAACAAGATCTTGTTTGAGCAGATTCATAAGATTGCAGAGAAGAAAGGGTGCACCACGTCTCAGTTGGCAATGGCATGGCTCCTGCACCAAGGGACTGACCTGAGTCCCATCCCAGGCACCTCAAAGATGGAGAACTTTAACAAAAACATTGGAGCTTTGTCTGTCAAACTCTCACCACAGGACATGGTTGAGCTTGAATATATAGCTTCAGTTAATGCTTTCAAGGGAAGTAGATTTCCTCCCAAATTCTTGGTTCTTTCAAACGTCGAGACTCCACCTTTGTCATCATGGAAATAAGTCGCTCGATTTTTAAACTGAAATGGTGAACAAATATTATGATTGATTATGTTGTATGCCATTTGTGTATAATCTAATTGGGAATTATTTCGGAACATCTATATGAGCTTTGTTGATGCACTTTTGTGTAGATGTGGCTCGGTTCGGTTCGGTTCGAGACCGAAGTCGACGGCGTTCCTCCGTCGTACGACCCGGCGAACAAGATTTAAATGACGAAGACACGAGATCGACATAGTTGGATAGTTGGTTGTCATCATGACATCATCAATGTGAATAGAAAAGAATGTATGTTGTCGATCTCTTTTAGTGTGTCGATCTCTTTCAAGTCTATCGATATACCATTTGATCGATAGATTTGAAAGAGATTGACATACCGAAAGAGATTGACAACATGCATTCTTTTCTATTCACATTGATGATGTCATCAATAACCAACTATCCAACCATGCCGATCTCGTGTCTTCGTCATTTGTATCTTGTTCGTCGGGTTGTATGACGGAGGAATGTCATCGACTTCGGTCTCGAACCGAACCGAGCCACATCCAAACAAAAGTGCATCAACAAACTCCCTCTTGGATGTTGCTCGTGATGGTTCGTTTTTCACCCTGTCAGATCATCAAACGTCTTCACTTGTCACAATCAGGAGGTGCATAAACAAGCTTAAATATAAGTGGATGATGCTGATTTATAAACAACTAAATAAATGAAGAAACATCAATATTCCGACAACAAAATTTAACTATAAGCCTATATATGTGTTGTGGATTAACTAAATCCATTGTCAGATTACCGTCACGTCACTATAGCATAAGAGCTTGAGTGATAACTAAATACCCGTTAACTAGAGGTGTACAAATAGGGTTTTTTTCATCACACCATAAAACAAGTTTTTTTCTTTATAACCGATTTCGGTTTCTAACCGGGTTTTGTAACCAAAACATGTAAATGGTTCCAACCGATTCGGGTAGGTTATAAAACTGGTTTTAAAGAACCGGCTTTTGTAACTGAAAATGAGAAGGACAAAAAAAAAAAAAAAAAAACCGGTGCAAAATGCAACACAGTTTGCTGTTTTTCTGCAGAAAAATGCTGCATTTTTTATGTTTTTGCGCTGAAAAACTGCTCTTTTGGTCGTTTTTTACAGAAAAAAACTACAGTTTTTGGGGGGTTTTCTACCAGAAAACCTGCAGTTTTTTCGTTTTTTTTTTTTCGCTGTAAAAACTAGCAGTTTTTTGTTGTTTTTTTTGCTGAAAAAACCTGCAGATTGCAGCTGCTGTTTATTGCTATAAAAACTGCAAAAAGTAACTTATATATTGCTATAAAAATCTGATGCAGAAAATCTGCAGAGTACAGCAGGTCAGCAGTTGTTTGCTGATGTTTATTGCTGGGAACATACTGTTTTTTGGGTTTTTTTTGCAGAAAAAACCTTATAAATTTATATAAAAATGCTGAAAAAAACAGATTTTTTTTTTAAATAAAGACGTTAAACATAAAATACGATTCATGATTAAACGTTAATGTGAAAAATCATCAAATATAACAAAGGAAATACATAAACTTAAACTATTAATCCACAAGAACGTCCACTAATATATAACTTTTTAGCGGAACTTAAATACTAATATATCTTGAGTAGCATCATTTAATCTTTGTCGCCGCCCGAACCGGAACAATTGCGAAGGTATTCATCATATGCTTCTTAGTCGGTCATTGAGTTCAGTTCAGTTTCAGACCCTAACCGGCGGTTTGGGTTCAGTTTCAGACCCAATGACTGAATCGGTTAGAACCAGTTACATGTTTTGGTTACAAAAACCGGTTAGAAACCGAAACCCGTTATTAAAAAAACGGTTTTATGTTGTGATGAAAAAAACCAGACCGGTTTTTAAAAAACCTCTAGCTGTAATATTTTTACGTGTCTAGTTATTTTTAACTTGTTAACTTGTTATTACTTTTTCCATACAAACGTGGGTAACCATCAAACGTCAGATAGCTTTTGGAAACGAGTTACTGAGAATAGAAATTCCATGCCTTGATGCAACAAGAACCATACTGACAAGTCAGTTCTGTCAGCTCGAAGTTTCAAGAAATAAACAAGTGGATAGTATATTTTGCGGGTTATTACAACAATTTGTACCTCCATCGGCCAAGTGGGGAAAATAATGATATCATTTTTGGATTGGCTAACTCGAAACGTAGCAGTATGTCTCAACATGTGGGGGCGTGGCATTTTGAGAAAGTGGGGAAAAGAAAAGTTTATTCTATTTACTGATTGTTTAACAAAATTTTAAAACAAATATAATTGTTAAAATTAATTTTAACAAATAGGTAGTGAAAGGTCTCACGACCCTCTGGATCGATGACATACACGAACATTGCACTTGAACAAGACGTAAAACAAAAAAGATAGAAGAAAGTGTAGAATAAGAAACTCTTTTATTCAATCAATCATCAAAGATTTACATAACCAAAAAAGTATACATCCTTTCTAGGGCTGTAAACGAACCGAACGTTCAGCGAATAGTTCGTGAACCGTTCGGCGGTAAGTTCGTTTATGTTCGTTCGATTAGCTTACCGAACGAACACGAACAAAAAATTTCGTTCGGTTAGCATAGCGAACGAACACAACACAGGTCTCGTTCGTTCGACTGCGTTCGTGAACGTTCGGTAATATGTTCGTTTGATTATATTAAAAAATAATAAATAATAAACCTTTTATCTAAACATACTGAAAACTTAAAACCCTAATTTTTTATAAGTTAGCTAAAATTTGGACATTCTAAGACATTTTTGGGGATAATTATATCTAAGTTTTATTCATCGTTTGGTGGTGTGGTAAACTTCTTGTGTTTTGATTTATCATTTGATGGTTGTATTTAACTACTTATATCCAATGTTTAATGATAACAATATTTTCATTTTTTTTTTCAAGTTAAATGCTCGCTTGCGTTCATTTTTATTTGCTTGCGTTCGTTTGTGTTTGAGACCAGTGTTCACGAACTGTTCCTAAACAATTGAATTTCCATAACGAACGAACACGAGCATAAACTTATGTTCGGTATGCGTTCGTGAACAGTTCGCGAACATGTTAATTTCCTTAACGAACGAACACGAACATGGCCTTGTTCGTGTTCGTTCGGTTCCTTTACAACCCTAATCCTCTCTCTCTCTCTGAACTCTCTCTGTAAATGTTCATTCAGAACTTTCTCTCAAAGGTTTTTCCCTAAGTCTCCCTATTCTAACCTACACACACACATATATATATAGGTTAGACATCAGTAATTCAGAACGGACCTATGTTTCGTATTACTATCCTATATTACGAACTACTAAACCCCTAGACCTTCAGTAATATTCACACACATATATTCCGAATTACAGTACAATTCGGAAATAAACAGTACAATAATACTAAAAAAAAAAAAAAATTCGGAAATAAATAGTACAATAATACTAAATTACTAATTCGGAACCATCAGTAATTCGGAACTTCATTCTTCTATGCATTGAGTTGGTTTGACTTCATGACTTGGACTTTCTTTGACAAGAACTTATAAAGTCACAGTTACCCAACACAGCAGGAACTGCACTTACAGAAAGGAGAAGGGAGAGCTCATTACCATTACGGGGGAATGAGGGGAGGGATGAAAGGGATGTCTCAGGTTCAATCCTTAAGGGAGAAGTCCCATAACACATAACACATGATAAAGACATATATCTCTTAAGGGAGAAGTCCCAGGTTCAATCCTGAGTAATGATGAAAAATTTAGAATTATTGATGAATAGTGTAGAGTAAGCAGGTTCAATCCTGAGCAATGATGAAAAATTTAGACTTATTGATGAATAGTGTAGAGTAAGCGTTATCATTAAAAAAATTGTAATATTTGAATACAGCATGCTTTCTATAATGATAATCATGTCAATGCAGAATGAATTTAGTCAACTTTTTTCATTAACCAATAAGTTGAAGTGTGGGTAAGAAACGGTTGTATACAAATAAATCTCTTATGATGTATTGGAATAAATCCAAAACATTAGATCGTTTCATGATACAATCAGTCTACATAAAAACCTTGAACGTTTTTTCTTCTCTTGTTTTGTTTTTTTAAAACAATTGTTTTTTTAACGATTGTGTACATTAGGTTACATACCATTTATAGTCACTTTTTTCGGACGGACATTCTTCGCAAAATGATTCCATCCAACAAACGCCTTAAACCGGGTAGGAATCTTATCTGAAATCTTATCTTTAAATATACTGAAAGACTACAAACAAAATATCCAGAGAGCTGAAACAACACGCAATAGTTTTATCTAAAAGCGTATCATTCTATATCTTACATTTTCAAAGAGCATTAACAGTAACTATTTATTTTTTATTGGTGGTTTGAAAAGATGGAGCCAATTAAAGAGTGCCACTTGTATTCTAATAACTTTTTTATTTTATTTAAATTTTGTATGACATAAAATATAGAGTTCACTTCACGTACAAAGTGTCTTATCGTACAAAACGTACGTTTTTTTTTATTTAAATTTTGTATGACATAAAATATAGGGTTAACTTCACGTACAAAGTGTCTTATCGTACAAAACGTACGAAAGACATGAAAATGTCTAAAGAACGCAGTGACATTTTCGTAATTATTTGCTTGTAAGGTAATTATCAAAATTACTCTAAAAATGATTTGTAGAGTAATTTTGATCATGTAGGGTAATTATCAAAATTACTCTACAAATGTATCAAAATTACTCTTTATCAAAATTACTCTATAAATGTATCAAAATTACTATGTAAGTTTATCAAACAACATAGAATTCAAAATTACTCTACAAAATCATTTGTAGAATTATTATGATACTTAACAAAATAACCTTAAAAGATCAAAATTACCATACAAGATCATTTGTAGAGTAATTATGATACTCTACAAGATCAAAATTACCATACAACAACATTTTACAAAATTGCTCTACAAGATCATTTGTATAGTAATTTTGATAACTACTCTATGAGTAAATAATTACGAAAATGTTATCGCGTTTTTTTACATTTTCACCTTATTCTTATATTATGATGAGGGTATTTATATTTGATCTTTTGTCATAAAATGTATATATATAAAGGAACATACATAAATCATTAATAAAATCTAAGGTAGATTTAATAGTTAGGTTGTTTTCCTTGGTAAAGAGAGTACGTTTGATCCCAATAGCTAGCATTTATCTGCATATTTTTTTAATGATTTGACCCTTTCTTCTATATAAATGTTTTTTTCAATATTATTTTATTATAATCATAATATTAAATTTATATTAATTCTCTATTTCTATACTTTTCACTACTAATGTTATATTAGTAAAGTTTATATTTATATAATTTAGCAATTATTATTATTACTATTATTATTATTACTATTATTATTATTACTATTATTATTATTATTATTAATTACTTTATTTTCTCTTTTACTTTTTAAACCCTTTAAACTATAAATAATATTAGTTTTTAACTCATCTAATTTAATTTTCTTTCGATAGCTTGCGTTTGTGAACTTTAAAAAATACATACTACGGTTGTGTTTAGTTCGGTATAAATTTGTTGACAATAGAGTTGTATTAAATATTGATCATTTTTCTTGGGTGTCAGTATTGTGCCAATACTTTGACAAACTATATCCATTCTGACCAAACAACATCGGTACGTATTATCAAAATCAATATTCGTTTTTAAGATTTTGATTGATATAAAACATGTGTTGATCTTCTTTTGGGCATATTAGGACTTTATGATTTTAGATTTTCTCTTTCGGTTACTATAGCAAGTGTTGTTATCGTAACGTGCCGAAACGATACCGACTGAATTCCCGGTTGCGGAGCGCGGGTATTCCCACTAGTTCATACTAGTGACAAATTGCTCAAAGAAGGCACACCAAAAACGATTCCCAATGATAAGAATAAACAATATGCCCAGAGGACTATCCCAGTCGTGGTCTAGTAATATGTAGGGCTGTAAACGAACCGAACGAACACGAACAAGGCCTTGTTCGTGTTCGTTCGTTAAGGAAATAAATGTGTTCACGAACGGTTCATGAACACTTACCGAACGAAATTTTATGTTCGTGTTCGTTCATTAAGGAAATGAGCGTGTTCGCGAACGGTTCACGAACACAAATAAATTTGGCAAACGCGACGAAGGATAAAGATAGATGGCCCAGAGAGTAGCACTCGAACTTGAATCCCTTATTGTGGCACGGAGGTGAATCGTATTCGCCGATGTAAATAATGAGAAATGAAAGGAAAATGATGCATAAACAAGGTGAAAGTGGGTTTCCTAGTTTAATTGTTAGGGTAATAAAATAAATAAAAGTTTAATAATATAAAAAGTACAAATAAAATATAAGAAAGTACAAAGATCTTCAATTAAAACACAAACATACGAATATAAACGAATGCAGATCAACGAATGTTCACGAACACGTTCACGAACACCTTACCGAACGTTCACGAACACAATCGAACGAACGAGACCTCTGTTCATGTTCGTTCATTTAACTAATCGAACGAAATTTCTTGTTCATGTTCGTTCGTTTAGTAAACGAACGAACATAAACGAACTTCCCGCCGAACAGTTCTCGAACTGTTCGCTGAACGTTCGGTTCGTTTACAGCCCTAGTAATATGTAGCTGAAAGTCTCTCTTTTTTTCCTTGTATAGGCTACGTGTCTCTATTCCGTATATAATGAGCAATGGATTACGGATAAGTAATTATATTTTTACCTTTCAATTAATTTTTATGTCTTCTTATAATCTGTCTATTTGTTGAGCATTTCAAACCAACAACTATTTTATGTGTGCTCAATAAGACTTCTAGAAAAGTTTGCACGCTTCTTTTACAAGTCTTTATTAAAATTAGACCTTTAATGGTCCATACATAGAGCACCACATCACATGGTCCGACGATGTTGGTTTGCTTTTCGGACTACCAAGGCGGATGAACACCGCACTATAGGAGGTGAGGTGGCATAGTTTGGAGGTGGGTTGGTCCGCTCGAGCCAGTGGCGAAGCTTGAGATTTCCGACCGGAGGGTCGAAAACGTATATATAAAAAATTTCTATAAAACCGGGGGTTAAAAACGTATATACGAAAAAATTTCTATACGAAAACTACATACTCTCCACTACTGAGTGAAAAGTTCGAGTGATCGGCCGCCCCCTGCCACCCCCACAAAGCTACGCCCTTGGCTCGAGCGGACTAGTCCAACGGATTGTGGTGGAACCCAAAGGTTAATAAATAAAAACCTTTTCTTGTTAGTTTTTTTTTAAGATTTTGTTTGTTATTTAATAAAATAATATACTTAATAAGATTAAACATAAAATATTTAAAACAAATTGCATAAAAATTACAAAAACTTAACTAAACAAATTTATTAAATTAATAAACAAATCATATAATTAAACCTAAACAAATAAGGGCTCTCTAATTGACCCGACTACTCGTCTGTTTTCTCATAAGTCAATCCAAGAGTTGACCAGAGTCGTCTCTTCTTATTCGGTCCAAGGGTTTCTGAATCTTTGTAGTGAATTATCATTTGAGAAGCGCACATATTGCTTGAGATATGAATTAAATTTATAGACAGTACAAACTAGATGTTGCAAAAGTAGCAGTTTGAAAAACTAGCCGTTGCAAAAGTAGCTGTTTAAAAAAAGAGCCGTTTTAAAATTAAATATTCCATTTTAGTATTTTATTTGAATTTATTATTAAACAAAAACACTGTATAACAAAATAAAAAAATATAAAACAATTAATAAATTAATAAGTCAATTACTATTTTAGCCCCTGTATTTTAACTAATTTAACTCTTTCAGTTCAAAAAATAAAAATTTTAACATATTAAACCATAAGATTGTATTTTATAACGGTTTTGGCCTCTAACACTAACCATGTTACTTTTTTCTAGTTAAACCTAAGGGTACTATGGTCCTTTTATAGCTTAGGGACTGTTTATGTAAGTTGTAAAGTTCTTTTAATAATTCATTTTTTAAAGTTGTTTTTAAAATTGTTTATTTTTAAAGTGTCCCTTTTATAACCGTTTTTGTAAAGCATTACTATTATTTTTAAAGCGTCATTTGAATACTTTATCCTTTTTTAAAATACTCCATTTTTTGGGCCGCTTGTTTGTTCGAAATTCGTTCATTTTTAAACCTTTTGTTTACTAAAATCATTCGATTTTTAAAACCTTAAATTTTTAACATATTTTTTAATACCATTTTTATATAAATGTTGTCTTTTTAATCTTCAAAAAAGTCGTTCGTTTGTTTAAAATTGTTCATTTTTACCTTTCTTTTTTGCAAAGTTTAAAAAACGATTTTTGTTTACTCAAATCATTCGCTTTTTAAAACCTTAAATTTTTAACATGTTCTTTTAATACCATTTGTTTTTTTATAAATGTTATTTTCTTAATCTTCAAAAAAAAATGTTCGTTTGTTTAAAATTGTTCATTTTTACCTTTCTTTTTTGCGAAGTTTAAAAAACGATTGTTAAAAAAAGAAAGGTAAAAATGAACAATTTTAAACAAACGAACATTTTTTTTTGAAGATTAAGAAAATAACATTTATAAAAAAACAAATGGTATTAAAAGAACATGTTAAAAATTTAATGTTTTAAAAAGCGAATGATTTTAGTAAACAAAAGGTTTATAAATGAATGAATTTCGAACAAACAAGCAGTCCAAAAAATGGAGGATTTTTAAAAGGATAAAGGATTCAAATGATGCTTTAAAAATAACAGTAATGCTTTACAAAAACGGTTTTAAAATGAAAGCTTTAAAATAAACAATTTTAAAAAAACGACTTTAAAAAATGAATTGTTTAAAAAAGTTTAAATATATATATGGTTTTAAACAAGAATGGTAAAAAATAAACTGTTCAATTTAAAAAAATTGAAGGACTTAAAAAGAACAATTTTAAAAACAAACAGTTTAAAAAGAAAGAATTTTAAAAATGTTAGACGGTTTTAAAAAGGTTAAAAAACAAATGTTTTTAAAGACGATATTTATAAAAAAAAAAACAAATTGTTAAAGAAATATGTATTTATTTGTATATTTAAAACGTATTTTGTTAAGTAATAATCGTGAAATAAAGAAATAAAAAAATTAAGTAATTACAAAAAAAAATATTAAAAGAACTTTATAACTTACATAAACAACCCTTAAGCTATAAAATAACCATAATACCCTTAGGCTTAACTAGAAAAAAGTAACATGGTTAATGTAAGGGGCCAAAACTTGTTATAAAATGCAATCTTAGGGTCTGATATGTTAAAAGATTTCTTTTTGAACTGAAAGGGTTAAACTGATTAAACCACATGGGTCAAAATAGTAATTTACTATAAATTAATAATATTTTTATGAATTTTATTTTTTATTTTTTATTTATTTTAAATAAAAACAAATAATATAATTAAGTAAATAAATTAAAATTAGATTTTATAAATTATCAAAAGTTTAAATAAAAGAAAAATATATGATATGGTGGATAATGACTGTGGTAGATGTTGGAGTGGTTTCGAATTGTTGAATGTTGTGGGAAAAAGTGGGTTCTAGACTAGTGATGGTTTAAAATGATATGACATGCTGGCTTGATAGTCTGAATTTTGGATGACCTTTAGTGTTTGTTTTTTGAATGGTGAGAATGTTTAACTTGTTGTGGGAAAGATTTCACACCCTCATAAACAGAGGGCCCTAACCCTACTCTGACCAGATTATGTTGTCTTAAACAGGCTACGCTGGCGTCAGAGTTTGACTAACGACGTTCCTTGGGAAACCATATCACCCACTACCGGTGGAAGGGGCTTGCGCCGACACAAGAGAGAATCTCTCTGGCATAACGCACGGTGGACTAAAACCCGGGGTGACTCGGGCTCGAAATCTTGACCTAGGATCTGGGAGAACTAACCTTTATTGCCTTTATCTATCAAATGTGACACTAGTAGGGATTGAATTTAAGTCTCCAAAGAGAACCCAAGTCTTTCTAACCATTAGACTCGCACGCTTCTTTTACAATTCTTTATTAAAATTATACTTTAATGTTCCATACTTATTTAAAGAGAGAGATTTTTACAATATATATTTATTTACATAAGATTTTCAGAAATATGTCTGTCTAGTATTTGAAAATTCTAGTAGATTTGAAAATTCAAAGTTGAAAAAACAACTATTACCAACCATTAATTTTCATGCCAAAACGTAGGCGCTTACGTCCACATATCATATCGTTATGGACTCCTACCCACACTTTAAATTGGATCGAATCAGGCATTCGTTTAGAGGTCTCAACTCAGAATTTCGGCTGCATGGGCATGTGAATCTAACCGTGATTTCGATTGGCACACGAGTATCAAGAGTATCAATCCAATGTCTACGGCCCAAAAACAATCGAAATCCTTCTCGGCCAGGTAACAACTTTCTTCTCATATGCCGATTAAGTGAATTCACGAGGGCTGCTTGTGTTGTGATGCTAGCCTGAAGCGACTTGATATAGATTGCATTGATTTGTGTAATAAGCGCAGGATTGATACTCGTGTGCCAATCGAAATCACGGTTAGTTTACAAGTATGCGTGATCCTTGTTTTTGTTACATAAACATATATCATATTCAGGCGAAACATGTACATATTATATTTAGGAATGTGACGGAGGTTCATTCAATTTCTTGTTATTTTACTCTTAAAAGTTAATGTATAGGTTTGTATTGATTAAGTCAATGTTAGGTAAAAGATTGATTACTTTTTATTACTTATAATAGTTTTAAGAAACAAGTAGTTAGGTGGTTCAATAATTGTCAACGTGAGCACTGGTGAAGCTTGAGAATTTCCACCGGGGGGTCGGAAGTCACCAGACCTAAAAGTATATACCTAAACAAAATATTTTTTTATAAAACCGGGGGTCGAAAACGTATATACCTAAAAAAATCTATACGAAATGTACATATATAACACTACTCAGCGAAAAGTTCGGGGGATCGGGCGCCCCCTCCGGCCCCTTCATAGCTGCGCCACTGAATGTGAGGCTAGACAATTTGGTAGATATATACGTCTGTTAAAGTAAAGTTCTCAAGTTTAAACTTAAACCTGGACAAGAGAATAATTAGTATTATTCATGTAAAATAAATTAAGAGTAACATTTTTCGTTTTAAAGAAAGGTGGTTCAATAATTATGTGTTCAATTCGTAATTATTGCTAGGATGTTAGTATCTTCTGGTGAATTTATTGTTGCACAATTGAATCAAAGAAAGAGCCGCCCATTTTTTTTTATGAAATAGTGTGCTATGCATAAAAAACACATGTTTTAAAAAGGCTCCATTTATTCCCACATACATATATCTTATTTTCACACCCCCTATTGTATACGGGCCGTATACAACAATACGACCCGTATAGAATGTTTTTGAATATGAAAATGCGCAGGGAATGTTTTTTATTTTATTTTATTATATACGGCACGTATATAATTATACGACCCGTACACATGTGTATACGATTTGTAAAACGTATACGGCTCAATGGAATTATTTTTGTGGGTTTTTTGATGTTGGCACATGTATACGGGCCGTATATAATGGTGTTTTTTCAAGTATCACTTTTTTTCCCGTAAAAACACAATCATTCTAGGGTTTCTAAACTCATCACCTTTAACAATGTCGATAAACGTTGATCGGAATACGCCGCTTAAATCGGAGCACAAGTAGAGTAACGTTACCGATCAGTCCGTTGATGGAAACCTTAGCGATCGCAGAGATCTTCGTGTTGGTTATTTATTGATTCCGATTAACTACCAAGGGTGATTACGGATTGGTTACAGAAACCACTAGCAGAAGAACCCGACACGTCTTTTATGATGATACGAAACATTCCAAATAACTAGCAGAAGAACCCGACACAAACAAGTTCTCCACAGTTTGTTATTCAGATCTCTATTCGGTCATCTTTCCAAACTACAACACACGATAACTTTAAACTTTATATTGTGTGATTTGACCAGGAAATGATTGGAGGTGATTGCTACTTTTAATAAACGGATTGTTCGACTTCTTGTTCCAAATTCACGCCTAAATTCAACTTTTTTACTATTTTCTTCGATTTCAACAAATCCTTTCCTTTTCCTTCAATTTCTAGAACATTCTCCGTAACATGAAGACGTGTCAGGTTCTTCTACTAGTGGTATTTTAATGAAGTATTGAAGATTGAATGTGCAAACCGCAACCGTTTTTTACTACGGAAACGGTGGCTATGCGAAATACAAACCGCAATTTTTTGTGACTATGGGAAACACAAGTTTTCTTTTTGAGCTTGATGGATGTCCGTTATCTCAGTTGAGGCGTGCATTGTTTAAATCTGAATATAACTAGATGTTACGTGTAACTTCATTAAACCAAGAACAAAGCCTATTTGAAACACATGTGTTCATATCAGCGTTGTTTATCACCCTGTGTGAGCATTGGAAACTCGACAAACAGTCTTGACAACTGTGACAACTTATCTATCTGTGTGTGTCACATCCATCCTGTTATAGCAATCGATATGATTAATTTTACAGATTTTTTTCTAATTAGCATTGTTAACTACCAAAAGAATGCATACACAAATAGTTCTAGTGGACGAAGCAAAGAGACTGTTGTGTATCTGAATCAGGTTATTCGAATGTAAGTGGATCGAGTGATACGTTTATCTATTCTGGTCAAGGTGGGCATGGTTTATTCGGGAGTAAATCACCACCCAAAGATCAACAACTTGTGAGTGGGAATATGGCTATGAAGAATAGTATGGATAAGACGTGTCGGGTTCTTTTGCTAGTTATTCGGAATGTTTCCACAGAAGACGTGTCGGGTTTGTATTTCCCATAGCCACTGTTTCCGTATACAAAACGGATGCGGTTTGCATATTCAATCTTCATTGCTTCGTTAAAAATAAAACACACGATAAAATGCTTTTCGTCGCATGATAGAAGATACATATCATCCGTTCAAGTTGAGTATTTTTCTAACTTTATGCTTGCATCCACCGGTCAGTTCGGACGATATGTATCAGGGAGCTCAACTTGAATGGACGATATGTATCAGGAAGCTCAACTTGAACGGACGATATGTATCTTCTATCATGCGACGGACCCAACCATATCGAGATACTTTGTGTTAGTTTGATTTGAATTTTGAAAGTTTGAAAGTTGTATTCGATGGATGTTCGTTATCTCAACGCTTCTCCTTACATTACTGATCTGGAATTGGACAACCGCAACCGTTTTAGTGCTTCTCAATCAGATATTTCATAGAGAACAAGTTCACAGCAGAATGTAAGTGGATCGAGTGATACGCTTATCTATTCTGGTCAATGATTCTCTTGTTAAGCTTCCGAACCAACCGAAATCCACAAATGTACCATCCATATGCACACTTGCAATGATTCTCTTGTTAAGCTTCTGAACCAACCGGTTGAGGATTACGAGTGTTATAGACTCGTTCAACGTCGTTTAATGAAACCGAAGCTGTTATTTCTGTTGTTCAGTACTTCCGAGACGATTCAAGTGAGTCCTATGAAAACAATGATCGTTCTAATAGATTAAAGAGTATAAACCTTTTTTTCCCATTTTTTACCCATAGTATACGAGCCGTATAATATTATACGGCCCGTATACAAGCATCGTATACATTGTATACGATCGGGTAATTTTTTTTACTTTGTGTATACGGGCCGTATAATTGCATACGGCCCGTATTCATATGGTAAAAAATGGTTTATTCTCTTTAATAGGTTGTGGTTCAGCCAAAATGACATCTAGCATTACTAACGGTTCAAGTAAGTGTCTAAAAATCTGAAAATTCAGGTTCAAAGGGCGAATGCATATGAAACCTTTGAGCTCTCATATAGGTTCTCAGGTAATCTCTGCCTTAGATCGGTCATTCCTTGTGATACATGAACGTTGTATTCTTGTCTTTCAGTTTCTTCGCAGAACCGTTGGTTAATAGATTCCGAAGCTGTTATTTCAGTTATTTCTGTTGATCCACAAATTCCAATAATGTGGGGGTGATATAGTAATTTTCAATAATGTTGGAAGGATTGTAGTTATAGAACCCGACAAACCAACAAAATCCGAATACTTCAAACATTGTAAACCCTAACTGTGTATGTGCTTGTGCTATAGAAACCGGTGATGAATTTGTGTACACAACTGAACGTTCATTACAACTGAACGTTCATTACTGAATGTGCAAACCGCAACCGTTTTTTACCGGGATCACTGGACCAGACACATGTCACATAGTTTATTGAATCATAACTGAAACAATGATGAACAGATGATGTTTTTTTTTTCGCAGAACCGTTGGTATACGTCGACCACAACGAGAAGAAATTGTGTCTAACAAGGATCGTTCTAATAGATTAAAGAGAATAAACCATTTTTTACTCATCAGGTTCTCAAAACAAGGATGGTTCTAATAGATTAAAGAGAATAAACCCTCGTAATCCTCAACCGGCTTTGAAACCGGACGGAATCTATGAAGAAACTGTTCGATTTCACGGTGAATGGGGAAATTAGCGATGGAGAAATCCCTTTCGTTTTATTACAAACTGTTCTGATCAACGTTTATCGACATTGTTATAGGTGATGAAGAAACCCTAAAACGGAACATAGTCCCAGGTTGTCTAAAACCCTAAAATGGTGATCTGACTCCACTTCAACAGGGATCTCAACCATGTTAGCATCCACACATCTATCAAACCAACCAAATGAATTTTCAGTCGATGCATACCAAAAAAAGCAGTAAACATTTGGATACCAAAAACATGTGTGGATCAACAGAAGCTAGCAGAAGACGTGTCGGGTTCGTCTGCTAGTTATTCGGAATGTTTCGAATCATCACAGAAGACGTGTCGGGTTTGTATTTCCCATAGACCCTCGTTTCTTCATCTTCATCTTCATCTTCAAGAACAACGATGAACAACGATAAGATACCTTCGTTCTAATAGATTAAAGAGAATAAACCCTCGTTTCTTCATCTTAATCTTCAAGAACAATGATGAACAACGATAAGATACCTTCGAGATACTTCGTGTTAGTTTGATTTGAATATTTTGAAAGTGACAAATTGTAGTAGTAGGACATTGGAACCACATATTGTTACGTGTAGGAATATTTTGAAAGTGACAAATTGTAGTAGTAGGTCATGCGGCGGTCGTTTGGGTCTAGGGTTGTCAAAACAATGATCGTTCTAATAGATTAAAGAGAATAAACCATTTTTTACCAGTTTTTACCCATAGTATACGAGCCGTATAATATTATACAACCTGTATACAATCATCGTACACGATCTGGTAATTTTTTTTCACTTTGTGTATACGGGCCGTATAATTGTATACGGCCCGTATTCATAGGGTAAAAAATGGTTTATTCTCTTTAATCTATTAGAAGGATCCAAAAAACGAAAGGGATTTCGAGCAGTTGGTATTAAAGCAATCATTTATTGATGTATATAACAGAGTAACCCTCACTCTCAGTCATATCTATAGAGAGAGTTGGGTTTTCAACAAATCTTTGTGAAGTTATTCGGAATGTGTATTTTCAGTTTTTCTGTTGATCCACAAATTCCAACAAATTGTGTCTAATGCAAGGATCTTCGAATGCGGTGTGTACATTAAATACCGTTGTGTATCTGAATGCGGTGTGTACGTTAAATAGCGTTGTGTATGTGCTTGTGCTGTAGTTAAACAGACTCTTTCACTTAAAGTTAATATTCACTGTGGTGGATGCCTATTTCAAAACACATGTAGATGAAGTTAAATGTGATCAAACTTGGACATTAGACGTAAATCTTGAAAGATTTGTTGAAATCGAAGAAAAGAGTAACTAGCAGAAGACGTGTCGGGTTCTTCTGCTAGTTATTCAGAATGTTTCGAATCATCACAGAAGATGTGTCGGGTTTGTATTTCCCATAGCCACTGTTTCAGTATACAAAATGGATGCGGTTTGCATATTCAATCTTCATTGTTTCATTAAAATTACAACTATAACACCTCGTAAAATCATACCCAATAAAATAAAGACACGTGTCATGTAAGGCGTGTTATAACCCGGATCAAGTTAGAGATGTATGGTAGGATTTAAAAGTGTCGACATGTTAATTAATACCTCTGAGCGACTAGTTACGAATCCCAAGACCCTAATCCATTTTATAAACATCTGATATACTCAAATCTGGTTATTTCCTATAATGCATAATTCAAAAATTTCAAAGATAGGATCCTATGAGAATGAATTCGACAAATTTTCATTCATGATTTCTTTTTAAAGAATCCAAAACAATTCTAATGCATGGCAAGGCTGTCATAACATTTTGGACCTGATCAAGTGGTCCCATACTGGTATTAAAGGTCCTAAATTCGTAATATCAAAGTTGCATGGCCAAATACTAGAGATTCTCAAAATTTTGTCTTCTGGTCAACGGTTACGGACCGCAAAGGGACCACCTTACGGTCCGTAAGGTGGCGGAGCTGGACAGAGATAATAAATAAAAAGCGGATACGGACCGCAAAGCCAAGGGCTTACGGTCCGCAAGGTTGTTAACTGGGCATCTCAGATCAAGGTCGGTTACGGACCGCAAAGCCTTGGGATTACGGTCCGTAAGATGTGCTTACGGACCGCAAGGAATACTGCTTACGGTCCGTAAGGAGGTCGCTGGCAGTAGAAAATGGCAGTTGCCTGTTCTAACCGGTTGCACCGCCTTAAAGAGCTGGTTTTCGAAATACTGGAGCATGTCCAATAGTTTTGCATGCATAGGGACACTTGGGTTGATTAGGGAACTTCCATAGACTTAGTTATGAGGATCTTGTGCTCTCTAAACCCCTATATAATGAAGTGAAGTTGCAACAATTGAAAATGCTCATTTCAAAACTCATTTCCACACTTCCTCTGGAGCTCTGGACCTGAATCAAGTTTCCTTAAGTCATAATCTCGTGCTTAGGACCTTTGTAAGTGTCCTTAACCTCTTCATTTCAATTTTAATTAGCTTAATGACCACAAGTCAAACTTATCGTAATTAAAGTTTGACTTCGTGATTAATCACTATTGGTCCAGTCATTAGTTAAATTAAGAGTAGTTATAAGATGGTAATTATGTGGGCAATAAACCTCTAAGAGTGCACCTACTTATTACCACCTTAACTTGGTCAAATGTCGGGTCAAAGTTAATCTTAAAAAGTCAACAGAAAGCTTATTTTCAAATAAACACATAATTAACAATGTAGAACCCAGGCAACCTGTTTTATCACTAATATAACTTGGTAATTAATGTAAGAACATGTCTAAACATGTTCAACCCGACAATTTTCAGTTTAGGCTCGGTTTGGAACCGAAAGTCGCATAATTTGACTTTTGCTTTGACTTTCAGTTCTGACCCAATGTAGCATGTTTTAGAAATGCCTTAGAGCTTTATTTGGACCAGGTTACATGTTAGTATAACCCTCTGTGATTATACAATTTGGTTCATTAGTTATCCGATTCATATACATGTTTCCGTTAATTGCCTATACGTTGACTATTATGCCCATATGACCTTAAAACGTGATCTTTGAAAATACAAAAGAATAGAAACCTTCATTACTGATTTATAGACTTGTCCCTAAAATTTTACATCAGTTTGAGGTCTAGATTAAGAGTTATGCTCGTTAGCGTAAATGAAAAGTTTTTTATTAATTAAACGGCGTAATTAGCATAAAGCCTATCTAAACCCAATTTCTAATACCAAACTTTTTACCTACTAATATAAAATAATATTTTGAGATTTTTGAATATTTTTATTTAATTTTAGGCTGAGCATAACATAGAGTTCTAAGCTTGATTCGGTAATTTCCGGTTTTGCCCTTTTGGCCTATAAAATGAGTTTTACAAATCTTTTTGATACCAAACCTTTTTCTACTGATCTAATATGACAAATAAAATATTTTAAGTTTTTTGGAATGATAAACATATCAGCTTTTCTTATAAAACCCGGAAATAGCTTAAAATCGCATTTTTAAGTGTTTTTAACGCATAGTATGTATTAAAACTATTTTAAACATATAAGGTTTGATGCCTACTGATATTTTTAGTAAATTTTTATATTTTAACAGTAAGCAAAAGTTTTTAAACTCAGATTCCCAGTTTTGACCTTTTAGGCTTAAGTGAAATTACCAAAATACCCCTACGGTGCATAGTTTAGTTATAAAAGATAAATTTCACATATTTACAATACCCTACTGTTATGACTTATAAAAATAAGTATTTTTACTGATTATATCATACTTGTAACTCAGATAAATATTTAAACTCTTTTATAACCTTTAAAATGACCAAAATACCCCTACGGGGCGTAATTTGAGTTTAAATCCGTTTTGGGCATAATAGAAGATATCTTACTGATGTCACAACATACTTAAGGCATATTAACTTAGGAAACCTGTATATGGCTCTTATGGTTACCCGTTACGCATGTTTCGCGTTCGGCTCGGTTTATGTAACTAGTTTGCATAAATTGACCGAAACGGGTCAAACCTTATCATTTTTGTCTTAAAATCCAGAATGTGTTCAGTTTACCCATATTACACAAGTCTCCAAACTTGTCCATTCTAAATCATATTCTATTCCGGTCTTCTCTTAATCGTGCGTTTGAATCGTATCTTCTTTTAAAACTAACCGGTTTAAGTTTAGGCTTAATTAAAGACCCGTTAGGAATCTAATAGGTTATTAAAAACCTTTGTTCCAGATTAGGAGACCCGGTAAAAGCTACGTGAACTTGCTATTTGTGATTATTACTTGCAAAGGTAAATACTTTTAACTTATTTTCCCATATACGGGATTGGGGTACGGTATATAAAATACCGCTTGGTCGGGCATTGAATTTTTAATCGCATGAAGGTTACTTTATTGAGATGACCCGTCTAAATTGTTTTGTTTGCTTAAAGCCTTTGGGGGGGGGGGTTAATGACCATGTCCCGGATATCCTTGGCATCATTTTAAGAAATGGCCACGACCTAAGCACGGGGTGTAGGCGTACACCCGACAGTGCATATATAAATAATAAGGTATAACCGCCGGTTTCAGGAATAACTCGCTGCGGGACTATATCATGTGGTGTGTCTATTAATCTTTAACCCGGTGTCAATCCGGGCTACTGAACGTATAAGAAACATGTAATTCTTTTACAAATTTATATATAAATAATTATCCCAAGTTATAAAATATTTTGTGCCTTGTGCATTCAAATCAATTTTCAAAATGAGTCAGTTTATTGTATTTACCAGTGTAAACTGACTTATTTTCCCAAAAAGGCTAAGTGCAGGTACTACTCAAAATAGGCTGGCCTCTCCTTAGCATCAAAAAGAGTCTCGCAAGCTTGGATGCATTTTAAATCTGATGAACTATGTTTCCTTTTTATTTGATCCGCCTGTGGATCTTTTTCAACTATTTTGTGATACTTGATATTACAATTTATTCGGTTGAAATAAATCTATCTTTTGCTTCGCTGTGCATTTAAAATTGTGTTGTTTGACTATGATGATATCAACTACGTCACGATACTCCCCACCGGGCCCACCGGTAATACGTGGAAATATCGGGGTGTGACAGGTTGGTATCAGAGCCAACATTGAGTGAATTAAACACTAGCCCTTTGTGTTTAATCTCAATGACACAGTTTGCACATTCCTCGACTTCCGAGCCTAGACAAAGAACTTAGGATTAATCCAAATTTGTTTTATTTCTAACTTTGTCTTTTATATTTTCTTGTTGTATCCTTTGTTTGTTTTGACAGGTTCAGAAAGATGCCACCAAGAATGAGAGGGAGAAGAAGAGGCAAGGGGCCACTCGTCGCCCTAATGATCATGAGGTCGGGCCTTCGCACCGGCGAACACCATCTGATTCTCTTAGCCGGAGTCCTCAAGATAACTGGAGGACCTATATTGAACCCGCAAGGCGCTCAGTTTCGCTGAGCTCTTCCCCATATTTCCAAAACTCCTTTGGGCCTCAGTCTGAAAACGAGCCCCATATTTCCCACCATTCTTATATACCTCTCCAGGGCCACAACTCACCATTCGATGACCCAACGCCCTATTTTCAGAGCCGGTTCAACCCGGCAAACTACATTGGAGAACCAGTGGGTTTTAACCCATTGGGACCTGAAGACCATTTCTCGGGCGACCATGCGATGGACATGGACGAGGACACCGATTCCACAAAGCCACCGTCCGAAACCCCTACGCACCCCATCGAAATTTCGGATGGGTCACCCTTTCTGGGATCACCTTATAATGGTCCCGATAGCTACAAGGCGAGGTTCAACCAGATTGACTGGGTGTTTACCCCCAGTTACCACAACTCACCGCAGCAGCAGCAGCCACAGCAGGATCCCTCCGAGGATTCCCGTTTTGTAGCGGTCACTCCGCCACCACCGCCAGTGCAGCAACAGCCTCCGGAGCCACCGAGGCGCCAGAGAACAACCGCACAGATGTCCGTGTAAGGAGGAGTCCGCATCAGCACTCCGCAACCATCTTGTGGCAGTCATTATCTGCCACTATACGAAGACCCACAGGTGGGTGGGCCTTCGAACCCAGTTTCTGAGGTGCAGTCTGCACCGGTCGCACCGCCACCAGTGGGTTTTAACAACCCGATTCCTACATACGCCGGTTCAGCGGCGTACAACCCTTTTGAGCAGCCGGCCCACACCAACTACAACTACGCCGAGGCTGACCCATACCTGGTAGCGGCAGCAAACTACCATGCTATTCATCCCGAGGGAACCTTTGGAGTCCCATATCAAGCGGGATATCCACACTATGGGTACCCACCTTATGGGTATCAACAACCGCCACCTCCTCAACCTCCGCTGTTTTAGCAGCCCCCGCAGTCGCCAGTAATATCGCCACCGCAGCATCAGGAGATTCTTCAAAGGTTGAGTCAGGTGCAGCATGAGGTTCGGGAAGGACGTAGGCAAAACCGAGGAATTTTCAAGGGTCTGGCGAGCTTAATCAAGGGGAAGAGCAAAAAGGATCATTAAATCCTTTATTTGTTTGTTTGTTCTTAGTGTTGTAATCAAGTCCCTACGTGGACATTTGTTTCTGTATTCCGCCCCTGCGTGGGCATATTTTTCTGTTTAACCCCTGCGTGGGTATGTTAGGTTGTTTCGCCCCTGCGTGGGCATGTTATTTCTTGTAGAAGTCCCGTTTATGGCAAACTTGTACTTATTTAAATTTTTGTAGTGGAATGGTTAAATTTAAATTTTCATTTTTAAATTATATACATAAACATAATATGTGAAATAAATGAAAAATAACATTTCTTTTATAAGAACTACCATTTTAATAAAATAATGAGAATCTTAAAGGTTAAACCTAGCCACATGGCATTCAAAATATGGCCAAAATGGTAAAACCTATTTAAAAGATTCAAATCCATGTTAACATCTGAACACATATTAACACTCCTGGCAAAATGTGATTCGATAAAATCGTATAAGTCATCTTTGCATTGGATTCTTCCAATTTCTTTTATTATATTAAACATCCATTGGGATGAAAGGCCTACGGGCTATATTCATTGTCATATAAGACAAAAGACAGTCGTGGTCTTCGACCCCCTGTTAAGAAAAGGTAATGAATTATAATTAAAACCTCAATACATTGATCCTATAGGATCATGATTAAAAATTTAAATCTGTCCATGTGACTAGACCTTTTTGCCATTAATATATTCTAATTATAACTAAGGATTAATATAATAAAAAAAATCCTGAATATATATATATATATATATGCCTAACAAATTAATCGAAATGGTTTCTTAAATACCATGATTAATAAATGATTTAGAATGATAAAACTGTTATAGACCTCTAAATGAATTAAAATCATTATTTTATGTAGCAATCAAGCTACATGCTTGGGTCAGACGAAGTCAACAGTCACCCCAGAGATAATCATGACTCCTCCAGAGTCAACGTAGCAGGAGCAGAATTACAGGCATTGATAGACAATGCTGTTACAAGAGCTTTGGATAGGCAATTCAATGAATCCAGTGGTACCCATGTAAGGACCCAATCTGTACCACATTCGAAGCCACCCTCAAGAACTCATACCGCTCACAAAAGTGATTCTCATCACTCATCAAACCAGACGAGTGTTCCATCTAAGAGAGTTGTGTTAAATCAAGATCCACGTGCTAAAGGTTGCACCTATAAATACTTTGTCTCCTGCAAACCCAGGGATTTCACCGGGGAAAAAGGAGCAGTTGATTGCATATCATGGTTAGACGAGATGGACACTGTGGTAGATATTAGTGGTTACACTAATAAGGATGTGGTAAGGTTTGTATCTCAGTCGTTCAAAGGTGAGGCACTAGCCTGGTGGAGGTCTTTGATTCAAGCCACGAGGAAAATCCCATTGTACAATCTGTCTTAGGAACAGTTTGTGACATTGATTAAGGAGAATTACTTCCCTCAGCATGAGTTTGAAAAGATTGAAGCTGATTTCTTGTCGTTGGTTATGAAAAACCTAGATTGTCAAGCCTACCTTACGAGCTTCAACACTATGTCAAGACTGGTTCCATATCTGGTGACTCTGGAACCCAAGAGGATAGCCCGATTCATTGGGGGTTTGGCCCCAGAAATCAAGGCCAGTGTGAAGGCCTCCAGACCAGCTACTTTTAGGTCTGCAGCTGATATATCATTGTCCCTTACTTTGGACGCGGTCAGGCAGAGATTGCTGAGAAACACCGATGCTGAAAAGAGAAAGCGTGAGGATGACAACTCACGAAGGTCAGACAAGAAGCATAAGGGAAACAATGACCACAAAAAGAGTCCTGGAACTAAAAAGGATGGTCAACAGTCAGGGGATAAGCCCAAGTGTAAGATCTGTAAGAAGCACCATTTCGGGAGGTGCAGATATGAATCAAAATCCCAGTCACAGCCGAGAGCTTGTGGGATATGTAAATCTCCTGAGCACAAGACATTGGACTGTAAGAAAATCAAGGATGCGACGTGCTATAACTGCAATGAAAAAGGGCATATTAAGTCCAACTGCCCAAAGTTTGCTAAGAAGGCTGAAGATGGGAAAAATTCCAATGCTAGGGTCTTCCAGATGAACGCACAAGAGGCGATCCAGAATGATAATGTCATAACAGGTACCTTCCTTATTAATGATGTTTATGCAAGAGTGTTATTTGATTCTGGAGCAGATAAGTCATTTATTGATGATAAGTTTTGTAAATTGTTAAACCTACCTGTTAGAACCCTAAGCATAAAATATGAGGTTGAATTAGCCGATGGCACCATAGAAACCGCATCAACCGTGTTAGATGGATGTTTCATATCCATTAGGAACCACTCTTTTTCTTTGTCCCTACTTCCTTTGAAATTAGTTGGGTTTGACATAGTAATAGGCATGGATTGGTTATCCCATAACCAAGCTCAGATTGTGTGTGACAAGAAGCAAGTAGTGGTCAAGACTCCGTATGGTAAGCCACTTACCATACAGGGAGATACTCAGTATGGATTGCCTAAGCAAGTGTCTATGCTTAAGGCATCAAGGTGTATGAAGAAGGGTTGTGTCATCTACATGGCACAAGTGACAATTGATGAGCCGAAGCCTAAGATTGAAGATATCCCCGTCATTTCTGAATATCCCGAAGTATTCCCTGAAGAACTACCTGGTTTGCCACCAGATAGGCAAGTAGAATTCAGAATTGACATTATTCCAGGAGCAACACCTGTTGCAAGGGCACCTTACAGGTTGGCACCAACAGAGATGAAAGAGTTAATGACTCAGTTAGATGATTTGTTGGCGAAGGGTTTCATTCGTCCTAGTTCATCTCCTTGGGGAGCACCAATCCTGTTTGTAAAGAAAAAGGATGGATCGATGCGTCTATGCATCGATTATCGCGAGCATAATAAGGTCACTATCAAGAATAGATATCCATTGCCCAGGATCGATGATCTGTTCAATCAACTTCAAGGGGCGAGTTACTTCTCCAAGATCGATTTGAGGTCAGGCTACCATCAACTGAAGGTTAAAGATGAAGATGTGCACAAGACTGCATTTAGGACTCGTTATGGTCATTACGAGTTCTTAGTGATGCCTTTTGGGCTCACTAATGCACCAGCAGCGTTCATGGATCTCATGAACCGTGTCTGCAAGCCATACTTGGACAAATTTGTTATCGTCTTCATTGATGACATTCTGATTTATTCAAGGAATCAGGCCGACCATGAGAAGCATCTTCGATGTATTCTAGAACTACTTCAACAGGAGAAGCTTTATGCCAAGTTTTCAAAGTGTGAATTTTGGCTTCGCGAAGTCCAGTTTCTTGGACATATAGTTAGTGAGCGTGGTATCCAAGTGGATCCCGCTAAAGTTGAAGCCGTTATGAATTGGCAAGAGCTAAAGACGCCCACAGAAATTCGTAGCCTTTTGGGTTTGGCAGGATACTATAGGCGATTTATTGAAAACTTCTCAAGGATTGCTGCACCCCTAACCTCACTAACCCGCAAGAATATCAAGTTTGATTGGGGTCCTAAGCAGCAAGAGTCTTTTGACATTCTTAAGCAGAAGTTGAGCAATGCACCAGTGTTGACGTTGCCTGAAGGAATTAAAGAGTTTGTGGTTTATTGTGATGCATCGCACACATGTATGGGATGTGTGCTTATGCAGAAAGGAAAAGTTATTGCCTATGCTTCTCGACAGTTAAAGGTGCACGAGAAGAATTACACCACCCATGACTTGGAGTTGGGTGCCGTTGTATTTGCACTAAAACTATGGAGGCATTACTTGTATGGTACCAAGTGCGTGATCTATTCTGATCACAAAAGCCTTCAACATCTGTTCAATCAGAAGGATTTGAACATGAGGCAACAACGATGGATGGAAACTTTGAATGATTATGACTGTGAAATACGATACCATCCAGGCAAGGCAAATGTGGTTGCCGATGCCTTAAGTAGAAAAGAAAGGGTGAAGCCCATAAGAATCAATGCCAAGAGCATTGAATTAAAGAATAGTTTAAATGAAAGGTTGTTAGCTGCGCAGAAAGAAGCTGTACTAGAAGCTAACTATCCTGATGAGAAGCTAGGAGTAACTGCTGAACAGTTATCCTATGGCAAGGACGGAATCCTGAGATTAAATGGACAAATATGGGTCCCAATTTATGGAGGACTTAGGGATGTGATCCTCCAGGAAGCCCACAGTTCTAAATACTCCGTTCATCCTGGAGCTGACAAGATGTACCAGGATTTGAAGGCAAATTTTTGGTGGATAGGCTTGAAGAAGTCTATAGCCACTTATGTAGCCAAATGTCTGACATGTGCTCAAGTTAAGGCAGAACACCAAAAGCCGCCAGGTTTGCGACAACAACCTGAACTTCCCACCTGGAAGTGGGAGATGGTGACTGTGGATTTTATCACCAAGTTGCCAAAGACTAAACGAGGAAATGATACTATTTGGGTGATAGTGGATAGACTGACTAAGTCAGGCCACTTCCTACCTAATAAGGAAACACACAGTTCAGATAAGTTAGCTCAGCTGTACGTGGATGAGATTGTATCTCTCCACGGGGTGCCAGTGTCTATCATCTCCGATAGGGATACGAGGTAGACCTCACATTTCTGGAAAAGCTTTCAGCAATCCCTAGGCACTCGATTGAACTTTAGCACAGCATATCATCCTCAGACGGATGGTCAAAGCGAGCGAACGATCCAAATGCTGGAGGATATGTTAAGAGCTTGTGTCATTGATCTAGGTGGAAGTTGGGATGATCATCTTCCACTGATCGAGTTTTCTTACAATAATAGCTATCACTCAAGTATCCAAGCTGCACCATTTGAAGCCCTGTATGGAAGAAAGTGCAAAACACCCGTTTGTTGGGCAGAAGTTGGAGATGTCCAATTAACAGGACCTGATATAGTCCTGGAGACGATAGACAAGATTGTGCAGATAAGAGATCGTCTCAAAGCTGCCAGAGATAGGCAGAAAAGCTACGCAGACTTAAGGCGTAAACCTCTAAAGTTCGAGGTTGGTGACAAAGTGTTGCTTAAAGTATCACCCTGGAAGGGAGTGATGCGTTTTGGTAAGAAAGGAAAATTAAGCCCAAGGTACATAGGACCATTCGAGATCATCGAATGTGTCGGATCAGTGGCTTACAAGTTAAACTTGCCTGAAGTGCTCAGTGGTATTCATAATGTATTCCACATCTGCAATCTGAAGAAATGTCTAGCTGATGAATCGCTAGTCATGTCACATAAAGATGTGCTTATTGATGAGAGCTTAAAATTTGTTGAAAAACCTTTGTCGATCGAGGATCGACAGGTTAAGAAGCTTCGAAGGAAGCATGTACCAATTGTAAAGGTTAAATGGGATGCCCGTAGAGGTCCCGAGTATACTTGGGAGGTAGAGTCCACAATGAAAGAGAAGTACCCTCAATTATTTTAGTAAATCTCGAGGTCGAGATTTCTTTTAAGGGGGTGAGGATGTAACACCTCGTAAAATCATACCCAGTAAAATAAAGACACGTGTCATGTAAGGCGTGTTATAACCCGGATCAAGTTAGAGATGTATGGTAGGATTTAAAAGTGTCGACATGTTAATTAATACCTCTGAGAGACTAGTTACGAATCCCAAGACCCTAATCCATTTTATAAACATCTGATATACTCAAATCTGGTTATTTCCTATAATGCATAATTCAAAATTTTCAAAGATAGGATCCTATGAGAATGAATTCGACAAATTTTCATTCATGATTTCTTTTTAAAGAATCCAAAACAATTCTAATGCATGGCAAGGCTGTCATAACATTTTGGACCTGATCAAGTGGTCCCATACTGGTATTAAAGGTCCTAAATTCGTAATATCAAAGTTGCATGGCCAAATACTAGAGATTCTCAAAATTTTATCTTCTGGTCAACGGTTACGGGCTGCAAAGGGACCACCTTACGGTCCGTAAGGTGGCGGAGCTGGACAGAGATAATAAAAAAAAGCGGATACAGACCGCAAAGCCAAGGGCTTACGGTCCGCAAGGTTGTTAACTGGGCATCTTAGATCAAGGTCGGTTACGGACCGCAAAGCCTTGGGATTACGGTCCGTAAGATGTGCTTACGGACCGCAAGGAATACTGCTTACGGTCCGTAAGGAGGTCGCTGGCAGCAGAAAATGGCAGTTGCCTGTTCTAACCGGTTGCACCGCCTTAAAGAGCTAATACTGGAGCATGGCCAATAGTTTTGCATGCATAGGGACACTTGGGTTAATCAGGGAACTTCCATAGACTTAGTTGTGAGGATCTTGTGCTCTGTAAACCCCTATATAATGAAGTGAAGTTGCAACACTTGAAAAATGCTCATTTCAAAACTCATTTCCACACTTCCTCTGGAGCTCTGGACCTGAATCAAGTTTCCTTAAGTCATAATCTCGTGCTTAGGACCTTTGTAAGTGTCCTTAACCTCTTCATTTCAGTTTTAATTAGCTTAATGACCACAATTCAAACTTATCGTAATTAAAGTTTGACTTCGTGATTAATCACTATTGGTCCAGTCATTAGTTAAATTAAGAGTAGTTATAAGATGGTAATTATGTGGGCAATAAACCTCTAAGAGTGCACCTACTGATTACCACCTTAACTTGGTCAAATGTCGGGTCAAAGTTAATCTTAAAAAGTCAACAGAAAGCTTATTTTCAAATAAACACATAATTAACAATGTAGAATCCAGGCAACCTGTTTTATCACTAATATAACTTGGTAATTAATGTAAGAACATGTCTAAACATGTTCAACCCGACAATTTTCAGTTTAGGCTCGGTTCGGAACCGAAAGTCGCATAATTTGACTTTTGCTTTGACTTTCAGTTCTGACCCAATGTAGCATGTTTTAGAAATGTCTTACAGGTTTATTTGGACCAGGTTACATGTTAGTATAACCCTCTGTGATTATACAACTTGGTTCATTAATTATCCGATTCATATACATGTTTCCGTTAATTGCCTATACGTTGACTATTATGCCCATATGACCTTAAAACATGATTTTTGAAAATACAAAAGAATAGAAACCTTCATTACTGATTTATAGACTTGTCCCAGTTTTGACCTTTTAGGCTTAAGTGAAATAACAAAAATACCCCTACGGTGCATAGTTTAGTTATAAAAGATAAATTTCACATATTTACAATACCCTACTGTTATGACTTATAAAAATAAGTATTTTTACTGATTATATCAGACTTGTAACTCAGATAAATATTTAAACTCTTTTATAACCTTTAAAATGACCAAAATACCCCTACGGGGCGTAATTTGAGTTTAAATCCGTTTTGGGCATAATAGAAGATATCTTACTGATGTCACAACATACTTAAGGCATATTAACTTAGGAAACTTGTATATGGCTCTTATGGTTACCCGTTACGCATGTTTCGCGTTCGGTTCGGTTCGGTTTGTGCCTTGTGCATTCAAATCAATTTTCTAAACCTTTTCAAAATGAGTCAGTTAATTGTATTTACCAGTGTAAACTGACGTATTTTACCAAAAAGGCTAAGTGCAGGTACTACTCGAAATAGGCTGGCCTCTCCTTAGCATCAATAAGAGTCTCGCAAGCTTGGATGCATTTTAAATCTGATGAACTATGTTTCCTTTTTATTTGATCCGCCTGTGGATCTTTTTCAACTATTTTGTGATACTTGATATTACAATTTATTCGGTTGAAATAAATCTATTTTTTGCTTCCGCTGTGCATTTAAAATTGTGTTGTTTGACTATGATGATATCAACTACGTCACGATACTCCCCACAGGGCCCACCGGTAATACGTGGAAATATCGGGGTGTGACAACAACACACGATAAGTTTACACTTTATAGTGTGTGATTTGACCATGGTGCAGACACGTGGGAAGAAAGTCATTGGACTGCCGCAGATGAAGTCAAATGTGAAACTTGGAAACAAACCAACAAAATCCATTGTATTTTTAATTATTTACCATTTTTTATCCAACTGTGGGTTAATAGATTCCGAAGATGTTATTTCAGTTATTTCTGTTGATCCACAAATTCCAACAAAATCTGGATACTGAAAAACATCAGCAACCATTTTTTTTCCTTCAATTTCGAGAACATTCTCCCGGTGTAGGTGCTTGTGCTGTAGAAACTGGTGGTGAATTTGCGTACACAACTGAAGGTTCAGTGCACGAAAAGTTTCTTACGAATTGTACGTGACAAAACGAGGATGTTGGGAATTAAACGCATGTACGTGACAAAACAAGGATCGTTCTAATAGATTAAAGAGAATTCCAACAAAATCTGGATACTGAAAAACATCAGCAACCTGGAAACAGCTGTAGGATCCGTACTTAAAGGTGTTTCTAAAATGCTTGGAAAATTGCATCAACTCTCCTATATCAACATACTCTTCTCCAGATGCTTAGTTGTTATGAATAACAACTTGAGGGGTCTAGTTAACTTTCAGATTCAGATTCAGGAAGCAGATGATTTGTCAAAAGACTTGGTCAATGTAGTAAAATGTGAGCTTTTACACCAACCATATCGAGATGTGTCATGTCTAATTCTCGAAGAATCTCGTAACGTATTATGGTGAGATTTTTCAAATTCGCCTAAACATATATTCGTTTCATAACCTCCTCCTATAAATCAACCACAACTCACCCGAGATGAAACCGAACCAAGAATACTTCAAACATTCTAAACCCTACCTGGAAATAAACCAACAAAATCCTGATAGTGAAAAACATCAGCAACCATTTTTTCTTTTCCTTCAATTTCGAGAACACTCAACCTGGTAGACGATTTAAGTGTCGATTCACTTAGACAAGGACACAAAAACACTCTAAGTGGCCGCATCCGCATCCGTAACAAATCTGACAAAACAAGGATCGTTCTAATAGATTAAAGAGATTAAACCAAATATTTTATCATCTGCTTTCTGAATCTGAATCAGAATGTTAACTTTGACTCATAAACCCTTGAATCCCAACGCTTCTTTAAAAAAATTGTTTCTTTCCTTTTCATGAGGTAAAACCGGTTTCAACATCAAGGGTTGTTTTCCACCTTGTGTGAGCATTGGAAGCCCGACAAACAGTCTTGCAATTACGTCTTTTCAATCAAGACCACATTGTTAATTTTAATGATGATTCCAAACATTCCGAATAACTAGCAAAAGAACCCGACACGTCTTCTATGATGATTCGAATTTGGTTTCTTTGGTACAGGCTGATGAAACCGAAGCTGTTATTTCGGTTGTTCAGTACTTTCGAGACGATTCAAATGAGTCCTATGAAGCAAGTGTCCTATGAAGTAAGTGGTTGTAATGACGGGACCCTTGATTTCAACGCTTCTCCTTACAACTCTCATCAAATGCCTCACCCTTCCTTTTATTCTGTAAATATTAAATAAAGAATAACACCATGCCTGTAATCCCACGTTGATAGCTTCCATTTTATTACAGTCATACGACACATTTTTTTGTTCTTCAATCTTTGTTACTTGTTAATGTTTTATTTTTTTCTACTTTTAGAAAGGTTTGAGCACCTCATGACTGTAAAATGTCTCATGTGATTGACACCTTAAATCCCTTAAGTACTTTGAGAAAAATCTAATTTTCGAAGAATATGGGCCGTATAACATTATACGGCCCGTATACACGTTCGTATACATCGTATACGACAAGGCAAATTATTTACACATGGTGTATACGGGCCGTATACTGTTATACGACCCTTATGGAATTAAAAAACTGACAAAGTCTGCTGGCACAGACTTTGTTAGTTTTTTAAATTCTATACGGGCCGTATAATGTTATACGGCCCGTATACACCATGTGTAAATAAATTTTTACCATGTGTTAATATTAGGACCCTTTAAAAAATGTAATATATCTTTTTCAATCAAGGTGGCTAGGTGGTTCAATAACATATGTGTTGAATTTATAATTATTGTTAGTATGTTAGTATCTTCTATTGAATTTATAGTTGCACTTATGTGTTGAATTTGTAAACATTGCTAGGATGTTAGTATCTTCTACTGAATTTATAGTTGCACAATTGAATCAAAAGAAAGAGCCGCCCAATTTTTTTTTGAATTTTTTTTAACGACCAACAAAACTCTGAGTATCAATCTTTTTGAAGGATTTCCTCAACCACTTTGGAGGATTTCCACTTCTGCTTGCGGGACTTATATATTCAGTCAGGAGTTTCCACTTCTCCCATGTAAGGCCAAACATGTTCTTGACACACATGAAAGAAAGGGAAGTCACTTCCCCAACCACTTTCAGCAGCGTAGGCATTTCCGACCTGAAGATCACAACGTTCCTAGATCTTCACACGCTATATAAACCACAACTTGAAGAGACTTTTTACCCGCTTTGGAGAGGCCCGAATGAAAGTGTCATTGTCACACCCCAACCGATGGCGGAATCATCGGGGCATGGCACTGAGCGAATCAGATTGTCCAGAAGTTTCCATAACAATTATCAATACTATTCAATTTAAATAATACGTCCCATACCGTATCTCAAACAGTAAAATAATTATTACAGACATAAATCCAGGCAAATATTCTGTTCCGACAACTCAGATTCAAACATAAATAGTTTATTTATTGGTTTCTAGGACCTCTTTCCCTAGCTTCAATTTCATCACAGCACAGAGAGCATCCTAGACCTTTCCTAGCCTCAAGTTCACAGCATGCTAAGCATGTAAACTTCCTAAGCACCTGTCACATACGTTAAAATAAAGTCAATACATAAAATGTAAAGGTGAGCATACAAGTTTGGTAATAGCATATAGAGTTCGAATTCGTTTACGCATAACCAGCACGTACACATAGTGAAATGAAGCACGTTAGTTATCGACATAGATCCATGGGTACCAATGACTGCGGGTTGACTGCCCGAGGCAGTTTGTAATACATGATTACCACCGTAATCCATGCAAGTAAAAGATCCTTAACAACCCCCGTGTGAACGGGTGCTGAGTCCAAACTATAGTACTATCGTTGCTAAGGCAGGTAGACAGCATTCCATGTGTAAACATAACAAACAAGCGTTCATAAGCCACGTATGACATGCATTAACGGTTAGCGTTCAAATAGTATTGAGTAGTGTGATTGTTGTAGTTTGAATATTCGTAACGTATGTAACACCCAAAAGTGCTTAAAGCAAAAAGGGATCGAGTATACTCACAGCGATTTATGGATTGAAGGGAGCGCTTAGCGAGTAAGGTTAGCCTGAATAGATTCGACAGCATAACGATAAGGAACACGTAAAACGACACAAAGTGAATGTGGATCGGATGGTAGTCCGATCGGACAGTAATCCGTGCGGATGGTAATCCGTGCGGATGGTAATCCGTTCGGGTGGTCATCCGGTCGGATGACGATTCGAGTGGATTGTTTCTTCCTATAATAAGGATGTGTTTGTGTATGATGGCTTGACTTTTGAAGTTTTCATTGTAGTATTTAGAAAACATTGAAGTATCTCTATCCATCAAGTCGTTCGATCGGATGCTGGGTCGTACGGATGACAATCCGTTCGGGTGGTCATCCGGTCGGACGGCGACTTAGTGGTGAGATTTCTTGTTTGAAGACAAGTTCACAGTTGAAGTGTCACTCGATCGGATGACCATCCGATCGGGTGGCAACTCTGGTGATGAACATGTTGAAAATTGTTTAAGTCCTTAAAGTCTTAGTATCTCATGACCCGAAGAGTAATCCATTCAGATGGTCGTCAGATCGGATTACATTTCGTTCAATACTCAGACTCTAGATGAGATAGTTTAAAAGGTGGGACCCGAGTGTGATCCGTTCGGATGGCAATCCGTTCGGATGACCTATCCGATCGGATGGTAATCTGATCGGATAGCAATCCGTTCCGATTGTTCCTTTCGTCCTACCCTTGGTCGTTTTGATGTTTTGTCGTTGTTTCGGGACGTCTTGACAACTTGTTAACCAACCAGAACCCTGCCTCGACCCAAGTGACCAAACCGACCAGGAATCACCCTAGTTCAGCCAGTTATCGGCTCGAGACGGTTGTTCTTGCTTAATCCGAAGTCGGTAGTCTCGTGGGTAGAATCCAGATCTGAACTAGTACAACACTATGGATGAGTAGGAGACTAGATCTGATCCTGATTTTACCGGTTTTTGAGTGTTTTGAGTGTAAAAGAGTTGAAAGAAAGTTAGAAACCATCTTTCAATCCTTTTTCACCACTCGCGTATCGAGATCTTCACTAGATCTTTATGTATTCGGGTGGAAATCGGTTAGATCTCGGTTGTTCTTGGTGGATGGAGGTCAAAGCAGGAAGTTCTTTGAAGAACACATGATGACGTCACCCTAGAACACCCGAAATCTAGTGATTTCACGGTTAAAAGTTAGGATTTAAAAGATAGAAAGGTGTAGGAGTGTGTGTTGATCAAGAAAGTACAAGATTTAGGGCGGGATCTTACCTGGATTGAGAGAAATCGAAGAAAAGGTGAGGGGCACGAGCTGTTCGGACAGGGAGTTTCTAGAAATGGAAAAAATGACAATGACAGGGGTATTTATAGGATTCCAAAAGAGGAAAGGGTGATCCGATTAGATGGTACTCCGCTCGGATGACGATCCGGTCGGATGTCATCCTGGTCGGATGACATATGGCCTGTCACCAACTGGGTTATCCGGTCGGATGGCTATCCGGCCGGATGGCAGTTGGTTCAAGTTTTTGATGCGACGATTTTTGGTGTTTCGATTGCGAGCGGTTCGATTCGATAGGGTTTCCTAGTCAAATTACTTTTAGTCCCAACTACTTCATATCTCGCATAATCTATTTTCCACTAACTATCATAGTTCGATTGTGATTCGAGTTCGAGCTCGACTGCATTTGAATTTCGATTGAGTTTACTTGAGTCTCACAACGCAACATAAATAAACATGCACAGGTAACACGTAAGGCACACACACACGTATGATAACAAGTAAAAGATACGTAGCTCGAGTTGCGATTTGATGTCGATTCGATTAGCATAGCTTGACTATTGATTAGTTAACTTTATCGCATTGTTACTTCCTATAATTCACAGTCGTAGATCGATTGTTTGACGATTAACACACATCGTTTATTGTTATTAACAACACTTACTCCACATAATACGAATTAAATAAAGAAATTTCTACGAGTCAAGTTGCGCGAAATCGGTCGTTGACCTTGACCTTGGTTTGACTTGATTTGTGAAAACACGGGGTGTTACAGCCTCCCCTTGTTTAGGGAATTTCGTCCCGAAATTTGACTGGAAGCTGTACGATCACCGTTAATCACGCTTGAGAACTTTCTGTTTGGACCGGTTTTGATTCCGAAATAATTGCAAACAGAACGTGTGACGTGCGGAATCCGTACATGAACATGACCAAACACACAAGAATGTACTATCATCGGTGATTCTATAGATTGATATGAAATCGTACAAAGCACTAGAAGCACAATGCTACTTTCTCTCTCTAGCTCCTCTCTTGAAACAACTGCGGGTACTTAGCCTTCATGTCGCTTTCGAGTTCCCAAGTGAACTCTGCGCCTCGTTTGCCTTCCCATCGGACTTTCACAATAGGAATGCAGGAGCGTCTGAGTTGCTTGGTTTGGCGATCCATGATTTCGACAGGCTTTTCCACGAAGTGTAATGTTTCGTTCACTTGTAGATCATCTAGAGAAATGTGTAAGTCGTGGTTGGCTAGGCACTTTCGGAGGTTTGACACGTGGAAAGTCGGGTGGACATTACTCAGTTCCTCCGGTAGTTCGAGTCTGTAGGCGACTTTTCCGATCCTTTCCAGAATCTTAAAAGGTCCAACATATCGAGGCGCGAGTTTTCCCTTCTTGCCGAATCGGACTACACCCTTCAAGGTGATACCTTTAGGAGTACGTAGTCACCAACTCCAAATTCACGGGGTTTGCGCTTTTTATCGGCGCAACTTTTCTGTCGATCCCGAGCTTTCACCAGGTTGTCTCGAATTTGGAAAATTTTGTTTGTCGTTTCTTGCAATAGCTCAGGACCGGTTAGTTGTGAATGACCGATCTCGTGCCACACAATAGGCGATCGACATCTTCTTCCGTATAAGGCCTCGAATGGTGCCATTTGGATGCTAGAATGGTAGCTGTTGTTATACGAGAATTCGACTAGCGGCAGGTATTTATCCCAATTACCACCGAAATCTAAGACACACGAACGGAGCATGTCTTCAAGAGTACGAATCGTTCTTTCAGTCTGACCGTCGGTTTGTGGGTGGAAAGCAGTACTCAGATTAAGCGTTGTACCGAGTGCCGTTTGAAACGTTTCCCACAGTCGCGAGGTAAACCGAGCATCACGATCAGAGATGATGTCACGAGGCGTCCCATGATTACAAATGATCTCGTCGGTGTAGATTCGGGCTAATCGTTCTACCAGCAGAAAACTGAGCCAAACTATTTAACCCTAACGCCAAATCACCCCTCCATTTTATGATCGATACCCCGATGGTTGACTGGACTTGACCGATCGGGTAATCCAGCTCCCGCCGTTGGACCTCGATGTTGGCTCCATAAGCTGAATCGGATTGGAATCGAACCGTACCTGCACTCCCTCCGATTCGGTTTCATCAACCAAATCATCCTCTTTTTCACGAACCTTATCACCTTTCACCACCTCAATCTCATTCTCACTCGAATTCGGTTCTGATTTCTTCTCAACAAAGCCTAACTTTTCATTTTCATCATCATCAACCTTAGCCACAACAAACTCAGAAGGCTCCAAAAAAACATCTCACATTCCTCTCCATTCGCTAGGGTTTCTGTACCTACCACTAAATTCTCATTAGCCATCTCAAAAGCCTCTTCTTCACCACTAGCAAAACCCTCAGTTTCATCATCAGTATCCACAACATTCAAAATACTACCACTATCCTTAATACTGTTATCATTATTATCAACCGTTTTAACGGAATTAACAGCACCATTGGTATCATTAACAGCAGTTTCAGTCTCAGTTTTATCATAAGAAACAGAATTAAAACCTGTGAGAGACGTGTCTTCCTTGGAGTCCATGAATTCTGAAAGGTTTACAAGAGCAATTGCAACGATAAAAAGAGGAAATTGGAGAATTAGGGTTTATGTTTATGAGGAAATTTGAAGGATAAGAGTATAGATATGAGCGAGATAAGGTTTTTGTTGAAGGGGATGAAAATGTTTGTAGCCACTGTGTGTGTGTGTGTGCAGGAAATTTGAAGGATAAGAGAGCTTATGAAACCCTAAACTGCTTGAGGAAGAAGATGCATACAGGGGTTAAATAGGGGTGATGAATAAAGTATAAACTTCAAATGACAATTATACCCTTGCATTAAATAAACCTAACTGAGTAAATTAACTCAGTTTGGTGGAAAGGACATAAAGTGATACAAAACATGTGTTTTTTGGACATAAATTGAAACTAAAAGTTTTAAAGGGCACATTTCATAATTCAGTGCAAACATAAAGGACAAAAAGTGAAATTTTCTCTTAACAATATATAAAGTCAAGAGTTTTACTCTACTAACTCTATTTTCTAATATATTCATTATTCAAGTTTTTATATTGATTTAATATTTAATAAACCATATGAATTCTATTTTCAGCATACTTTACAGCATGGTTGTAAAAATCGCGACTAGCCGGCGATTAATCGCTGACTAGTCGCTAGTCGCCCATCAACTGAGTAATTTTCTGCTAATCAGTAAAAAAAATCGCTAGTCGCCCTAGTCGGCCCTAATCGCGACTAGTCGGTCAGGAAAAATCGGAAAAAATCGGGAAAAAACAAAAAAAATCAGAAAAAACACATATTCCGGCCAAAACCTCCCAGATTCCGGTCAAAACTTGTCCACTTAAAAAAAATACGTATAAAAATTTATGTATATATGTATAAAAACTTAAAATTATACATAAAAAGTCCGATCCGATTAATCCCGAGTAATCTCGAGTAGTCGATAGTCCCTATCTCACCGACCCGCTAGGGACTAGCGAGTTCTCCAACCTTGCTTTACAGTTTAAATATTCTATTATGTTATTATATATATTATCATAATTTATTTAATTTCAGTTCCGTTATTTTATTTATTTATTATGTATTTTTCTATTGTTTTAACTTGTAAAATATGTAAAATACATGACATTTATGATAAAAAATAATAATAAGACTAAAGAAATTTACACTAACGAATATAAACCCATTTTTTTTTACTTAAACCAAATTTGACCCGTTATAAAATGACATGTTCTAACCCGAACCCTAGTTTGACCTGTGACCAAATTCAACCCAAGGCTCTGTTGTCGTGTTTGAATTTTGTAAATTATAAACCCTTTTATATCATTTATGTTATAATGTGATAAAAGAAAATAATTAAATAAATAAAATATCTAATGAAACAAATTGTAAACTTTAAATGTTAGAAATTATATTTAATCTACAACTTTTAACTAGATCGTTATGTGACATTTTAACGTCTAGGATAAACCGTTCGTTCGCTCTCTTGGAATTCTCCAATCCTTAGTCGTGCGTTATTTCAAGTAATTCTTATACGCAATCAATGTGAGCATACTCGACCCTTTTTTTACGCTTTAACGCATTTTTGGGTGGAACATGTATCAACTACAAAATCCACTTTACACAATCGAATATAATCAAACACTCAATCCATCGAACACGTATTTGTTATGCTTAGGTTGTTTATGCATGTTAGTTTCGAACTGTATACCCATGCTATTTGTTAAGCTTAGGTTGTTTATTCATGTTAGTTTCAACTTGTATACTCATGGTATTTGCTATGCTTAGGTTGTTTATGCATGTTAGTTTCGAACTGTATACCCATGCTATTTGTTATGCTTAGGTTGTTTATGCATGTTAGTTTCAACTTGTATACTCATGTTATTTGTTATGCTTAGGCTGTTTATGCATGTTAGTTTCAACTTGTATATCCATAGTGTTTGTTATGCTTAGGTTGTTCTAATATGCTAGATTCAACTCGAATATAAATTGCCACGTCGGATTGAGAAAACTTTTATACTTATACTTATATTCAAACTTGTATGCTCCCCAGTACTTTTGTATTGATCTATGCTTTTAATACATGTTGCAGGATTTTGATGATGCAAGGAATCTAGTAGGATTGCCTAGAAACGCATCTAAACTTTAATACTTGTTGTACAGTATTTTATTTTCAAACATGTTGTATTTTGTTCCAAACCTTCTATTAAACCGTTATTAATGAAATGAAATTTTAGTTCTTTTACACTTGTCATTATTCAAATTTGTTATATTCTAGTTCGATCAATGTAAAAAAAGTAATTATTAAATACTCGACACAAATAGCATTATGAAGTCTCTTGCAATCTAGTTTTCGTCTCATCCGATGTTTCCGCCATCGGTTGGGGTGTGACAAGCCACCACACAACCTATGACCCGTTCGAGAGCAAAAAGATTAGGGAAAGCTTTTCAAAGAGGGTCCGGACCAACTCAAACGTCGAGCTAAAATAGCAGGGGTGGATCCAGCCCACATTTGTGGATTCCCAGGAACCCAGTGTGTTTGAAAAAACGGAAAAACTTAGTGAGAATTAAAGAGAATTTACCAAAAGGAATCCATTAGAATAAAATCCTGCATCCGCCACTGCAAAATAGAATGTTCAAACCGTTTCTAAAAATCATCAATAACTTATCTAGGACTACATTCCTACAATGTACGTCATCTTGTATACATACAATTTGCTTCCATGACCCCGAAATCGAGAGCAATCTAGGAATAAAACACCAAGCTCGTGACCTGGTATGAATAACCCAAATAACTTTTCTCCAAAGAGCCCTTGTTCTGTCTTGAACCTTCACTGCCACTTTGCAAGCAAATCGATGTCGGTGTCCATAAGAGACCCGAATCCCATCACGCCTTTATCTATAGGGAGAATAATATTTTTCCAAGCCCTCCAACTCATTATATTATTTTCTTCGCATCCACCCTAAAAGAAACTTCGTCTCAACTGGTCAAGCTTTTTGATGACTTGAACGATTGCCTAGAATAAAGAGAAATAGTAAGTCATTAGAGCATTAAGAACCGATTTTAGTAGAGTAATTTTACCACCCACCGAAAGTTGACGGGCCTTCCAAATAGACAAACGGTTATGAAATTTCTTCACCACTAAGTCCGAACTTCTAATAAGATTCATATTACCCCCAACAGGTAAACCAAGATTGATAAAAGGCAATCTCCACACCTTGCAACCAAAAACCCCCGCCAAGGCGTGAACCTCGGTTTGACTCACCCAAATACCAAAAAGACTACCCTTTTATATATTAATTTTAAGCCAGGAAACGTAATAAAAACACCTAAGAATGCACTTAAGCATAAGCACATTCCTAGATATCCAAGCCCCTATAAATAAAGTGTTATCCGCAAAAAGGAAGTGAGATATCTGTCGACCGTAAGAAGACACTTTAACCCATTCGAAGATATCATTGTCACAAGCCTTCCTCATAATGCTAGATAAGGCCTCCATGGCGATAATAAAAAGATAAGGATAGATCAGATCCCCTTGTTTCAAATTCCGAGAGCAAACAAACTCACTAGTGAGTGACCCATTTAAAAGAACCGAAGAGCGACCCATACCCACATTAGCCGAAATCCACTTACGCCACTTAGTGGGGAACCCATTTGCTCTAAAATTGACGACAAAAAAAAATCCCAACTCAAAGAGTCATAAGCCTTCTCAATATCTACCTTCAATAACATACCTTTACGTTTGGTTATCTTTATCCAAGCAACAATCTAATTGATCATCAATGGTCGGTCAATGATATTACGGTTGGATAAGAAAACCATTTGTTCATCCAAAGGTAAGCCACCGATAACACCCTTCAACTAATTGGCAAGGATATTAGATAAAACATTCTTTATGCACCCCACATGACTTATCGTCCTAAAATCTGAAAACCGAATTGGCTCCTTAACCTTAGGGATACGTGCAATAAAAGACGAAAAAGCCCCTTCGGATATAGTCTCCCTCACATGAAACTCATTAAACATGTTAAAGAAATATGTCTTTAAAACATCCCAGAACCACTTCACAAAATTAAAATTAAAACCATTGGGCCTGATCGCCCGCACAATCCCAAACGACCCGCTCAATTTCCGTAATATTAAAGGCTTTAATGAGCTTATTACTATCTGAGTAGGAAGAGACAAGTGAAAAGAACATAACACAATAGGCATTGTATGGGGCAATTCAAAAAAACTTATCCAAAAAGAATACTACCACTCGGTCTTTAAGGACAACTAAATACGAAATCCAAGAATTGACGAAACACAGCCCCACAGTTTTATTAGAAGCTTTGTTTAAATTGATGAACGTGTGGAAAAAAGGTGTATTCTTTTCCCCATCCACTGCCCATTTTATCCGAGACTTCTGCTTTGCATCCAAAGCCTTCAATCTTTTCGCTTCTAGTAAAACTCTTCTTGCATCAGTTCTCGCCAAACACTCGACTTTAGAAAGGATCCAGGTTTCCCCCAGTTGTTTAAATAATGAGAGCACTTTTTGAACCTGGACACAATTATCATCTCTGCGCCTTGTCACACCCCAACTGATGGCGGAAACATCGGGATGAGACGAAGTGTGTATAGATTGCAAGAGACTTCATAACACTATGTGACAATATTTAATTAAATTCGAATTCCATTGCAATTGCTAAATTGTCTTACAATAATAAAAACAAAATACAACATTGTTTCAACAAATAACATAACATTAAAAATTAAACGATTTATAGGTGTGTATCTAGTCCACCCTATTCTTGTTTCATCTTTCATCATACTTCAACAATTTAACCTGCAACATGTATTAAAATAGAGTTTCAATGCAAAAGCAGAGGCGAGTACACAAGTTTGTTTACATAGCATAATAGAATAAAAACTCAAGTCCAACATGATTCATAATATGTGATTACTAGTATGCAATTTTGGCGTACAATATGATCAAACCCGAGTATACAACGCATAAAAGAGCCTAATCCCAAAAGTTTAGCGGGGTGGTAATGTTTAACTTAACAATACCCAAGAGTATAACGGGCGGGGCGTTAATCCTATAGTGCTATAATTGTTAAGGTGGGCGAGCAAAGTTAATGAGCATATAACATTCCAAATCGTTCACATAGCATACGAGAATAACAAGTAAGTCACATTAGTTTCATGTTTAATCATGGAATGAGTAAGTTTAATTGAGTTTAAAAGTTGTTTGCATAGTTATACATGTTGCATCCCAAAGTGTAAAGGGGAAAAAGGGATCGAGTATACTCACGGTGGTTGCAAGCTTTCCTACTTGGAATTCCCGCGAGTGAGTTTGTAGTTGGATTAGTTTGGAGCACCTAGTCCTTCTACACGAGGAAACATAGGTGTGTGAGTTTGGCGTTTAACGGAAGATTATAAATTTCGAATTTTAGTATAACATAAAGTATAATATTAAAATAATCATCTTTAACTTATAACTCTTATATGACACTATGTAACCACTAGGGTTATATTGTATTTCATGGGTAGTATACCCATTAGAATCATATCAAGGTTTTAAAGTCTTAGATGATATTCTACTACTTTAACATATAAACACAAGTTCAACATTAAAGGTTCGAATGAGTATATATATATATATATATATATATATATATATATATATCTAGGTTACATATTACTTAGTCCAATAGTTCATGTAGGAGGTAGAAGATTAGGATCTTCATTTAGGCACCTCGAGTTATCATGGAAGTCATGTATGGGGTAGGAAGAACAAGCTTCCGTTTAGGCACCCCTTGAATGTTCACCACTTCACTTGATGTAAAAACAACCAAGGAGGGTCATGAACTAGGATTAGTACAATAATATAAACAACCTAACTAAAGAGAAATCATCAAATCATGTGAGGATTGTATGTTTGGACAACCCAAGTTGTTCCATAATCACTCATTCATCAAGGTCTAAGCTTGACATGACTTGTGGGTTAAATACCCTAAACAAAACAGAAAATATTTGAGGTTTAACCTCTGATTTTGCTTGTCTCAACCTTGTTTTTAAGCCTAACCAACCATAAGAGAGGTTGTAAGCATTAGGACATAGGTGTGAGATGAGTTAGACTCAAGTTTGATAAGTTTAAACAAGTTTTGAAAGAGTTTAAAACATAATAGAAAGTTTATGGACATTTTCAGGGCAATTCCAGGTCTGATTTCTCCAAGGAGAGATCAAGGAATCAAACCCCATGATTATCCAAGCAAGTAGGAAGAATAATCAAGTGATTTGGTTGAGAATGAGCAAGTTATACTCACTTTAGTGCAAGAGTATGAATCTGCCCGAATTTCTGAATTGCAAGAGATTTGAGAGTGATTTAGAGAAGATTAGAGAGTTGTGAAAGTGTAAAATGGCTTGGAAAAGGGTTGTATTTATAGTGGAAGAGGTTAGAGTTGATTGGAGGTGGATTAGAGGTGATTGGAGAGGGTAAGAACTTGGGATTTCGTGCAAATTCGCGAGCTGTCAAGGCTGCTGTCCCGCCAGAGGTCCTTACGGACCGTAAGGATGGGGGCTTACGGTCCGTAAGCCTGGACCAGAACACAAAAATTTTATTTTTTTGTTATTTCAATTTGTAACTCGTTCCAATGTCACCTAATGCGGGTTTTATGATTATTTTAAGGTTCTAAGGTATAAGTAACATGTTCCAAAAGTTAAGTAAGTGTCCAATTGAATATGATTAAGTATAAGTTTCATATAAAACATAAATGTCACGAGTGTAATAGTTTAACATAAGTTCGCGAACATCCCGAATAAATACCAAATTGTTTCTCAATTCAAATGCTCAATCATGAATGGAATATATATATATCACAAGTTTAAATAATTGCAAGTTAGCACATAGTTTCCAAGAATAACGATTTAACATCAATTGATTCACCAGATCAAACATACGAGCATATATAAATTGTGTATAACATATTTGTAACAAAATACGATTTTCATTAATGATCCAAGTCTCGGTTTTACAACGATTACAAAGGAGAAACAATTACAAGAATACAAAGTTTCCAAAAATAGAAATACGAACAAAGCTTTCTATATATGGAAAGTACAAAAGAGCCGGGAGTTACAGTCTCCCCTCCTTTAGGAAATTTCGTCCCGAAGTTTAGGAAGACGTAGGGAAAAGATGAGGGTACTTCTTCTTCATATCGCTCTTGAGTTCCCAAGTGAATTCAGCGCCACGTTTACCTTCCCATCGAACCTTGACGATAGGAATTTTACTGCGCCTCAATAACTTGACCCCTTGATCCATGATTTCGACGGCTTTCTCCACAAAATGCAAAGTGTCGTTTATTTGGAGATCTTTGAGAGGGACTTGAAGTCCTTCTTCAGCGTGACACTTCTTTAGATTTGAGACATGAAACGTTGGATGAACGTTGTTGAGTTCTTGAGGTAAATCGAGTCGATAAGCCACCTTACCAATCCTTTCGAGTATCTTTAAAGGACCAACATAGCGAGGGGCAAGTTTTCCCTTTTTACCAAAACGAACCACTCCTTTCCAAGGAGATACTTTGAGTAGAACATGGTCCCCAACGTTGAAGTCCATCGGTTTTCGTCCCTTATCAGCATAGCTCTTTTGACGATTTCGAGCCTTGAGTAGATTATCACGGATTTGGTGAATCCTATCCGTTGCTTCTTGTATAATCTCAGGGCCAGTAAAATGTTTGTCTCCAATCTCGTGCCAGTTTAAAGGAGATCGGCATTTGCGACCATACAATGCCTCGAAAGGAGCCATTTGAATACTGGAGTGGTAGCTATTGTTGTACGAGAACTCGACCAAAGGTAAATGCACATCCCAACTACCACCAAAGTCGATGACACAAGAACGGAGCATGTCCTCTAGGGTTTGGATAGTACGTTCAGTCTGTCCATCCGTTTGAGGATGAAAGGCCGTACTGAGATTCAAATGAGTACCCATAGCGGACTGAAAGGTTTGCCAGAGACGCGAAGTAAATCGACCATCGCGATCAGAAATGATGTCGAGAGGAATACCATGATGGCGTATGACTTCGTCAGTATAGATGCGAGCAAGTCGTTCAACCTTGAAATCTTCGCGAATAGGGATGAATTGAGCGGACTTGGTCATACGATCGATGCTCACCCAAATGCTATCGTGACCAGAGGGTGTACGAGGGAGTTTAGTTATGAAGTCCATCGCAATGCTATCCCACTTCCAAATGGGGATTTCAGGTTGTTCGAGTAGACCAGAAGGTCGCTGATGCTCGGCTTTGACTTTCGAACAGGTAAGACACTTAGAGACGTATACTGCATTGTCTCTCTTCATACCGGGCCACCAATATGATGTACGTAGATTATGGTACATCTTGTCAGCACTAGGATGAATTGAGTACTTGGATTTGTGTGCCTTGTTCATAATGAGATCACGAAGATTGTCGTGATCTGGTACCCAGATGCGATCACGACAGTAGAGTAGGCCATCAGATTTTGAAGAGAGTAGGTCTTCGGAAGCTCCACGTATTTCTACAGGCGTGGAACCTTCGTTGATAGACGAATATTGCGCTTCACGAATGCAATTGTGAAGATCGCTCGAGATGTGAAAACAACGAATGTAATCTACATGAGTCTTATGACTAAGTGCATCGGCCACGACATTCGCTTTACCAGGGTGGTAGCGAATCTCGCAGTCATAGTCGTTAAGTAATTCCACCCAACGTCGCTGACGCATATTGAGTTCTTTTTGGTCAAAGATGTGTTGTAGGCTCTTATGGTCAGTGAAAACCACACACTTTGTACCGTATAGGTAGTGTTGCCAAATCTTTAGCGCAAAAACAACTGCGCCAAGCTCGAGGTCGTGGGTAGTATAATTCTTCTCATGTATTTTGAGTTGGCGAGATGCATAAGCGATGACCTTGCCTCGTTGCATGAGAACGCAACCAAGACCACGGATCGAGGCATCGCAATACACCACGAAATCGTCATTCCCCTCAGGGAGAGCAAGAATAGGAGCGTTGCAAAGCAAGTCCTTGAGAGTCCGAAAAGATTCCTCTTGCTCAGGACCCCAAGCAAAAGGTTTCTCTTTTTGAGTCAATGAAGTGAGAGGAACGGCGATTTTTGAAAAGTTCGAGATGAATCGGCGGTAATAACTCGCCAATCCTAAGAAGGAACGGATTTCAGAAGGAGATTTAGGCGTGGTCCAATTCTTTACGGCTTCGATCTTTGCAGGGTCAACGTGGATTCCTTTTTCACTAACAACGTGTCCAAGGAATTGGACTTCTTTAATCCAAAACTCGCATTTAGAGAACTTAGCGTATAAACGCTGATTTCGAAAGAGTTCGAGTATAAGACGAAGATGACGTTCATGATCGGCTCGAGATTTAGAATAAATGAGAATATCATCAATGAAGACGATCACGAAACGATCCAAATAAGGCTTATAAACACGATTCATGAGATCCATGAACAAAGCGGGTGCGTTGGTCAAGCCAAAAGGCATAACCACGAACTTGTAATGTCCATAGCGAGTGCGAAAAGCGGTTTTGGGAATGTCCTCTTCGAGGACCCGAAGCTGGTGATAACCAGAACGAAGATCGATTTTGGAGAAACAAGTAGCGCCTTGAAGTTGATCAAAGAGATCTTCGATACGCGGAAGAGGGTAACGATTCTTGACGGTGAGTTTGTTGAGCTCACGATAATCAATGTACATGCGGAAAGAACCATCCTTCTTTTTGACGAAGAGTACAGGAGCACCCCAAGGTGAGGTACTTGGACGAATGAAACCCTTATCGAGGAGTTCTTGAAGTTGCGTAGATAATTCTTGCATCTCAGAAGGTGCAAGACGATAAGGAGCTTTGGTAACAGGAGTCACACCAGATACGAGGTCAATACGAAAGTCAACAGATCGAGGTGGAGGAGGACCAGGTAAATCTTCAGGAAAGACGTCAGGGAAGTCGCGCACCACTGGAACATCACTTAAACTCTTTCCCTTGCCCTTTTCTTCCACAATGTGGGCTAAAAAGGCAAAGTACTGTTTACGTAAGTATTTGTTCGCTTGTGTGCAGGACATCAACTTTAGTCCCTTTGAAGGTCGGTCTCCATAGACGTGCAAAACATCACCAGATGGAAGGGGTAAACGAACGTATTTCTCATGACAAGCGATTTCAGCATGGTTCTTTTGAAGCCAATCCATGCCTATGATGACGTCGAAACTACCCAGTTGCATGGGTATGAGATCGATAGGGAAAACGTGTTTGTTAAGAGTAAGACGACAATCGAGGAGAACGGAATCGACTAGGATGGATTTACCATTGGCGACTTCAACGGAAAACGACTTAGGTAGCTTAGAGCGTGTGCAATTTAACAATGATTTGAATTCTAAGGACACAAAGCTTTTGTCCGCACCAGTATCAAATAGTATCGAAGCATAAAGATGGTTAACAAGAAATGTACCGTTAACGACATCATTGTCGTTGCGTGCTTGATTTGCGTTCAGGTTGAAAGCGCGTCCACGAGGAGGTTGTTGTTGCTCTTGATTCCATTGTGGGCATTGACGACGAAGATGATTAGTATACCCACATTTGAAACAAACCCTAGCTGGTCTTGCGTTTTGAGGAGCGGGTGGAGCTTGTTGCGCTTGCTGAGCTGGTGGTGCTTGTTGCTGATAGTTGCGGCAAAAGGCGGTGTCATGTCCATAACGGTTGCAATTGGTACAACGACGACACCTGGCATTGGCGAGATGGTGATAGTTACAAGTGGCACACTTGGGGTGAATCCCAGTGTACAACTTTTGGGTGTTCTCAGGAGCAACAGGGTTTGGGTTAACGGGTGGCACAATCGCATTGTAAACAGGGTTCGATTGCTTTCGCTTCTTCCCCCTATTGCTACTCGACTGTTGGGTAATTTGGTTAACTGGCTTGAAAGAACCAGGGTTTGCGGCTTGCTTATCGTGTACACGGTTGTTGTTCAGGGAAGCGGCCAAACGATAAACAGCTTCGATATTGTCGAGTTTGGCAGCCTCGATCGTATTGTGCATAGCAGAGGGTATCCCATTGATGTACTTCCTTATCTTACGGTCGGTGGTCATAACGAGGTGAGGAACAATGAAGCTAAGTTGCTTGAAGCGAGTAGTGTAGGCTAGGTTCTCATCACCCACTTGCTTTAGAGCCCAAAATTCTTCTTCTAACCTTTGTTGCTCATGCGGAGGACAAACCTCATCCATCATCAGGGCCTTAACTTCTTCCCATGCCAACGCATATGCCAGTTCGTTCGAACGAATGTTCCTTTCGTTCGTCCACCATTCGAGAGCTCGGGCTTGGAATACCCCAGTCGCACTACGCGTTCTGAGCTCATCGGGGCAATCACTGTTGATGAACGTGACCTCCATGCTATCAAACCACTCGAGCATGGCGGTCACCCCATCATTGCCGGTGAATGGCTTGGGATTGCACGATGAAAAGTGCTTGAAGTTGAACGAAGCGGGCTTGCGTATTTCGACCTTAGAGTCGACGGAAGAGTGAGGTGTTTCAGAAGCTCGAATCTCGGTAATGACCTTCGGAACGACGCGCGCAAATTGATCGGCCATGAAAGCCATCATCTTCTTCGTAGCACGGGACTTTGACTTCTTAGACGAGTTGGAGTGACGAGAAGACATCTAAGATTCAAAAGAACGAATAGGTGAGACTTGATCATAATGTTTTAAGAAAATTGCTTTCATGAAATGATTCGTATAGCATAAAATGTCACATAGCATAAAGGGTTCAACTTGATTCACATAGCATAAAAGGTTTAAACGTCTCATATAGCATAATCATGAGTTTCACATAGCATAACATGAATAAATGAAAGCATCGTAAATTTAGTGTGTTCACGAGAGATTATTATTGTTTGTGATTGCGATAACGTGCGAAACGATTAAAACGAAATTTTGAAATGAATGAACGTTCAAGTATAAAATCACATATAAATTGAGATACATAAAAGAGAGGCTCAATAAAACATTGGATTGTTTCGGGTAGAGAAACGTCGACTATTCCAAAGTGGGTCGAAAGTTCTTTCGAATTAGAGAAAACGTGCTTTGGCCTATAGGTAAGATACTCTCGTCGAGAAGCGATTAACGGTATCTTACCCTTCCGGTTACTACACATCTCTAATTGATTGAAACAATCGGGACTTTGGCGAGATTGAAAATCGAGGAATGGGACTTAATCGACGAGATGCGGGTTTCACCCCTAGCTTGACGATTTCGTACCCTAAATGTGGTTGATACTCGTCGGGTCAAAAATAAAATTTCGATACTTTGACGAGGGTCCACTTGAGTTGAAATGGAAATTACCATTAAGTTGTGGATTTCACTCCTAGCTTAATGGTGTAATTTCGTGCAAAAATATAGTTTAAGGTAGAATGAGAGTTGTTTACCAAATTGTGGGTTTCACGCCTATTTTGGTAAAGTTGTCTCATTTGTGTTACAAGAGTATACAAATAAACAAAGTGTATTCATGTTAACCTTAGGAAAGGCATATAAATTTAATCAACAAGAAGTATAGCTAGGAAGCATGCATGGTAGAGTACAAAAGTTTTAAACAACACATAAGAGGCAAATTCCTAAAACTATAGATTAGGGAAAAAACATGGCAATTTTCCTAATTCCCTATAGTTATGGCTCTGATACCAATCTGACACACCCCAACCGACGGCGGAAACATCGGGATGAGACGAAGTGTGTATAGATTGCAAGAGACTTCATAACACTATGTGACAATATTTAATTAAATTCGAATTCCATTGCAATTGCTAAATTGTCATACAATAATCAAAACAAAATACAACATTGTTTCAACAAATAACATAACATTAAAAGATAAACGATTTATAGGTGTGTATCTAGTCCACCCTATTCTTGTTTCATCTTTCATCATACTTCAACAATTTAACCTGCAACATGTATTAAAATAGAGTTTCAATGCAAAAGCAGAGGCGAGTACACAAGTTTGTTTACATAGCATAATAGAATAAAAAGTCAAGTCCAACATGATTCATAATATGTGATTACTAGTATGCAATTTTGGCGTACAATATGATCAAACCCGAGTATACAACGCATAAAAGAGCCTAATCCCAAAAGTTTAGCGGGGTGGTAATGTTTAACTTAACAATACCCAAGAGTATAACGGGCGGGGCGTTAATCCTATAGCACTATAATTGTTAAGGTGGGCGAGCAAAGTTAATGAGCATATAACGTTCCAAATCGTTCACATAGCATACGAGAATAACAAGTAAGTCACATTAGTTTCATGTTTAATCATGGAATGAGTAAGTTTAATTGAGTTTAAAAGTTGTTTGCATAGTTATACATGTTGCATCCGAAAGTGTAAAGGGGAAAAAGGGATCGAGTATACTCACGGTGGTTGCAAGCTTTCCTACTTGGAATTCCCGCGAGTGAGTTTGTAGTTGGATTAGTTTGGAGCACCTAGTCCTTCTACACGAGGAAACATAGGTGTGTGAGTTTGGCGTTTAACGGAAGATTATAAATTTCGAATTTTAGTATAACATAAAGTATAATATTAAAATAATCATCTTTAACTTATAACTCTTATATGACACTATGTAACCACTAGGGTTATATTGTATTTCATGGGTAGTACACCCATTAGAATCATATCAAGGTTTTAAAGTCTTAGATGATATTCTACTACTTTAACATATAAACACAAGTTCAACATTAAAGGTTCGAATGAGTATATATATATATATCTAGGTTACATATTATTTAGTCCAATAGTTCATGTAGGAGGTAGAATATTAGGATCTTCATTTAGGCACCTCGAGTTATCATGGAAGTCATGTATGGGGTAGGAAGAACAAGCTTCCGTTTAGGAACCCCTTGAATGTTCACCACTTCACTTGATGTAAAAACAACCAAGGAGGGTCACGAACTAGGATTAGTACAATAATATAAACAACCTAACTAAAGAGAAATCATCAAATCATGTGAGGATTGTATGTTTGGACAACCCAAGTTGTTTCATAATCACTCTTTCATCAAGGTCTAAGCTTGACATCACTTGTGGGTTAAATACCCTAAACAAAACAGAAAATATTTGAGGTTTAACCTCTAATTTTGCTTGTCTCAACCTTGTTTTTAAGCCTAACCAACCATAAGAGAGGTTGTAAGCATTAGGACATAGGTGTGAGATGAGTTAGACTCAAGTTTGATAAGTTTAAACAAGTTTTGAAAGAGTTTAAAACATAACAGAAAGTTTATGGACATTTTCAGGGCAATTCCAGGTCTGATTTCTCCAAGGAGAGATCAAGGAATCAAACCCCATGATTATCCAAGCAAGTAGGAAGAAGAATCAAGTGATTTGGTTGAGAAATGAGCAAGTTATACTCACTTTAGTGCAAGAGTATGAATCTGCCCGAATTTCTGAATTGCAAGAGATTTGAGAGTGATTTAGAGAAGATTAGAGAGTTGTGAAAGTGTAAAATGGCTTGGAAAAGGGTTGTATTTATAGTGGAAGAGGTTAGAGTTGATTGGAGGTGGATTAGAGGTGATTGGAGAGGGTAAGAACTTGGGATTTCGTGCAAATTCGCGAGCTGTCAAGGCTGCTGTCCCGCCAGAGGTCCTTACGGACCGTAAGGATGGGGGCTTACGGTCCGTAAGCCTGGACCAGAACACAAAAATTTTATTTTTTTGTTATTTCAATTTGTAACTCGTTCCAATGTCACCTAATGCGGGTTTTATGATTATTTTAAGGTTCTAAGGTATAAGTAACATGTTCCAAAAGTTAAGTAAGTGTCCAATTGAATATGATTAAGTATAAGTTTCATATAAAACATAAATGTCACGAGTGTAATAGTTTAACATAAGTTCGCGAACATCCCGAATAAATACCAAATTGTTTCTCAATTCAAATGCTCAATCATGAATGGAATATTTATATATATCACAAGTTTAAATAATTGCAAGTTTAGCACATAGTTTCCAAGAATAACGATTTAACATCAATTGATTCACCAGATCCAACATACGAGCATATATAAATTGTGTATAACATATTTGTAACAAAATACGAGTTTCATTAATGATCCAAGTCTCGGTTTTACAACGATTACAAAGGAGAAACGATTACAAGAATACAAAGTTTCCAAAAATAGAAATACGAACAAAGCTTTCTATAAATGGAAAGTACAAAAGAGCCGGGCGTTACAGTCTCCCCTCCTTTAGGAAATTTCGTCCCGAAATTTAGGAAGACGTAGGGAAAAGATGAGGGTACTTCTTCTTCATATCGCTCTTGAGTTCCCAAGTGAATTCAGCGCCACGTTTACCTTCCCATCGAACCTTGACGATAGGAATTTTACTGCACCTCAATAACTTGACCCCTTGATCCATGATTTCGACGGGTTTCTCCACAAAATGCAAAGTGTCGTTTATTTGGAGATCTTCGAGAGGGACTTGAATCTTTTCGCTTTGCATCCAAAGCCTTCAATATTTTCGCTTCTAGTAAAACTCTTCTTGCAACAGTTCTCGCCAAACACTCGACTTTAGAAAGGATCCAGGTTTCCCCCAGTTGTTTAAATAAAGAGAGCATGTTTGGAAGCTGGACACAATTATCATCTCTGCGCCTTTTCTTGGTTGCCACCCAAAGCTTTATATGATTTTTAAGCCACCGCGATTTTGTTGCAAGTGCTAAATCCATGTACCCATTATACCTGAAAGACTCGCACATAATCCTAACATAATCTTCAAACCCGGGTAACTCAAGCGAGGAGTTGAAGATGTGAACGGATGATGGCCAAAATCTGTATTAGCCAACATAAAGAGGATCAGGCAGTGATCCAAAAATTTTCCAGATAAAACGCTTGTTGTTTCTTTCGACCACTTAACGAAAAATTATCGGCACACAAAAAACTTGTCTAACTTACTGACTTTACATCCCGCTTCAGCCACATAGGTAAAATTGTTGCCCCCCATATTGTATTCACAAAAGTTACCCATCTCAAAAAAAGCGGTTAAAAGCCGCAGCTTGTGAAGGAACAAAATCCGAGTTCAGTTGTTCCTTAGTGACCCACACGTCATTAAAATCGTCCACTAGGAACCATAATCTCGACCTAGAATTTCGAAGGACCAATAAATCATCCCAAAGAACTCTTCAGGCTGGCCCATCGTTTGGAACATGCACATTAACCAAATTAATGAGATCCATGGACCCAACCAAATTTCTCATCACCAACAAGAAGTACTCGCTCTTCATGACATCCACTTTAGAGAAACAACCAGGATCCCAAAAAGATATCAAGCCTCCGGATCAACCCAATGGATTAACGAATTTGAAATCGAAAATTGTTCTCCCCCATATGCTACTCAGCAGCTACATGTGGGGATCAACTAACGGACTTCCTGAATAGCAAAAAATTTAACCCTAAAAGAAGTCCTTAATCCCCTAACCCACCCAATTTTGCCATCAATCCCCAAGCTATGAACGTTGATAGAAAGGAAATTCATTGAGAAACCATGCCCCACTCAGTGATAACATCTTCTTGAGCGATAGTCTCAAAAGCCACAAGGGCAACACCAATCCTAGCCCTGACTAAAACCGTCGCAACTTCCCTTCGAACCCCATTCGCTTCCTAATTCTCAGCCTCTTCAGAAACATTTGTCAAATAAGAATTTTGGTCTGCCATTTGTGTTTCAGCTATAACCTCATCTCCCTTATCATCTCAGCGTTCCATAAAGTCATTAGAGCACGTAGGTATGGGGTTGTTTAAATCAAATGGAGACAAAAAAGGATTGTTGGATCTCTTTTGATTGTAACACAGCTGCCCAACATCACCTTTTTCTAGATTGGCCGAATCATTTGGCTTTAGTCTTTTCCTGTGTTGGGCCAAAATTTGGTACCCTAAGGTTAGTATAAACACATTTCCTGTTGTGCAAACCACATGCTTTGGGATGATTACCAGCCTTTTGGTATTATTGTGGGCCCAACAAGGAATTAGAATCCCCAAAATACTCATTCCATGTAAAACCCTGGATCACTGAAAAAACGGTTGACATGTTCCCCCAAAACCTATTTCCCCATGCACACTAACATCTTCGGCATGAACGTGATTATTCGTATTCCTGCCATCAAACACTGAGTGTTTAGATTATCCAGTGCCACCGGACGCCCGGTCTCCCTTTCTACCAATTCGTTGGCCACAATAAAACACTCAGGTCTCAACTTCCGGAACCTATGAACAAGGCTCTTCATGGACCCAAACGATGTAACTGTTTCCTGATGTCATGTGAATTAGGTGTATTAATTTATTAATATTGAGCACACTTAAGTGCGTTAACTCAATAACTTTAGAACACCATTATCTAGTTTCAGATTTATAAAAATGAGTTTTATTTAAACTAAATACACACAACAGGCAGAGAACCCATCGCGTATAGTATAACTTTAGATAAGAACCAAGTATCGTCCATGGATACACTTCCCCTACTCAACCATTTATTATTATTATTATGATCGTCCTTATTTTTATTTAGGTAAGTATACTAAAATAGTAGCATAAGACTCTTGGATAAGTCTCTTTTAATTAATATAGTATATCTTATAAAATGAGGAAAATGTTTAAGTCTTTGATTTTATCTTTTATAGAAATTAGAAGTGGCTTCGTTGGTCCGTTCACCAACATCCCTCAATCCTGCCACAACATATTGATAGATCGGTCTGTAAATATGTCTATAATGAACCTTCCCTAGCCTTTCGACTAGTAAGTGATATGCCACAACAATATTGATTTATTACTATCTTGGTTATATTATCTTTTTGTAACTTAATCAATTAGTTCTTGCATTTCAAGCTTAACAAATGGGATCATGTTTAGGGGTCTTTAAAATTACCGAAGTGATTTAGAAATCAAATTGATTCTAATTAAAATCACATAGAAGAAAGAGTGCACCATGTCTTAGTTGGCAATGGCGTGTGTACCCGTTTGGGTGCAAGGGTCCCCACTAATGTTTCCCTAAAGTTAAAGACCCAATACATTCGAGCAACTTTAGATGACAAGTCTTATTGATTGCATAAAAAAAGTTGTATCAAACATTCTTGTCAACTTGTTGAAGGGAGTCATTGAGAAACTTATTTCGGTGGAACAATTCGGTTTCTAGCCGAAAGAAAAATCATGGATGGGCCTCTTATGTTGAACAAATTACTTTCTTGGATGCAGAGGTCCAGAACCGAGGTATATTTGTAAAGACTGATATTAATAAAGCTTATGATTATCTTAATTGGTGCTTTCTTTATTCCATCAAGGCCCAATCAAATTTTCCTTCTTGTTAGAGGAAATGGGTTATGGCCACCATGACGACCGCTGGAGCTTCGGTTCTTGTTAAGGGCTCATCGACTCAAGAGTTTGATTGCCACCGAGGTCTTCGTCAAAGGGACCCTCTGTCTCCATTCGTTTTTGTTATTGCCATGGAGGCTCTCTAAGGGATCATGAAGTAAGCTTGCTCGGTTGGTTTGTTTCATGGCCTTAAATGTACTAATGAAGGGCTGATTTTTTCTAACTTTATCTACACGGATAACGTGGTTTTCTTATGTGAATGGTCCTGAATGAATGCTATGAATCTTTCCTGAATTATGAGATATTTTTACAAGGTCTTCGGGTTGAAGGTAAATATCTCAAAATGTTATTTGTAATGGGTGTGTGTAAGTGAAAGTAAACTTCATACCATGGCCGGTATCCTACATTGCAAGGTGGGTTCATTTTCTTTTTAAGTATATGGGTCTCCATGTGGGTTCTAATATGAATTTCACAAAAAGTTGGAAGCCGGTGTTTGATATTATAACAACCCTCCTAGAACCCTTAACGTGACCCTAAAACGTTCCTTATATACCCGGTATACGAGAAACGGACCCGAAATACCCTTATATTTACAAAATTCAAATAAAAACAAATATTAAGGTCGCTCGCGGGCCGCGACCTAGTCACCTTGGGTCTGTCGCGGGGCGCGACAGCCTAAACTTGTCCGGCACACAATTTCGCCACGTGTCAACACGTGGCAGGGCTACCCCTTTGACTCGACCAAGCTATAACTGGCACGAGGGCTCTCGCGCGCCGCGAAGGCCATCTCTGTCTTTCTCGCGTGGCCCGAGCCGCCATCCGTCAGCCTATAAATAGGGGTGGTCGAGATCATTTGTAGTCGTTCATTTCTTTTTCTTTCTCTAAATTCTCTGATAATTAAAATACTCATGAAATAATACCATATAAAGTGAAGCTCTGCCTCGTTGTAAGTATTATAACCCTATTGTTACCCAACATGATCGATTTAGGGCTCCGTAACGCATGTCAAGGCTCTGCCTGACTTAGTCGTTGGAGTTCTGTCTCGTGTTAAACCCGATTGATTTAGGGCTCTATAATGTATGTCAAGGCTCTGCCTGACTCAGTCATTGGAGTTCTGTCTCGAGTTGTACGGTTAATGTGATTTGGGTTATTTTACTAACACGTGTGCATTGTTTAAATAGATAATAACAAGGAGATACACCAGGAAGCTATAGTAGTATCACCTAAGTCAACAATGTGAGTATATTCACTTTTTCTCACGTACATCTTACTTTTTGTCACCTTTTCACCAAAACCTCAAATGTTTTAATAATACTTAAATAGTGACTGAGTCTTTGTATTCTACAATTACTACCGGTATGTTGGGGTTTTGTATACAAAATGTGAAAAACGTTACCATTGGACAAAGAGTTAGCCAATGAGTAATATGACCCACAAGTCTGGTGTGGATAGTACTGAATGAGTAATTGTGTAGATATAAACATTGTAATCGCCCTCAATACTGTGAAGTTATTTAATCTATTTTGATTAAACTAGAATGCACTCGCCAGTATTTCTTACTGATAAAACCTTTTTAAAAAGCGCTTCAGGTAACAAAATGTGAAAGCCAATAGAAGCCAGCTGGAGAGCACTGAAGGCTTGGAAAAGTGGCTATAAAAGTTACCTAAATAAAAAGGAGTTTTTGTTTTCAATAATTAGGGTTTATCCCTACAAATGTATTATCCAATGAACTTGGGTTTTATCCCAATGATTATTATTGTAAAAAGTTTGGTGTTAACTCTGATAAAAATATTTCCTAACTACGGTCTTGATGTATTCCGCTGCTAAATTAATAAACACCGATACCACCATCTATCTGATCTCGCGGCACCCGCTCCCGGGCAGGAGTCGGGGGTTGTGACAGAGAGTGGTATCAAAGCTACAGCCACTGGTTTAAGCTAAAGAAGTGTTCTGCTGACACTTAAATTCTGTGTTAGGAAATAACTTATGAGATTATGTGTAAATAATGTTTTGTGTTATTTGACTATTTGTTAGTTTACAGTATGAGTGAGCAAGGTACTTTGGACGCTTATCGTCACATAGCTAGTTCACCAAAAGATGAAGGAACATCATCTGAACCCAATCCCTCAGGATACTCAGCCGATACTGAGGAGGGGATATTTATTTTTAAGGCACAGTTTGAGGAACCCTTCACAACTAAAAAGGGAGGTTGGTTTAATAGAGGAGCACACGAGAGAAGAAAGAGAATGAAGAAGTTACAACAACAGAGAGCGATAGTCAGGGCTAATAGGGAAGCAAATGCACAAACTCAGGAAACAGTCATTAGGCCACCGTGGGAAGAGGAACTCGATAGTCAGTTGGCAGATTTCCATATGTTAGCCACTACAGCAGTAAACGCTAACCAAAACCAAATAGCTGAACCGCCACTGTTACCTTTATTCCCAGATCAACAAATGCTAGAACCCAATCAGGAAGACCAGTTTCCTATCCCAGATGTTGACCCATATGACATTCCCAGAATTCCCCCACCAAACCCCATAGCTCAATACACTGACCTTAAACCTTTTTTACCCCTTTTGGAACAGCGAATGGTGGACGCAGAGTGTGATACACAATCCATACCCTTATGGACAACCTATCCCTCGACACCCTGATCCAGTACCAGCACCCATGCCACCTATGAGCCAGGAAAATTTGGAAGAACTTCGCTCATATGGTGACGAATTAGTAGAAGAAGGAGATAGAATTCGTCAAATAGGATAAAAGCTTATGTGGAAGCATGTCAAGCGTGATATACATGATTGGATACATGATACTTAGAAAATACCTAGATATATGTGTAATTTTGTATTTTGATAAAAAAAACTAAACTAGACTAGATAGACTAAAATAGATACGGATGCATAACTACTAGTATATTTGATTTCCAGTTGTAGTATGTAAATATATATATATATATATATATATATATAGAAAGAGTAAAAGTCGCAATGATCGACGTTTTTGATCAATCTGTTTGTGTGATTGTGTATAAATATTTGTACTAAATTTATTCTATGATAATTAATACTTGATAAATGTTTATAATTCAGATGTCAAACGAAGTAAATTAGGAAAACCAGGATAATGAAAATAATGGAAACCAAATAGATAACAGTGCCATCCAACACATAGTAGCACAAGGAATTATAGATGATATGCCTTATATTATCAAGACTGTTAAGGAAGAAGAAAATAATAAATCTGCAAATCAAAGTAAACACCAACACACTAAACCAAGTCACAGTGTGAACGATAACAGACATTTAATCCAAGCTCCATTTTCTAAAAGAAGAAGAACCGTCTCTTACGGTTGTTCTTGTAAAGAATTCTTAGCCTGCAAACCAATAGAATTCTCAGGCAATGAAGGAGCCATAGCAGCCTTACGTTGGATAGAAAAGGCAGAAGCAGTCATAAAGATAAGTAAATGTGCACATGAAGATAAGATTATGTTTGCTTCTAATCTTTTAAAAAACGCAGCTTTAGAATGGTGGAATACAATTCTCCAATCTAGGGGAAGTTACAGAGTTTATAATATGGAATGGATCAACTCTAAGGAAATGATTGAAAGAAAATTCTGTCCTCCTAATGAAAAGGAAGAAATCACCAATAAGTTCCTAAATCTTAGAATGACTGAAATAGACTGCAAAGGTTACACTACCATATTCTTCAAATATGCTAGGATAGTGCCAACCTTTGTCACACCCCAACCGATGGCGGAAACATCGGGGCGTGGCACTGAGCAAAATAGATTGTCCAAGAGAATCCATAATAACTATTAGTGACGATATATTTAACATTAAAGTCCCATACCAATAACATATAAAGCATAAACAGTCATTACAAATATAGTATCATAAACAAGACACTATTCCGACAACTCAGGTTTATTTAGTTTGTTTCTAGACTTCCTAGCCTGTTCATCATAGCACAGCATCCTATCAACCTGTCACATGCGTTAAAATAAAGTCAATACACAGAGTGTAAAGGTGAGTACACAAGTTTGAGTAGCATATAGTATAGCGAAAGCGTTTACACATAACCAGCATGTATCACGTAACGGGCAATGCAAGTAACTATCAGAACTATGTTCACACTTAATCACGAGACTGCGTTGTAGTGCATGCGTGACACATGTCCAGCGGACACGTGAAGTAAAGTAATGTGATCCCTAGCAACCCTCGTCCACGACAGGTGCTGAGTCCAAACTATAGTACTATCGTTGATAGAGGCGATACCGTGTAACACTGTCTAAGCATAGTACAACCATTCATAGATCACATATAACATGCGGGAGCGGTTAGCGTTAAAAGTGTTTGCGTTGTGTGTTGCTGTGTTTTTGATAGCGAACGTATGTAACACCCAAAAGTGCGTTAAGCGAAAAAGGGTTCGAGTATACTCACAGTGCGTGTTTAGCTAGTAAACACAGACTTGGATTGAAGGGAGCGTGTTGGAGTTTAGCCCGAGCATAGAACAGTAGCGTAAGCGTTGAACAGCGTGTAACAGGGTGTCGAAAAAGATAGGTGTCGAATGGTGAGTTGATCGGATGGTCATCCGGATGGATGACCATTCCAACGGTTGATCATTCGAATGATTGAGTGTGTTTGTAAATCGTTTTGAAACTTTTGAAGTTTTTTTTGTAGCATAAATGCCAAGTCATTCGGTCGGATGGTCATCCGGACAGATGGCCATTCGATCAAAAGTGGGTAGTTTGAAGTTTTCGTAAAATCGTTAAGTATTGTGAGTCAAAAAGGGGCAGGCCACCTGGTCGGATGATCATTCGATCGGACGGTCATCCGATCGGATGATCATTCGAGTGAGTGATCTGTTTCATTTTGGAACTTCAAAAGGTTTCTAAGTCCGAAGTTTGCGATTTAGCGAAGACAGCGTGATGACGTGTCAAACAACGGAAACACACCAAGGTCCAGCTTGTCCGGTCGGATGGGAATCACCCCATTCGATCGTACTCGCTGTTTTTTTTATGAAGTCTCATGTTCAACCCGTTAATCAGTCATCTCTCCGGTGGAAATCTGTTTTCAAGCCGGCTCTTAACTGGAGAGCGAGTGGAGAGTCTGTATGAGCAAGGATTCCAATGGTTTTGTAAAGAATGTTGAAGAAAGTTTGAAAAGAGATGAAAAATGTTGAAATCTTGTAAAGCTTAGTGAAAAGTTGTAGAAATCCCTTAGAGCTGGACCATTCTTGATGAGATGACGTCACACAGCCGATTGTATAAGTAACCATGATAATGTCACCTTCAAGGAGTCCAAATCAGGTGATTTCATGGTGAAAATCAGTGGTTCCAATGGAGAAGTGTGTAGTGGTGATGGAAGTACAAGATCTAGGGAGAAATACTTACGAAATATCCTTGAATCGAGAGAAAAGTGCTTGAGAATGAGTTGGGAGCATCTGGTCGAATGGAGCTGTCACATCAGTGAACAGTGATGTGACAGGCGGGTATTCATAGGGAGAGAGAGAGAAAGGCGGTGGATTAATGATGTCGGATAGCCAGTCGATCGGATAGCTATCCGATCGGATGGTCATCCGGTCGGATGTCCATTCGATCGGTTAGTCATTCGACCAGCCGAGTTGCGTTTTGTTGGTTTCCGACTTTCGTGCGTTAAGCGTTGTGTTGCATTTAGTCGAGTTACGAGTGGGCCTTGCGATGAGATAACCACATAACATTAAACAAGTAATCACACAAATAACATATAATCACATAAATGCGTAAAAGTAAATCTGCGTTTCGAGTTGCGTTGCGTTTGCATTGAGATTGCGTTTGCGATAGTGTCTTAGCCTAAGTGAAGTAACAATGCGATAAAGTGCGTTTAGATAGTATGCGTTGTAAACTGCATTTAAATGCGATAAATGCGTTTTGATTAAGCGTTATGAATGCGTTGTAAAACATAGTTTAAAATATCGTTTAAACCCGTTTGCGATAATCGAGATCTCGAGAGTATAAGCAATAAATGACAGATCTAAGTAATGACACGAATTGACTCGGAAAGTCGGGTTGTTACAGCCTCCCCTACTTTAGGGAATTTCGTCCCGAAATTAAGGCGCAGGCGTAACGAAGAGATGTGGATATTTACCTTTCATATCACTTTCAAGTTCCCAAGTGAACTCGGCGCCGCTTTTGCCTTCCCAGTAAACCTTCACTATAGGAATGCGAGAGCATCAGAGTTTCTTGGTCTCTCGGTCCATGACTTCTACTGGCTTTTCCACGAAGTGTAGAGTTTCGTTAACTTGCAAATCCTTGAGAGGGACATGCAGGTTTTCTTCGGCTAGGCATTTCTTAAGGTTCAAAACGTGGAAAGTCAGGTGTACGTTGCCGAGTTCCTCTGGTAATTCGAGTCGGTAGGCCACTTTGCCAATTCTTTCCAGAATCTTAAAGGGTCCAACGTATCGAGGCACTAGCTTTCCTTTCTTGCAGAATCGAATCACCCCCTTCCATGGTGAAACCTTTAGGAGTACGTGATCGCCAACTTCGAACTCAAGGGGCTTGCGACATTCATCGGTGTAACTCTTTGACGACTCCGCGCTTTCAAAAGATTGTCTCGTATCTGGAGGATCTTGTCAGTCGTTTCTTGCAATAACTCCGGACCGGTAATTTGTGCGTCTCCGATCTCATGCCATACAATAGGCGATCGACACTTTCTTCCATATAATGCCTCAAATGGTACCATTTGAATACTAGCGTGGTAACTGTTGTTGTACGAGAATTCGACTAAAGGTAAATGCGAATCCCAATTACCACCAAAAATCTATAACGCACGAGCGAAGCATGTCTTCAAGGGTGCGAATCGTGCGCTCAGTCTGACCGTCGGTCTGGGGATGGAAAGCGGAACTGAGATTAAGAGTAGTACCGAGAGCAGATTGAAAAGTTTCCCAAAGGTGCGAGGTAAATCGACCATCGCGGTCGGAGATGATGTCACGAGGTGTCCCATGTCGACAAATAACTTCGTCGGTATAGATTCGTGCTAATCGTTCAACCTTATAGTTTTCTCGTATCGGCAGAAAGTGGGCGGATTTCGTAAGACGATCAATGATAACCCAAATGCTATCATGACCTGATGGCGTGCGAGGGAGTTTCGTAACGAAGTCCATAGCTATACTCTCCCATTTCCACATCGGGATCTCAGGTTATTCGAGTAAGCTAGAGGGTCGTTGATGTTCAGCCTTGACTTTCGAACAGGTCAGGCATTTCGAAACATAGAGAGCGATATCCTTCTTCATTCCTGGCCACAAATACCTGGCACGTAGGTCCTAGTACATCTTGTCGGCACCTGGATGAATGGAATATCATGATTTGTGGGCTTCAGTCATCAAAATCTCGCAGAGATTATTGCGACTAGGTATCCAAATGCGGTCAAAATAGTGAAAGATACCGTTAGGTTTATTCACTAGTTTGTTTTCGGTTCCAAGAATTCGTTCTTCCTTCAGAGTGTTCTCAAGAAAACAAGCATGTTGAGCGTCACGAATGGGAGCTTCGAGGTCGTGTTAGGCTTGAACATTACGATTACTTTGTAGATAGCTTCGTCGGCTAAGAGCATCGGCGAAGACATTTGCTTTGCCTGGGTGGTAGCGTATCTCACAGTCGTCGTCGTTGAGAAGTTCAACCCATCTGCGTTGGTGCATATTCAGTTCTTTCTGGTTCAAGATGTGTTATAGGCTCTTATGGTCGGTGAAGACCGTACACTTGGTACCATAAAGGCAGTGTCGCCAAATCTTTAATGCAAAAACAACTGCACCACGTTCGAGATCATGGGTAGTGTAGTTCTTCTCATGGACCTTGAGCTGTCGAGATGCGTACGCGATAACCTTGTCTCGTTGCATAAGCACACAACCAAGACCTAGGTTAGAGGCATCGCAATAGACAACAAAATCATCGTTTCCATCGGGTAGCGTGACGCAAAGCATACGCTTGAGAGTTTGAAGGGCTTCCTCTTGTTTCGTACCCCAAACAAAAGTCTTGTCTTTATGCGTAAGAGAGGTGAGAGGAACGACGATTTTTGAGAAATCAGCGATAAATCGACGATAATAACCCTCCAATCCGAGAAAAGAACGAACTTCGGATGGGGTTTTCGGCGTAATCCAACTCTTAACTGCTTCAATCTTCGCGGGATCGATGTGAATACCTTGACTATTGACGATGTGACCGAGGAATTGAATCTCCTCAAGCCAAAATTCACACTTGGAGAACTTGGCATAGAGGCGATTCCTTTGGAGTAGCTCGAGAACTAAACGTAAATGTTGCGCGTGTTCGGCTTTCGACTTCGAATAGATCAGGATATCATCGATAAACACGATGATGAAGCGGTCGAGAAAGGGTTTACACACGCGATTCATCAAATCCATGAAAACCGCGGGTGCGTTGGTAAGTCTAAAAGGCATAATAACGAAGTCATAGTGGCCGTAGTGGGTGCGGAAAGCGGTTTTAGGGATATCTTCCTCCTGAATTCGTAGTTGGTGATAACCAGAGCGTAGATCGATCTTTGAGAAACACGTAGCGCCTTACAATTGATCAAATAAGTCATCGATTCGAGGTAGAGGGTAGCGATTCTTGGTAGTAAGTTTGTTGAGTTCCCTATTATCGATGCACATTCGGAACGATCCATCCTTCTTTTTCACGAAAAGGACAGGTGTGCCCCATGGAGATGTGCTAGGGCGTATGAAGCCTTTATCAAGTAATTCCTGGAGTTGGCTAGAAAGTTCACGCATTTCAGATGGTGCGAGGCGATAAGGGACTTTAGCGACAGGGTTAGCTCCAGGAATGAGGTCGATACGAAAATCAATATCATGAGTTGGAGGTAAGCAAGGTAAATCGTCAGGAAAGACATTAGGAAAATCACGAACCACAAGTACCTTTTCATTTGTCTTCTCTCTCTTTTCCTTCTCTGCTACTACGATGTGAGCCAAGAAAGCCATATATTCCTTTCGGAGATACTTGCTTGCTTGAATGCATGACATGAGTTTCAGTTCCTTCGAAGACACTTCACCATAAACACAGAGTTGATCACCGTTTGAAAGAGAGAAACGGATCATCTTTTTGAAACAAACGACTTCAGCACGATTTTCACAAAGAAAATCCATGCCTACAATGATATCGAAACTACCAAGTTGCATCAGAATGAGATCGATTGGAAAGACGTGATTGTTGAGTTCAAGAGTACAATTACGGAGAACAGAACTGACGGAGACGGTTCTTCCGGTGGCGATTTCTACGTCGAACGTCGTTGGGGGGTTAACGCGTTTACGGTTTAGGAGCTTTTCGAATTCAAATGACACAAAATAGTTATCGGCTCCAGTATAAAATAAACATGAAGCATAAATACCGTTAACAAGGAACGTACCATTGACAACATTGTTGTCAGTCTGAGCCTGGCGGACATTGATGTTGAAGGCTCATCCGCGGGCTGCTTGTTGTAGCTGCTGCTACTGCTGCCGAGGCTGCTGCTGCTATTGTTGTTGCTACTGCGGTGGTTGCTGCGGCTCTTGTTTCACCACACGATTTGGGTAGATATTTGTAAAATAATTAGGGTCACCACAGGAATAGCAGGCTCGTGCATGAGTAGCGGGAGCAGGAGCTGCTTGGTTACCCTGGATAGCAAGTGGTTGAGCTGGTGGTGTGGGTGGAGCTTGGGCTTGTTGACGCGGGCCTAAACGGCAGTGAGAGGTGTAGTGCCCATAGATAATGCAGTTTGCACAAAAACGGCAATTAACCCCAGTTGGGTGATGGTAGGTGCAAGTTGGGCACAGAGGATGTAAACCAGTATAGGCACGCTTCGCTGGCGGTGAGTTGGTGTTAGGAGTTTGGCGATTCTGGTTCTGATTGTTGTTGGGTTGGATAGGAACATCGTTGAGAGGAGCGGCGGTAGCAGCATAGTTCTTGTTGTTGTTACCCTTGCGCTTGCGATTCTGACATGAAGACCTTGAAACTTGAGGTGCTGCGGTTTCGGTAGCGGGAGTAGTAGTTGCTTGATGGATATTTTTGGTTGAGGTTTTGAAATAACCAGCCAAAACTCGCTTGTCATTGATCTCAGCTGCGAGTTGGTAAGTCTCCTCAATGGTAGTAGGCTTAGCTGCCTGAACGAAATCGGCAACACAATCGGGGAGAGCGCGGATGTACTTCTCAATCGTGATATCTGGCGTTGACACTTGACCTGGATGGATAATGCTGAGCTGTTTAAAGCGAGCGGTGAGACCAGCGTTGTCACCTCCTTCTTGCTTGATACCCTAAAACTCGTTTTCCAGCTTCTGGAGTTCATGTGGGGGACATAATTCTTTCATCATGACTGTTATGGGTGAAATTCTGAGCCCATATCCTGACACTATATCTTGATTTTATGTTAGCTGTTTATGATCAGGATACCGGACCAGGATATTGGTAACATCCTGAGGCAGTATCCTGGCAGTTATTAACGATTTGCTTGTAGCTGAAGGTTGTTAACGTTCACAAAGACCAATTCCCCTAAAGACTCGCTCAAATTAGTTGGAAAATAGACGTTGGAGCCAGGAGAAATAGTCTACAACATTCAAAAGGGAATATTCCAAGGATCCTGGAATATTAGGATAGTTTGTTATTTCTTGTAACTATAAATAGGAGTGTCAGATCATAGGAATTCACACACTTTCGAGCTCTCATACTCGTACTCTCTCATTTCTAGCTGCAATTACACTCTAACACTCACAATTCACAATCATTGTAACACTTAGATTCGATCCGAGCATTATCCTGCACTGTATCATGATATTTGAAGCAATAAGAAGAACAAGGCAGCTGCGATTGTCAGCTCCCGAGGTTTTGTGCCGGCGATCTAGATTGATCAAGGGCTTTCCTCGTACATCCCGTGTCACCCTTTACCTATTTTGCTCATTTTTTTATTGTTGATACAGCTCGATATCCTGAGCTATATCCTACAAACTGTTTTTGTTAACAACTTAATCAGCATACATTTTTCAAGCACATCTAGCACACTACCTCACTTAACTAATTTGATCACTTAATTACTTAGGTAATTTTTTACCAAAACAATTTGGCGTCCACCGTGGGGCAAGTGGTGCTATTTCTACTAAAAGCTTTTGCAAAATCGTTACTTGGTTTTCTATTTTCAAAACTTTTTGCTACACTATTTTCAATGGCCTCGAGATCAAACATGAGCTCTTCTACCGTGTCTGCCACAACCTCTGCAACAATTGGTTCGGTGCTTCCCCCACCTCCTCCGAGAACGCAAGCCTCTTCACTGCCTCAGGATGTTATCCCCGCTTGCAACATTCAGGGATCTGCTCCTGTTTTGGCCTCTAATGAAGAAATTCTAGCTTTGTTTGGTAGTGTACAGGAACAGATGAGGCAACAGCAGGAGACCAACCAATTTCTGATGAGAGAGATACAACTCTTGAAATCCAGCTCAAGCAGGCCCGCTGAGGATACTGTCCTTCCCTTGCAACCCAGAGCTTTGAACTTCAGTTCTGCAGTATATACTGAAGATAACAGGGGGAATATCATGCCTAGCCATTCTCAGAATCATACTCCTGAGATACCCTCTTCGGTAAGGGTGTCAACTGTGAGAAGCTCAGGATATGCTTCAGGATATGGCCAGAATCCTCAGACTGGTAACGTATCTAACAATAATAATACTCTTGCTACTAATGGTATTGGATCTTTGCAGGATGCAGGTATGACATCAGCATTTTCTAGGGAGCTTCAGAAATTGAAGGACATGATATCCCGTGTACCTGGGGTGGTCCAGCCAATCCCAGAAGTGTCCCAAGACAGCCACAGGATATCCCAGTTTGCATATCCTATTTGTGATGCTGAAATCCCAAAAAGATTTCAAACCCCCAACATGAAGTTCTATGACGGAACTACAGATCCTGAAGAGCATATTGCTCAATATAGAGAAAGGATGGAAATTAATCCTATTCCCCCAGATCTCAAGGAAGCATGCCTCTGCAAGGGTTTTGGTTCTACCTTAACAGGATCAACCTTAAAATGGCTCTTGAACGTTCCTCCTCATTCGATTACATCATTTTCTCATTTAGTGAATTTATTTAATAGTCAATTTTCTTGCAGTCGAAGTTTTGAAAAACTAACCAGTGATCTCTACAGGATAACTCGAGGACCTCAGGAATCCTTGAGAGATTATGTGAACAAGTTTAGCCAGGAATCCTTAGATATCCCACATCTTGATGTTGCAACAGCTGTGCAGGCTTTCAAGATGGGATTGCAAAAAGATTCTCAATTTTACCAGGATCTTGTAATGAATCCCTGCAGGAACCTGGATGAAGCTCGGAACAGGGCTTTAAGATGTATTCGACTAGAGGATGACAAAAAGATGCAAGAGAGGATGAATTCATCCACAACCTATGAGTCAACCAACAGGAAATCAGAATCCTCGTACAAACCGTATCACTCTAAGCCATATGGCAGGAATGACATCAAGAAAGTGAATGCTGTTGAAGACGAGGATTCTGAGGAGTATCCTGAGTTGTCAGAATATTGTTTCCATGTTAACATGCCTAAACTAATGTATGCTATGCAGGGTTTAGGAGACAAAGTGGTGTGCCTTCCATGAGGATTTTGGACATGTTACAGAGGATTGCATTACTCTAAGGAAGGAAATAAGCTATCTCCTGAGCAAAGGATATCTGAAGGATCTTCTGGGAAGAAAGAAGAATAAGGGTCAGGATACTGAGAAGGATCCTGAACGTGCAGCATCACCTCCTGCAGATGCCAAGATAATTAACTTTATTTCAGGAGGATCTGGTATCTGTGGGACCTCTTATTCTGCAGCAAAAAGACATGCAAAGGAAGCTAAGGGGAGATAAGCCAAACAGGATGTCAACCCTCACAACTGATAAACTGATCACATTCGACAATGATGACAAGGATACTATCCAGGATCCTCATCACGATGCTTTGGTAACAACTTTATATGTTGCTAATCATTTTGTGCGCATGATACTGGTGGATAATGGTAGCTCCGTCAACATAATCCAGCTGGAAACATTGAAGAGGATGAATGTTTCCCCGATGGATATTACTTCGAAATCCACTGTGCTTGTTGGGTTCAGTGGAGAAGCCAGGAATACCGTAGGAAAGATAAAGTTGCCTATGTATGTTGAAGGGGTCAACTCAATGCAACGCTTTTGTGTCATGGACTCCTTATCCTGCTATAATATTATATTGGGTAGGTCGTGGATCCATGATATTAAAGTTGTGCCGTCAACCTATCATCAATGCATCAAGATCCCTACTCCTTGGGGGGTAGTCAAGGTGGATAGTGATCAACAGGAGGCAAAGGAATGTTACTCATCCTCGATGAAATCCTCAACCAAGCCCAACACAGCATAGCAATTAAAGATGCGAGCCCAAGATATCGTGGAGGCTTCAGAGCAGGATGTTAAGAAAATTGTCCTAGATCAGGATAATCCAGATATCTCGGTGCTCGTAGGAACCAATATCCCTCAGGATATTGAAAATTAATTGACTAACTTTTTGAAATGCAGGAGGTCAACATTCGCGTGGAAACACGAGGATATGACAGGTATCTCCAAGGTTATCATAACTCACAAGCTCGGAATAGATAGGTCTTTCAAGCCTGTCCAACAAAAACGAAGGAAGTTTGCTTAAGAACGGAACACAATCATTCAAGAAGAAGTTGAAAGACTATTAAAGAGCAAGATGATTAGGGAAGTGAAATTTCCCAGATGGCTAGCAAATGTAGTGGTGGTGCAAAAGAAAAATGGGAAATGGAGAGTTTGTGTAGATTACACGGACTTGAACAAAGCTTGTCCCAAAGACCCATTTCCTCTACCTCATATTGATTCAATGGTGGATGCTACTGCTGGCCACGAGATGTTAACCTTCATGGATGCATCTTCAGGATTTCAGCAGATCCAAATGGAACCTTTAGACCAGGAGGATACTGCTTTCATGACACCGACATGTATTTATTGTTATACCGCTATGCCTTTTGGTTTAAAAAATGCAGGTGCAACATACCAAAGATTGGTGAACATGATGTTTAAAGACAAGCTGGGGGACACCATGGAGGTGTACATCGATGACATGGTGGTAAAATCTAAAAAAGCTGAGGATCACCTCCAGGATATTAAGGGAGCATTCGATATCCTGGACCAATATAACATGAAACTAAATCCTACCAAATGCCATTTTGGAGTGGGAGCAGGAAAGTTTCTAGGATACATGGTAACCAAAAGGGGTATAGAAGCAAGCCCGGAGCAGATTAAAGCTATCTTGGACATCAAATCACCTTCAAATATGAAAGATGTTCAAAGATTAATAGGGTGAGTAGCAGCATTAAACAGGTTTATATCAAGATCCTTGGAAAAATGCAAGGAATTCTATGATATCCCAAAGAAGAAAAAGAAATTCGAATGGGGAGAGAAGCATGAAGCAGCCTTGCAGGATTTGAAGCAGTATCTTTCAACTGCACCTCTATTAATGAAGCCTGAGGATGGTGAACCATTATCCCTGTATCTCGCTGTTATGGGTGAAATTCTGAGCCCATATCCTGACTTTGTATCTTGATTTTCTATTAGTTGTATATGATCAGGATACCGGATCAGGATACCGGACCAGGATATTGGTAACATCCTGAGGCAGTATCCTGACTATTACTAACAATTTGCTTGTAAACGTTGGCTACAAGGGACTAACGTTCATGAAGACCAAGTAATCCTGAAGACCCACTCAAATTGGTTAGGATAAGGACCTTGATGGCGGAAAAATAGCTCTTGTAACGGTCAGCATTGAAGATTGACGTGTTTTATGGAAAGTTACGAAGATTGGTCAAAGATATTAATGTCATAACGGTTATGGAAGCTTAAATCCCGGAGTTATAGTTGGAATGCGCATGGAAAACGAGTTGATACAGCCTGGCAACGTTCAGAAAGGAAATAATCTCAGTATCCCGGATTTTTAGCATAATATCCCGGATTTTTAGCATAGTTAGTTGTTTCCTTTTACTATATAAAGGAATGCACGAATCATAGGAACACACAACTTACACACACACAATTCTCGTACACTCTTGCTCTCTACGACCTGCAACCACTCACAAACACTCACACTTGTACTCGAATCGCATTGTAACACTTAGTCGATCCGTATCATATCCTGCACTGTATCCTGTTATTCAACCAATAAGAAGAACAAGGCAGCCGACGATTGTCAGCTCCCGAGGTTTTATGCCGGAGATCTAGATTGATCAAGGGCTTTCCTCGTACATCTCGTGTCAACCTTTACGTTTTCGCTCATTGTTTGATCATAAATACAGCTCTATATCTTGAGCCGTATCCTGAAACTGTTTTAGCGAACAACTTAACCAACATATTTTTCACAAAGTATTACTAGCACACTACCTCACAAAACTAATTTGATCACTTAATTGCTTCAGTAATTTTTGACCAAAACAATTTGGCGCCCACCGTGGGGCCAGTGGTGCTATTTTTACTAAAAGCTTTTGCAAAATCATTACTTGTTTTTCTATTTTAAAATTTTTTTACCACGTTATTTTCAATGGCCTCGAGATCAAACATGAGCTCTTCCACCGTGTCTGCTACAACCTCTGCAACAATTGGTTCGGTGCTTCCTCCACCTCCTCCAAGGATGCAAGCCTCCTCGCAGCCTCAGGATATTATACCTACACGGAGTATTCAAGGATCCGCTCCTGTTTTGGCCTCTAATGAAGAAATTCTAACTTTGTTTGGTAGTGTACAGGAACAGATGAGGCAACAGCAGGAGACCAACCAAATGCTGATAAGAGAGATACAACTCTTGAAATCTAGCTCAAGAAGGCCCACTGAGGATACTGTCACTCCCTTGCAGCCTAGATCTTTGAGCTTCAGTTCGGCAGTATATACTGAGGATAACAGGGGGAATATTGTGCCTAGCCATTCCCAGAGTTATATTCCTGAGATACCCTCTTCAGTCAGGGTGTCAACTATGAGAAATCTAGGATATGCTCCAGGATATGCTCCAGGATGTGCTCCAGGATATGGCCAGAATCACCAAGCTGGTAACTTGTCTGTTAACAACAATATCCCTGTTACTAATAATATTGGATCATTGCAGGATGTAGGCATGACATCAGCGATAACCAGAGAGCTTCAAAAGTTGAAGGATATGATATCAAGTGTGCCTGGAATAGTGCAGCCTATACCGGAAGTATCCCGGGACAGTCACAACATATCCCACTTTGCTCACCCCATTTGTGATGCAGAAATCCCAAAGAGATTCCAAACTCCTAACATGAAGCTGTATGATGGGACGAAGGATCCTGAGGAGCATATTGCCCAGTATAGGGAGAGGATGGAGATTAACCCTATCCCGCCAGAACTTAAGGAAGCATGCTTGTGCAAGGGCTTCGGCTCTACTCTAGCAGGATCAGCCTTGAAATGGCTTCTAAATGTTCCACCTTATTCAATTACATCATTTCCTCATTTAGTCAATTTGTTTAATAGTCAGTTTTCTTGTAGTAGAAGCTTTGAAAAACTAACAAGTGACCTCTACAGGATAACACAGGGGCCACAAGAATCCCTAAGGGATTATGTGAACAAATTCAGCAGGGAATCCTTGGATATCCCACACCTTGATGTTGCTACAGCAGTCCAAGCATTCAAGATGGGACTACAAAAGGATTCCCAGTTTTATCAGGATCTTGTGATGAATCCTTGCAGGAACTTGGACGAAGCTCGAAACAGGGCCTTGAGATATATCAGGCTGGAAGATGATAAGAAAATGCAAGAGAGGATGAATGCATCCTCAACATATGAACCAACTAACAGGAAGTCAGAATCCTCATAAAAACCATATCGTTCTAAGCCATATGACAGGAATGATAGCAAAAAAGTGAACGATGTTGAAAATGAGGATCCTGAGGAGTATCCTGAATTGTCAGAATATTGTTTTTCTGTTAATATACCCGAACTAATGTATGCTATGCAGGGTTTGGGAGATAAAGCCAGGTGGCCTCGGAAGAATCAACAAAAAGCTGATTGGAAGGATAAGTCCAAATGGTGTGCCTTTCATGAGGATTTCGGACATGTTACTGAGGATTGCATTGCCCTGAGGAAAGAAATAAGCTACCTACTAAGCAAAGGATATCTAAAGGATCTTCTGGGTAGAAAGAAGAATAAGGGTCAGGATATTGAGAAGGATCCTGAACGAGCAGCATCACCTCCCGCCGACGCCAAGATAATTAACTTTATCTCAGGAGGGTCTTATATCTGCGGAACTTCTTATTCTGCAGCCAAAAGACATGCAAAGGAGGCTAAGGCCGAAAGGGGGAATAAGCCAACCAGGATATCGACCCTCACGACTGATAAAGTGATCATGTTTGATAGTGATGACAGGGATATTGTCCAGGATCCTCATCATGATGCTCTGGTAATAACTTTATATGTTGCTAATCACTTTGTACGCAGGATACTGGTGGATAATGGCAGCTCAGTCAACATCATCCAATTGGAAACCTTGAAGAGAATGAACATCCCCGAGATGGAGATTACCTCAAAGTCCACTGTGCTTGTAGGGTTTAGTGGAGAAGCAAAGAATACTGTTGGGGAGATAAAACTGCCCGTATATGTCGAAGGAATCAACTCAATACAACGCTTCTGTGTCATGGACTCCTTATCCTGCTACAATATCATATTGGGTAGGCCATGGATCCATGATATGAAAGCTGTGCCATCAACCTATCATCAGTGTATCAAGATCCCTACTCCTTGGGGGGTTGTCAAGGTGGAAAGTGATCAACAGGAGGCAAAGGAATGTTACTCATCCTCGATGAAATCCTCAACTAAGCCTAATGCAGCATAGCAATTAAAGATGCGGGCCCAGGATATCGTGGAGGCTTCAGAGCCGGATGTAAAGAAAATTATCCTGGATCAGGATAATCCAGATATCTCGGTGCTCGTTGGAGCCAATATTCCTCAGGATATTGAAAATCAGTTAACTAACTTTTTGAAATGCAGGATGTCAACATTCGCATGGAAGCATGAGGATATGACAGGTATTTCTAAGTATATTATAACTCACAAACTTGGAATTGACAGGTCTTTCAAGCCTATCCAGCAAAAGAGAAGGAAGTTTGCTCCAGAACGAAACATAATTATTCAAGAAGAGGTTGAAAGACTATTGAACTACAAAATGATCAGGGAAGTCAAATTTCCCAAGTGGCTAGCAAATGTGGTCGTGGTTCAAAAGAAGAATGGGAAATGGAGAGTTTGTGTAGATTACACAGACTTAAACAAAGCATGTCCTAAAGACCCATTCCCTCTACCTCATATAGACTCGATGGTGGATGCCACTACCGGTCATGAGATGTTAACCTTCATGGATGCATCCTCAGGATTCCAGCAGATCTAAATGGAACCTTCAGACCAGGAGGATACTGCTTTCATGACACCAACAGGTATTTATTGTTATACTGCTATGCCTTTTGGTTTGAAAAATGCAGGTGCAACATACCAGAGATTGGTGAACATGATGTTTAAAGACAAACTGGGGGACACCATGGAGGTGTACATTGACGATATGGTAGTCAAATCCAAGAAGGCTGAGGATCATCTCCATGATATTAAAGGAGCATTTGATATCCTGGACCAGTACAATATGAAACTAAATCCTGCCAAGTGCCATTTTGGAGTGGGGGCAGGAAAGTTTTTAGGATACATGGTGACTAAAAGGGGTATAGAAGCAAGCCCGGAACAAATCAAAGCTATCCTGGATATCAAGTCACCATCCAACATGAAAGATGTGCAAAGATTAACTGGACGAGTAGCGGCATTGAACATATTTATATCAAGATCCTCAGAAAAATGTAAAGAATTCTACGATATCCTGAAGAAGAATAAGAGGTTCGAGTGGGGAGAAAAACATGAAGCAACCTTACAGGAATTAAAGCAATATCTTTCAACCGCACCTCTGATGATGAAGCCCGAGGATGGTGAACCATTATCCCTGTATCTTGCAATATCAGGGAATGCAGTAAGTGCTGTTTTGGTTAAGGATCACGAAGGTCAGCAGTATCCTGTTTATTATGTTAGTAAAAGTTTATTAGATGCTGAAACTAGGTATTCCCACTTAGAGAAAATGATATTAGCCCTAGTTATGGCATCAACGAAACTTAGACATTATTTTGAAACACATAGGATTCATGTTAAAACCAACTATCCTGTCAAAAATGTGCTTAGAAAACCAGAAATGTCAGGCAGAATGGCTAAGTGGTCAGTAAAGTTAAGTGCTTATGATTTAGTATATGAACCTAGAAATGCCATAAAGTCTCAGGCTTTAGCTGACTTTGTGGCTGATTTCAGTAGTGACATTCAAGATGAGGTAGACCTAGAAGTCCAACAGTTAGGAGAATCCTCAGGATCCTGGACATTATATACTGATGGTGCATCTAATGTAAGAGGTGTAGGTTTGGGTATACTACTAAAATCGCCACAGGGGGACATATTACCCCAGGCCATTAGATGTGAGTTTCCTGCCACTAATAATGAAGCAGAATATGAAGCTCTGATAGCAGGATTAGAATTAGCTAAAAATATGAATATTAGATATTTACAAGTATATGTTGATTCCCTGTTGGTTACTAACCATTTCAATGGATCTTATGCAGTAAAAGGCGAAACGTTAGCTGAATATCTGGAAATTGTTAAAAAATTAGCAGGATATTTCGAAATTTTTATACTTGAACAGGTACCAAGAGAAAAGAATGCTGAAGCTGACGCTCTAGCAAACTTAGGATCTACTGTCAAGATACCGGAGGGAACTCAGATACCAATAGTGCACATCTTGTATCCTGCAATGGAACATTTCAAATCTCATGATAAAGAAGTAGCATGTATTCAGGATCCTGGTGATGGATATCCAGAGAAGGATCCTGAATCCTGGATGACTCCAATTGTGAAGTTTCTTCAAGAAGGAGATATCCCAAAGGATGCAAATCCTAAGGCTTTTAGGATGAAGGTATCTCGTTTTACTATTATAAATAATATTTTGTATAAGAAATCCCTTGCAGGTCCGTACCTAAGGTGCTTGGAAGATCCTGAAACCAAGGAGGTACTTCAGGATATACACGAAGGAGACTGTGGCAACCATACTGGGGGCAGGTCTCTGTTCTCGAAGGTGTTGAGAACAGGATATTACTGGCCGACCATGAGAAAGGATGCCACGGAGTATGCTCAGAAATGCGATGCATGTCAAAGACATGGCAACATCCTACATCAGCCTGCAGAACCATTATATCCTATCATATCCCCTTGGCCGTTTATGAAATGGGGAATGGACATAGTGGGAAAACTTCCAAAGGCTCCAGGAGGAAAGGTTTTTATGCTGGCAATGACAGATTATTTCTCTAAGTGGGTCGAAGCCGAGGCCTTTGTTCAAGTCAGGGATCAAGAAGTGGTATCCTTCATAAAGAGGAATATCCTGACCAGATTTGGGGTACCGGCTGAGATAGTTTGTGACAATGGCTCTCAATTCATCAGCAAAAGAACTACTGATTTTTGCAAAAGTTGGGGAATTAAGATGATTACGTCAACACCAGTGCATCCTCAAGCAAATGGACATGCAGAATCCTCGAACAAGATAATCGTCAACAATTTAAAGAAGAGGTTAGGTGCCAAAAAAGGAAAATGGGCGGAGGAACTACCATTTGTCCTATGGGCTGACAGGACAACTGTGAAGAATGCTACTGGGCAAACCCCATTTTCCTTAGTATTTGGAGCAGAGGCAGTAATCCCGACAGAGATGGTGATACCTACAGCAAGATCCAACCTACAGGATCCTGAATCAAATCCTGAAATCTTATGTCAAGAACTGGATACTATTGATGAAACAAGAGATGCAGCCAAGCTAAGGATGGTGGCATATCAACAGAGGATATCCAGAGCATATAACAAGAATATAAGGACTAGAAGGTTCCGAGTCGGAGATTGGGTGTTAAGGAAAGCTTTTCAGAATACTACGAATCCTGCTGATGGAAAGTTGGCTCCAAAGTGGGAAGGACCCTATGAGATTGAATCGGAAGCAGGAAAAGGAGCATATCGACTCAAGAATATGGAAGGAGATATGCTACCAAAATCTTGGAATGCTATACATCTAAAGCTCTATTTCAAGTGAGTTTAGAATTTAATTTCTAACTCAAGATGGTATGAATTCTGTCTCTTTTAAATATAATTTATTTTATTTGAACCCAATACTAACTTAAGCATTGGAGGGGTGTTAGCCAAGCCAACACCCACCTTAGTTTAAGGTTGTTTTGTAGAATATGCTTCGGGATATAGCTCCAGGATACACACTCAGGATACTTCGAAAGATTAGAGGATTGGCCCCCTCTCGCACGTTTAAGGGATCCTGATCCCTTCACAGGTTTAAAGGTATTCACCTTTCTCCCGAATTGGGTTTAAACACCCCGCCTGGAGCGCAAGTTATCCAGGGATAGTTCAAGGTGGCGGGACCAGTTCATGTAAAAGTGGCTGACAATTTCGTTACTGTTGGCTATACCCTGGATCCTTAAGGTATATGAGGATTGATCACCCTCTCTCGCGAAAGGGTATTTTCATACTCTCTAAGGTTTAAAGGTTTTCACCTTTCTAAGTCTTGGAGTTTATACACTCCCCCATGTAGCGCACGAAAATTTGGGATTTTCCTCAGGATACTAAGGGTTTATCCCCAGTACATTAAGGGTTTATCCCCAGTAAAACTAAAGTTTTTAACAAGATTGTAAAGATATGACAAGCTGTGATTACACACGTTCTTTTGTGGATAAGAAGCTACGAAGTTTAATCATTAAGTGAAGAAATACTCAAGTATGTCATGCACTGATGCAATATCCTGCACAGACAGGGGACATCCATGCCGGGGACATTGCAAAGGATTCAAAGGTTAAGGTTGGAAATTATTGCCTAAGTGTTTCCGGTATGATTTATTATTCTTCAAGTCTTGAAAACCTTATTTAAGTGATCTAAGTTTTCTAAAAAGTCATATTCAACCAAGTTTTGTCTAACATTTAGAAGACATTTCCTCAGTATCCTGACCAGGATATTTGATCAGGATATTCAAAACATACCTTTCAAAATAAAAACATAACAACAACAAATAAGGCTAAAAGGTTAGTTTATTATTATTGGTCCAAAAGATTGTATTCTTGGTTTCATCTCTAAAAGAGACCCATCCACCAAGAACACAATTAAGTTTTTAAAGCATATTTACATAAACAGTTGAAGGCTTCGTCCTGAAAACACAGGATCCCTCCACCTTCAACTGTCAAACTATTCTACTTGCAGGAAATTAAAATTGTTTTAAGTGCAGGACGACCAGATGATTCAGACCCTACAAAATACAAGTATCATTAAAGACAGACTAACCAGGATACAGGTTCAGTATATGTGTACGGGATACAAGATCTGGATACTTACCTTATTAGGGAAAGAGGTCATGGGCTCGATAGATTCCGTGAAGCCAAGGTCATCAAAAGAGAAACCTTTGGCAGCAGCAACGGACGGCCCCTCTTTCACCAGAACAGGCTTGGGATAGCTGTCAAGCTTCTCAAGATCGAAGAAAACATATATCCTTACCAGACATGTCGGAATGACTGAAAAATATACCCGTTGGAATCAGGATATCCAACAGTTATATTTTTGGGGACAATTGTTATGGGTGAAATTCTGAGCCCATATCGTGACTTTGTATCTTGATTTTCTATTAGTTGTATATGATCAGGATACCGGATCAGGATACCAGACCAGGATATTGGTAACATCCTGAGGCAGTATCCTGACTATTACTAACAATTTGCTTGTAAACGTTGGCTACAAGGGACTAACGTTCATGAAGACCAAGTAATCCTGAAGACCCGCTCAAATTGGTTAGGATAAGGACCTTGATGGCGGAAAAATAGCTCTTGTAACGGTCAGCATTGAAGATTGACGTGTTTTATGGAAAGTTACGAAGATTGGTCAAAGATATTAATGTCATAACGGTTATGGAAGCTTAAATCCCGGAGTTATAGTTGGAATGCGTGTGGAAAACGAGTTGATACAGCCTGGCAACGTTCAGAAAGGAAATAATCTCAGTATCCCGGATTTTTAGCATAATATCCCGGATTTTTAGCATAGTTAGTTGTTTCCTTTTACTATATAAAGGAATGCACGGATCATAGGAACACACAACTTACACACACACAATTCTCGTACACTCTTGCTCTCTACCACCTGCAACCACTCACAAACACTCACACTTGTACTCGAATCGCATTGTAACACTTAGTCGATCCGTATCATATCCTGCACTGTATCCTGTTATTCAAGAAATAAGAAGAACAAGGCAGCCGACGATTGTCAGCTCCCGAGGTTTTATGCCGGAGATCTAGATTGATCAAGGGATTTCCTCGTACATCTCGTGTCAACCTTTACGTTTTCGCTCATTGTTTGATCATAAATACAGCTCTATATCTTGAGCCGTATCCTGAAACTGTTTTAGCGAACAACTTAACCAACATATTTTTCACAAAGTATTACTAGCACACTACCTCACAAAACTAATTTGATCACTTAATTGCTTCGGTAATTTTTGGCCAAAACACTCGCAGTATCAGGGAATGCTGTAAGTGCTGTTCTTGTAAAGGATCACGAAGGTCAGCAATATCATGTCTATTATGTTAGCAAAAGTTTATTAGATGCTGAAACTAGATATTCTCATTTAGAAAAATTGATATTGGCCTTAGTTATGGCATCAACAAAGCTTAGAAATTATTTTGAGACACATAGGATTCTTGTTAAAACTAATTATCCAGTTAAAAATGTGCTTAGTAAACCTGAGATGTCGGGTAGGATGGCTAAGTGGTCAGTAAAATTATGCGCCTATGATCTAGTATATGAACCTAGAAATGCCATAAAGTCTCAGGCTCTAGCTGACTTTGTGGCTGATTTCAGTAGTGATTTTCAAAATGAAGTAGACCTAGAAGTATAACAGCTAGGAGAAAATCTAGAATCATGGGCATTATATACTGACAGTGCATCTAATGTAAGAGGTGTAGGATTGGGTATACTACTAAAATCGCCACAGGGGGACATATTACCCCAAGCTATTAGGTGTGAATTTCCTGCCACCAATAATGAAGCAGAATATGAAGCCTTAATTGCAGGATTAGAATTGGCTAAAAGCATGAATATTAAGAGTTTGCAAGTGTATGTTGATTCCTTGTTAATTACTAATCATTTTAATGGATCCTATGTAGTTAAAGGTGAGAAGTTAATCGAGTATCTCGAAATTCTCAAAAAATTAGCAGGATATTTCGATGTTTTAACACTTGAACAGGTACAAAGAGAGGATAATGCTGAAGCCGATGCCTTGGAAAATCTAGGATCATCAGTCAGGATACCGGAGGGAACTCAAATACCAATATTACATATCCTGTATACTGCGACGGATCTTCTCAGACCTCAGGATAAGGAAGTAGTAAGTATTCAGGATCCTGATGATGAATATCCTGAGGAGAATCCTAAGTCATGGATGGATCCAATCATGAGATATCTCAAGGAAGGACACATCCCAAAGGATGAGAATCCTAAGGTCTTTAGAATGAAGGTATCACGATTCACTATTATAAATAATGTTTTGTACAAGAAATCTCTTGCAGGACCATATCTGAGGTGCTTGGAGGATCCCGAAACGAAAGAAGTGCTTCAGGATATACACGAAGGGGATTGTGGTAACCATACTGGGGGTGACGGGTGGTCCGTAGGACAACCCTTAAATGAGCTAAATACGTGCATATCCCATAATTTACATGGTTATGTATCGTGAATGTGATAACTACGAGTGTTCGTATGTTTTACAGGTAAATCGCTTAATTCGGTTAAATTGGAACGCGTAGGCTACGGCTGGAAATTAAATGGCATCGTGACTTTGTGGTTCAAAGAATTAAAAGGACATCACATGAGGGGACTTGGTTTTGAGAAGTCTGACATCATCAATAAATATCATCATTCATCATTAGAAGAAGTGACATGAGGAGGGTTTGGTTTTCTTTGAAAATAGTCAACGACAACATCATAGCATGCAAACTAGATGCGCAAAATTTGAGGTATCATTATAATAAAGGAGCCAACATCACGTAAATCACAAGTTGGATACAAGGACTTTTGGCATACATGAGGCATACATGACATGCAGACTTGAGGGTGGTCTTGACTTTTTTTAATTGGGCCGATCATTAGTGGGCAACAATCACATCTTTGACGGCAATTTGGAGAAGCACAAAAGGTCAAGACTTCAACAATTGAAAAGATAGCACATGACTTCTTAGGAGACATCATCAAATTAATAAAACATCACATCATCCTCACGTGACTTGTTGGAGGAATATTAATGATTAGTTTTCATAAATCATTAATAAAAATATCATCTAATTTAGAATATTGAGGGACAACTTTTGTAACTCACGCATTAATGAGTCATGTTGATGGGTTTTTATGTTTCCATTAATCATGTAAATCGGTTACACACACTTGGTGAGTGAACGAATTTGGGACTTGGTGGAGGATGGTGGTTCAAGCCATGAATGGCTAAACTCTTGATGGTCATCTTTAGTTGAAGGTTTGTAGAGACAATTGTGCTTGATTTCATATTTCTAGAATGGTAAATTGAATTTATGTTTTATTTATCATGGTGTGTTCTTATTTGCTTGTAAATTGTTGATGCTTATGATTATTCTATTTTGAAACCATACGTTCTTGGTGCCGTTGGCAATCGAGATATCATGGGTAGAACTAGGATCGGGTAAGGGTCAATTGGTCATCGGGTAACAACCTCACGTTCTAGGAATCTGAGTACTTAGTTCCCTTTTATCACAACAAGTAATTGCACATGAACTATGTCTATGTAGTTCTTTCTAGTGAATGATAACACAAATGTTGAAGCAAACCGGAAACTAAAGATGGTCACTCGTCTCTAATTTGTTTACAACCAAAACTTTTCTTTTGCAATTTAATTAGTTAATCTTAGTTTTAAAAATCAACCAATCAAACGATCCAACTCTTTGAATTTACTTTTATAGCAATTAGTATAATTTAGATTAACATCGAGATAGCACATATTCCACAAACTCCCTGTGTTCGATACCCACTTACCGCTATCTATTTAGTTGTATTTGGATTAAATTTGATTGTGACCACGACATCACGTCAAATTTTGGCGCCGTTGCCGGGGAGTAGTGCGCAACGTGTGTTATTTTTTATCCTTTTTAGTTTGTTATTTTTCTGGTTTATGCTGGGTGTGTTAGTGTGCAGATATTGACAGGTGCATGCGTACTAGAAGCTCTCACAAGCTATCACCTTTGGCATTTCATCCGGAAATGAGTTACCAAGATGAGTACGATTACGGTGATTATTATGATGAATATTCCCAACTTTCATATGAAGGCCCTCAGATGTACGATCAAGATTATTATCATGCTCAGTATACATTTGATCAGTATGGTTATGAAAGTGTAACTCAACAACCTACTTTGCACTATCAGTCACATAAATCTGAAAGTCTTGACGAGATGATGAGAAAGAGACACATGGTTCATGTTGAAAAAGAATTAACAAAACCTCATTTGTCAATGGAAGAACGAGTAGAACTTTTGGAATGGAAATATGATTTGTTACCAAAAGAGGTGAAAGAGATGAGGCCAGGGACGTCGATATTGGAAAAACGTCAAGCAAAACAACACTGGATATATGTGCAGATTGAACAAATGACACCTATGGGTGATGTAGAAGAAAAGGTTGTGAGTCCTCCCGAACTTGAAACTGAATTATTAGGGCCAAATGAGGAATATACAATTGAAATTATTGTGGAGGAACCACCTATGGAGAGCAAAGTTGAGGGCCTTTTACTTGATGAACCAATCAAAGTTGATTACAACTCTCCGGCTGTGGTGGTTATGGAAACCAAGAGTGTTAAGGATGCATGTTTAGAAACTAGGAAGGTGGCACTTCATGATGTGGGAGATTTCATTCATAAGTTATGTTTATGGGAGAGTTTGGATTTGTTGGGCACAGAAAATGAAGTAGTGAAGTGGAGAGTAAACTACCAAGCATTTGTTGGAAATTTGGTAGGAAAATGTGGATTTAAAGAATTTTGCAAAGAAAGATGGGACGTGACAAAGCACACACACAATAGAAGAATCAAACACCGTGCTTACATCAGCAATGAAAAAGGTAAATGTGCATTGAGACCACCTTGAGACATATCAGGTACGGTCGGGCTGACGACCTAAACTTTAGCGCTGCTTGGGAGGCAACCCAAGGTGTTTTAGATAAGTGTGGGGAAGATGTGCGGAGAGTTATGTGAAGGTGATGATAGGAAGTCGGATTATCTACAACATCTGTTGTGTCAAACTTCACCAGGTCAATGTACTCTTTCCTTAGTCTTGTTATGTTCTTTAGTATTAAAATATTGGTATTAGTTGTTAAAAAAAATTAAAAAAAAAAGAAATTTGGGATTTGAGAGTATTAGCGAAAGCTAATGTTTTTGGTTAGAAGCGATCTTTCCCTCAAAACCATACATTGGGACAATGTATCCCGAGTGTGGGGATGAGGGGAATTTTTTTGAGAATTTTAAAAATTTTTGTGAAGTCAAGCGAAAATTGTCAAAATTTGAAAACTTGATATTGTTCCACTTGACACACCGATACCCATTCCTAGTCATTTCTTGGTGAGTGTTTGAGCCACATATGATTATTATAGATATTTCTTTGTTTTGAGTAGCGTTGTGTGTATTGTGTTAATAGAACTTGTGTATGAATTCTTGTTAAATCCTAGAGTTAGCATGCTTTTGAAAATGATAGGGGACTTTTAGGTAGCCTCGTCTAGATGTGTGAGAGTGTGGGAATTAGGGGTTGGACCTCATACTTTATATATATGAGCTTGGTATTGTGAGGGGTGGGGTTTTGGTCTTTAGAAAGCCATGTTTGAGCCTTATACCATTCGGTTGTGCCCCAAACCTACTTCCTACAAAATTTTACCTTTTTAGATGACCCGGTTTAGGAGATTTAGTATGTAGTATTGATGTTCTTGTATATATTGTTGAGTTTGATGTGTTATGAAAAAAAAATTGAAAAAAAAAATGAAAAAAAAGAAAAAAAAAAGAAAAAAAGAGAAAGAGAAAAATATGAAAAAAAGGTATTTAGATGCAATAGTAGTTGAGAATGTTGAAGAAGTTGTGTATATATTTGATGGTTGCTTTGTTTAGTGGTAGAAATAAAAACCGGGTCAAATCAATTAGCTCTCGCATATATATTCCTTCATTTTCCTACCTTTTCACCTAGCCCCGTTACAACCCGTAAGTCCTTTTGATTCATAAGCATGCTAAATATTCAATAGGAGAAGACTTGATTTTTATACAAGCTTATTGTCGCACAAACACACACACGCATTGAGTGGTTTAGCATTATGTGCTAATATTTCTTGTCACCGAGAGTTTTCGTGAGGGGTGTGTCTTGTGGTATGATTGAAAGTTAGTAAAAGGACGATATATTTTAGATTGGTTTGCATGTTGATCGCTTGTGGTTTTGAAATAGTTTTTGAATCGGTTGCTTGGGACAAGCAACGGGTAAGTGTGGGGATGTGACGGGTGGTCTGTAGAACAACCCTTAAATGAGCTAAATACGTGCATATCCCATAATTTACATGGTTATGTATCGTGAATGTGATAACTACGAGTGTTCGTATGTTTTACAGGTAAATCGCTTAATTCGGTTAAATTGGAACGCGTAGGCTACGGTTGGAAATTAAATGGCATCGTGACTTTGTGGTTCAAAGAATTAAAAGGACATCACATGAGGGGACTTGGTTTTGAGAAGTCTGACATCATCAATAAATATCATCATTCATCATTAGAAGAAGTGACATGAGGAGGGTTCGGTTTTCTTTGAAAATAGTCAATGACAACATCATCTCATGCAAACTGGATGCGCAAAATTTGAGGTATCATTATAATAAAGGAGCCAACATCACGTAAATCACAAGTTGGATACAAGGACTTTTGGCATACATGAGGCATACATGACATGCAGACTTGAGGGTGGTCTTGACTTTTTTTAATTGGGCCGATCATTAGTGGGCAACAATCACATCTTTGACGGCAATTTGGAGAAGCACAAAAGGTCAAGACTTCAACAATTGAAAAGATAGCACATGACTTCTTAGGAGACATCATCAAATTAATAAAACATCACATCATCCTCACATGACTTGTTGGAGGAATATTAATGATTAGTTTTCATAAATCATTAATAAAAATATCATCTAATTTAGAATATTGAGGGACAACTTTTGTAACTCACGCATTAATGAGTCATGTTGATGGGTTTTTATGTTTCCATTAATCATGTAAATCGGTTACACACACTTGGTGAGTGAACGAATTTGGGACTTGGTGGAGGATGGTGGTTCAAGCCATGAATGGCTAAACTCTTGATGGTCATCTTTAGTTGAAGGTTTGTAGAGACAATTGTGCTTGATTTCATATTTCTAGAATGGTAAATTGAATTTATGTTTTATTTATCATGGTGTATTCTTATTTGCTTGTAAATTGTTGATGCTTATGATTATTCTATTTTGAAACCATACGTTCTTGGTGCCGTTGGCAATCGAGATATCATGGGTAGAACTAGGATCGGGTAAGGGTCAATTGGTCATCGGGTAACAACCTCACGTTCTAGGAATCTGAGTACTTAGTTCCCTTTTATCACAACAAGTAATTGCACATGAACTATGTCTATGTAGTTCTTTCTAGTGAATGATAACACAAATGTTGAAGCAAACCGGAAACTAAAGATTGTTATGGGTGAAATTCTGAGCCCATATCCTGGAAAATATCTTGATCTATATTTTATCTGTTTACATCCGGGATGCTGGTTCAGGATATTGGTAGTATCCTGAACGATATCCTCGGGATTACTAATGGATTATGTGCAGGTACGTATGTTAGAAGCTAGCAACGTTCACAAAGACTTATTCCGCGGAAGACTCGGTCCAGGCCGTTCAAAGAAAGACGTTGAAACCTTATTACTCGGTCTACAACGTTCGTGGTGGAATATTCGGAGCATCCCATATTTATAGGAATATTTGTTTGTACTTCGTTACTATAAATAGGAGGAACACCAGATCAAATAGGACACAACAATTTCACTGCAATCACACCCACTACACACTAACACTTGTTCTTTCGCAATTTGTACTCTCACACGAATTCATTGTAACACTTAGCGATCTGGTTAATATCCTGCACTGTATCCTGAAGTTTAAAGCAATAAGAAGAACAAGGCAGCTGCGATTGTCAGCTCCCGAGGTTTTATGCCGGCGATCTAGATTGATCAAGGGCTTTCCTCGTACATCTCGTGTCATTTCCTTTACTTTTTGCTTATTACTTGCTCACTGTTTGATCGCAGATACAGCTCAATATCCTGAGCCGTATCCTGAATACTGATTTTCTAAATAACTCAACAAGCATATTTTCTATAAACTTTTTAGCACACTACCTCACATTACTAATTTGATCACTAAATTGCTTCGGTAATTTTTGACCAAAACAATTTGGCGCCCACCGTGGGGCAAGTGGTGCTCTCTTTACTAAATTTTTTTGTTAAATCGCTAATCGGTTTTTTATTTTCAAAACTTTTTGCTACATTGTCCACAATGGCCTCACGATCAAACATGAGTTCCTCTACTATGTCTGCTACGACTTCTGCTACTACAGGTTCGGTGCTTCCACCACCTCCTCCAAGAATGCCAGCCTCTACACGACCTCAGGATATTATCCCTACCCGCAGTGTTCAGGAATCTGCCCCTGTTTTAGCATCTAACGACGAAATTTTAACCTTGTTTGGAAGTGTGCAGGAACAAATGAGGCAGCAGCAGGAAACGAACCAAATGCTCTTAAGGGAAATACAACTCCTGAAGTCTGGCTCGATTAGATCCGCTGAGGATATTGTCACTCCATTACAACCCAGAGCTTTGAACTTCAATTCAGCCGTGTATACAGAGGATAACAGGGGGAATATCGTGCCCAGCCTTCCTCAGAATCATACCCCTGAAATACCCTCCTCGGTCAGGATATCGACCATAAGGAGCTCAGGATATGCTTCAGGATATGGGCAGAATCCTCCAACGGGTAACATATTAAATAATAATAGTACTCATACTACTAACAATAGTGGATCCTTGCAGGATACAGGTGTGACGTCAGCACTTACCAGGGAACTTCAGAAATTGAAGGACATGATATCAAGTGTACCCGGGGTGGTCCAGCCAATCCCGGAAGTGTCTCAAGACAGCCATAAGATATCTCGCTTTGCATATCCTATCTGTGATGCTGAGATTCCAAAGAGGTTCCAAACCCCCAACATGAAGCTTTACGACGGAACGACGGATCCTGAGGAGCATATTGCTCAATATAGGGAGAGGATGGAGATCAACCCTATCCCTCCGGATCTCAAGGAAGCATGCTTGTGCAAGGGTTTTGGTTCAACCTTGACAGGATCAGCTTTGAAGTGGCTCTTGAATGTTCCTCCACATTCAATTACATCTTTTGCTCATTTAGTAAATTTATTTAATAGTCAGTTTTCTTGTAGTAGGAGCTTTGAAAAATTAACAAGTGATCTCTACAGGATAACGCAGGGGCCTCATGAATCCCTTAGGGATTATGTGAACAAGTTTAGCCGAGAATCACTAGACATTCCTCATCTTGATGTTGCAACAGCTGTGCAAGCTTTCAAGATGGGGTTGCAAAAGGATTCTCAATTCTACCAAGACCTTGTAATGAACCCATGCAGGAACCTGGATGAAGCTCGGAACAGGGCCCTAAGATACATTCGGTTGGAAGATGACAGAAAGATGTAAGAAAGGATGAACTCATCCAACACTTATGAGTCAACTAACAGGAAGTCGGAATCCTCATTCAAGTCGTATCGGTCCAAGCCATATGGCAGAAATGAGAACAAGAGAGTGAATGCTGTTGAAGATGAGGATCCTGAAGAATATCCTGAATTATCTGAATATTGCTTTTCTGTTAACATTCCTGAATTGATGTATGCCATGCAGGGTCTAGGGGACAAGGCAAGATGGCCTCGAAAGAATCAACAAAAAGCGGATTGGAAAGACAAATCAAAATGGTGTGCTTTCCACGAAGATTTCGGACATATGACCGAGGATTGCATTGCTTTGAGGAAAGAGATAAGCTATCTTCTAAGCAAGGGATATTTGAAAGATCTCTTAGGAAGAAAGAAGAATAAGGGACAGGATACTGAGAAGGATCCTGAGCGAGCAGCCTCACCTCCCGCGGATGCCAAGATAATCAACTTCATTTCGGGAGGATCCGACATTTGTGGGACTTCGTATTCGGCAGCAAAGAGACATGCAAAAGAAGCTAAGGCCGAAAGGGGAGACAAACCTGTCAGGATGACTACACTCACAACTGACAAAGTGATCACATTTGATGCTGATGACAGGGATACTGTCCAGGATCCTCACCATGATGCTCTGGTAATAACGTTATATGTGGCTAACCATTTTGTACGCAGGATATTGGTTGATAATGGCAGCTCCGTCAACATAATCCAACTAGAGACACTTAAAAGAATGAATGTATCTCCAATGGATATCACTTCGAAGTCCACCGTGCTTGTTGGGTTCAGTGGAGAGGCCAGAAACACAGTGGGAGAGATAAAGTTGCCGGTGTACGTTGAAGGAGTCAACTCGATACAACGTTTCTGTGTGATGGACTCTCTATCCTGCTATAACATTATACTGGGAAGACCATGGATTCACGATATGAAGGCCGTGCCATCAACATATCACCAATGCATCAAGATACCTACCCCTTGGGGAGTTGTTAAAGTTGATAGCGATCAGCAGGAGGCGAAAGAATGCTACTCATCCTCGATGAAATCCTCAACCAAACCTAGTGCAGCATAGCAATTAAAGACGCGGGCCCAGGATATCGTGGAGGATCTGGAGCAGGATGTGAAGAAAATTGTCCTGGACCAGGATAATCCCGATATTTCGGTGCTCGTGGGGACCAATATCCCTCAGGATATTGAAGAGCAATTAATTAACTTTTTAAGATGCAGGATGTCAACGTTTGCATGGAAGCATGAGGATATGACAGGCATATCCAAAGATATTATCACTCACAAGCTTGGAATTGATAAATCATTCAAGCCAGTGCAACAAAAAAGAAGGAAGTTTGCTCCTGAACGCAATACAATTATTCAAGAAGAAGTTGAAATATTGTTGAAGTCCAAAATGATTAGAGAAGTCAAGTTCCCAAGGTGGCTAGCAAACGTGGTTGTGGTACAGAAGAAAAACGGAAAATGGAGAGTCTGTGTGGATTACACAGACTTGAATAAAGCTTGTCCTAAAGACCCATTTCCTCTCCCCCATATTGATGCAATGGTAGATGCCACTGCTGGGCATGAAATGCTGACTTTCATGGATGCATCCTCAGGATTTCAACAGATCCAAATGGAGCCTTCCGACCAGGAGGATACTGCCTTCATGACACCAACAGGTATTTATTGTTATACAGCTATGCCTTTTGGTTTGAAAAATGCAGGTGCAACATACCAAAGATTGGTAAACATGATGTTCAAAGACAAACTGGGGGACACCATGGAAGTGTACATTGACGATATGGTAGTAAAGTCAAAGAAAGCTCAGGATCACCTCCAGGATATTAAAGGAGCGTTTGATATCCTGGATCAGTATAATATGAAGCTGAATCCTGCTAAGTGCCATTTTGGAGTGGGGGCAGGAAAATTTCTAGGATATATGGTGACCAAAAGAGGAATAGAAGCAAGCCCGGAGCAGATTAAAGCCATCTTGGATATTAAATCACCCTCAAATATGAAAGATGTTCAACGATTAACGGGGCGAGTGGCAGCATTAAACAGATTTATCTCAAGATCCTCAGAGAAATGCAAAGATTTTTATGATATCCTGAAGAAGAACAAAAAATTCGAGTGGGGTGAGAAGCATGAAGCGGCCCTACAGGAGTTAAAGCAATATCTTTCAACCGCACCTCTACTAATGAAGCCTGAGAATGGTGAACCATTATCCCTATACCTCGCGGTATCAGGGAACGCTGTAAGTGCCGTCCTTGTAAAGGACCATGAAGGTCAGCAATATCCTGTTTATTATGTTAGCAAAAGTTTGTTAGATGCTGAAACTAGGTATTCTCACTTAGAAAAATTAATACTAGCATTAGTCATGGCATCAACAAAATTTAGACATTATTTTGAGACTCATAGGATTCATGTTAAAACAAATTATCCTGTCAAGAATGTGCTTAGGAAACCAGAGATGTCAGGCAGGATGGCTAAGTGGTCAGTAAAGTTGAGTGCTTATGATTTAGTATATGAACCTAGGAATGCCATAAAATCTCAGGCTTTAGCTGACTTTGTGGCTGATTTTAGTAGTGACATCCAGGATGAGGTAGACCTAGAAGTTCAACAATTAGGAGAATCCTCGGGATCCTGGACATTATATACTGATGGTGCATCTAATATAAGAGGAGTAGGATTGGGAATACTACTAAAATCGCCACAGGGGGACATATTACCCCAGGCTATTAGGTGTGAATTTCCTGCTACCAATAATGAGGCAGAATATGAAGCTTTAATTGCAGGATTAGAATTGGCTAAGAATATGAGTATAAAAAATTTACAAGCATATGTTGATTCTTTGTTAATTACTAACCATTTTAATGGATCATATGCAGTTAAGGGTGAGAAATTGACTGAATATCTTGATATTCTCAAAAAATTAGCAGGATATTTCGATGTTTTTACACTTGAACAGGTACCAAGAGAGGATAATGCTGAAGCGGATGCCTTAGCAAATCTGGGATCATCAATCAGGATACCGGAAGGGACCCAAATACCAATAATACATGTCTTATATCCTGCAACTAATCCTCAGGGTAAAGAAGTAGCGGATATTCGGGATCCTGGAGTGGAATATCCTGAACAGGATCCTAAATCCTGGACAACTCCAATTCTGAAATATCTTAAAGATGGACACATCCCCGAAAATGAAAATCCTAAGGCATTTAGGATGAAGGTATCACGATTCACTATTATAAATAATATTCTATACAAGAAATCTCTTGCAGAACCATATTTAAGGTGCTTGGAGGATCATGAAGCCAAAGAAGTACTTCAGGATATACATGAAGGGGACTGTGGTAATCACACTGGGGGCAGATCATTATTTTCGAAAGTATTGAGGACATGATACTTTTGGCCAACAATGAGAAAAGATGCTGCAGAATATGCTCGAAGATGTGATGCATGTCAAAGGCATAGTAACATACTACATCAACCAGCTGAACCACTATATCCTGTAATTTCCCCTTGGCCATTCATGAAGTGGGGGATGGATATAGTAGGGAAGTTACCAAAAGCTCCGGGAGGAAAAGTATTTATGTTAGCAATGACGGATTATTTCTCTAAGTGGGTCGAGGCTGAAGCATTCGTTCAAGTAAGAGACCAAGAAGTAGTATCCTTCATAAAGAGGAATATCCTGACTAGGTTTGGAGTACCAGCTGAGATCATTTGTGATAATGGGTCCCAGTTTATAAGCAAAAGGACTACTGACTTTTGCAAGAGTTGGGGAATCAAAATGATCACATCTACTCCGGTACATCCTCAAGCGAATGGACAAGCCGAATCCTCGAACAAGATAATAGTCAATAACTTAAAGAAGAGACTTGGAGCCAAAAAAGGAAGATGGGCGGAAGAGTTACCCTTTGTTTTGTGGGCTGATAGGACAACGGTGAAGAATGCAACTGGCCAAACCCCGTTTTCCTTGGTATTCGGAGCAGAGGCAATGATTCCAACAGAAATGACGATACCTACTGCAAGATCTATGCTACAGGATCCTGAACAGAATCCTGAAGTCTTATGTCAGGATTTGGATATTATAGATGAAAAAAGAGATGCAGCAAGGCTAAGGATAGCAGCATATCAACAAAGAATATCCAGAGCATACAATAAGAACATAAGGACTAGAAGATTTCGAGTTGGTGATTGGGTGCTGAGAAAGGCTTTTCAAAATACTACTAATCCTGCAGATGGCAAGCTAGCTCCGAAATGGGAAGGACCTTATGAAGTCGAGTCAGAAGCAGGGAAAGGAGCATATCGACTCAGGAATGTGGAAGGGGATATGCTACCAAGATCCTGGAATGCAATACATTTGAAGCTCTATTTCAAGTAAGAGTAGAATTTATTTTCTATCTCGGAATGGTATGTGTTTAACTCTTTTAAATATATTTGTTTATTATCTTGAACCCAATACTGACTTAAGCATCGGAGGGGTGTTAGCTAAGCTAACACCCACCTTAGTTTACAATTGTTTTGCAGGATATGTTTCAGAATATAGCTCCAGGATACATACTCAGGATAAGTCGAAAGATTAGAGGATTGGCCCCCTCTCTCACGTTTAAGGGATCCTGATCCCTTCAAAGGTTTAAAGGTATTCACCTTTCTTTCGAATTGGGTTTAAACACCTCGCCTGGAGCGCAAGTTATCTAGGTATAGTTCAAGGTAGCGGGACCAGTTCATGTAAAAGTGGCTGACAATTTCGTTACTGTTGGCTATATCCTGGATCCTAAAGGTATATGAGGATTGATCACCCTCTCTCACGAAAGAGTATTTTCATACTCTCAAAGGTTTAAAGGTTTTCACCTTTCTAAGTCTAAGAGTTTATACACTCTCGCCTGTAGCGCATGAAATTCAGGGTTTATCCCCAGATATCAGGGTTTATCCCCAATATACTAAGGATTCTTTTCAGGATATCAGGGGTTCTGCCCTTGGGCATTCGGAATTCTTTCGAGTCAAAATGTAAATACATTTGTGTTTTTGTCGAACACAGGGGACATACGTAATATTGCTCAAAGGATGGATCCAAGTTTATAAGTATGCACTGGGGACAAACTTATGATAAAAAATCGGAACTGATCCTCTAAGGATCTCTGGTATGATTTCTCCTTTTTATTTGGTGTATTTTAATATCCTGATCAAGATATCTTTCAGGATATCTTCTAGGATTCATTTATAATGTCTGTTCCTAAGAATGTTCAAACCAAACAATTTTCATAAGTAAAATTTGTATGACAATAACAATAAAGTCAAGAAAGTAGTTATATTATTAACATACCAAAAGATGTGCTCTTAGTTTCACCTCAAAACAAGGCCCATCCACTAAGAGCACTAGTAGTTCATAACCATATTTACCCAACAGTTGAGGGCTTCGTCTCAAACTGAGACCCATCCACCTTCAACTGTTGTATTGTTCAAAAAGCATGCAGGAAATGTAAATTGTTCAGGTACGGAAAAGTAAAATGCAGAAAAGTAAAATGTTCGTGGAACTGCAAACCAACATTCAAATTCAAAAAGGTGGGCTCTGGCCTTGGCACGTATATCCGTCATCGCCCACCTAAATGCCCTCACATAGCGGCATCACCTCCAACCTTCTCAGACTTCTCCGCTCCAGCATCTTGACCAGCATCCTGCGCAGCATCCTGACCAATGTCCATCTCAGCATCACCTCCAGCATCCTTCTTCTCTCCAGCTTGGACCACCACCTCCGTTGACTTGGAAGACTCACCGGCTTCAGCAGGAAGTGGCACAGCTTTGCCTCCGAGCTCCTTCAATTTAGCCACCCAGGATTCGACTGGCCAAGATGGACAAACAAGGCCCGTCTCCTTGGCCTCATAGGCCATCTTGATGCGTGCTTGTAGCAGGGAGACGATAGCAGAAGCCTTGATTCCCTCTCGAAAGCTGATCAAGGCCTGATCATGGTCCATTTGAACGCTGGCAAGTTTGACCTCAGCATCTTGGGTGACCTTCTTTAGCAAGCTTTCATAGTGCCGGCTCTTTGCTTCGGCAATAGCGCCTTGGTCAGCAACGGTGCTCTCGAGCTGCTTGATCCTGGCTTCATGAAGTGCCACAGTACCACAAGCGTCATTGTACAAGTGGAGCAAATGCTGGAGGCCCTGTACATTGATCACAGGTATGGGGTTAGAATGTATGCTGACTAAGACATCCTACCAGGATATCCTGTTAGGATATACGTGCAGGATATATGTGCAGGATATACATGAAGGATATGCGGCAGGATATTACCTTGTTGAGGAAGGATGTCATTGGCTCTAAGGAGTCGGAGAAGCTGAGTTCATCATAGGAGAACCCTTCTGAGCCTGGAGTACTGACCTCAAGGCCCTTTCTCTTTTTCGCTGCGGAAGCACGGGTTCTTGGATTGGCCTTGGGAGCCGGGAGTGGCTTGGAGCTGGTGGTAGCAGGAGTCTCCTTCTTGACTATGGCTGGAGTTGGATAGCTGTCAAGTTCATCCAGGTCTAGATAGACTGGGACTTTGCTGGAATCTGCACACAGGGAGTAAATTCTAAATCCCTCCTATAAATAACAGATAAGAAGCATATGTGTGCAGGATATCTTGCAGGATCCTTACCAGACATGTTGGCACTTGAAAGAGGACTTGGAGTTGGTGGAGAAGGATTGAAACTTCTTTCTGCCTCTGGGAGAAGTCTAATGGCGTCTATTCTTTCTTGGGAATTAGCAAGAGGAGGAGCAATCTTCCTAAAATCAACTGCACAATAATGAAAATTTATTAGTTCAGAATATGAGACAGGATAAGAGACAGGATCATTCTTAAACCCTAATTCCTACCCTTTCTTAACCATCTCATCGGATAATCCGTTCCACCGGGGATCGAATCCCTTTTTACAAAGAAAAATTTGGATTGCCAACCATCCTCGTTTTTGGTGGCACGAAGAATCAATGGGGGACCGGAGCTAGAGTAAAACAGAAACCTAGAAGAGCCATGGCATCTAAGCTTGTAGGCTAAAGGAAGATCGTGGACAGAAAGGTCAGGTATGTGGTTTCTTTTGATTTGGTCAAGAACAGACAAAACATGCCAAAGCATTGGCATGGTTTGGCTGAAAGAAATGTTAGTGATGTTAAAGAACTTGGTAATAAAGTCCGGAAAGGGGAATCGTAGCCCTAAGGTGAAGGGGAAAGCATTGAAGCAAATCCACTCGGTGGAAACCATATCTGACCGGATTTCTCTGTCAAAGGGTCGGAATATGGTTCCATCCGGAAAGATTCCGGAAGATTTCAGAGCCGACAGATGAGCACTATCAAAGGTGCATGTTTCATTCTCCGGTTCTTGGAGAAGATTCTGTTGGATGAATGTGGGAGCCGAGTCGCCTGAACTGGATCTCGTTTGCCTAGGCATTTGGTCGCCTGAATTCTTGCCGGAGTAAAATGAGAAATGGTTATGAAGATGGAAGAGAGAATATTACCTTTTCTTGACGCCTGTGGGTAAAAAAGAAGATGAGGATGAGAAGATATAGGGTATGATGAGTAAATATAGGCTGGGTAGTTGAAAGCTGTCACATCAGAAGTCTTATCTCTTAATTGTCTCGGCCATTGTGAAAAAATGTAACCGTTAGGATATCAAACGGTAACATTTTTGGGGACAATTGTTATGGGTGAAATTCTGAGCCCATATCCTGGAAAATATCTTGATCTATATTTTATCTGTTTACATCCGGGATGCTGGTTCAGGATATTGGTAGTATCCTGAACGATATCCTCGGGATTACTAATGGATTATGTGCAGGTACGTATGTTAGAAGCTAGCAACGTTCACAAAGACTTATTCCGCGGAAGACTCGGTCCAGGCCGTTCAAAGAAAGACGTTGAAACCTTATTACTCGGTCTACAACGTTCGTGGTGGAATATTCGGAGCATCCCATATTTATAGGAATATTTGTTTGTACTTCGTTACTATAAATAGGAGGAACACCAGATCAAATAGGACACAACAATTTCACTGCAATCACACCCACTACACACTAACACTTGTTCTTTCGCAATTTGTACTCTCACACGAATTCATTGTAACACTTAGCGATCTGGTTGATATCCTGCACTGTATCCTGAAGTTTAAAGCAATAAGAAGAACAAGGCAGCTGCGATTGTCAGCTCCCGAGGTTTTATGCCGGCGATCTAGATTGATCAAGGGCTTTCCTCGTACATCTCGTGTCATTTCCTTTACTTTTTGCTTATTACTTGCTCACTGTTTGATCGCAGATACAGCTCAATATCCTGAGCCGTATCCTGAATACTGATTTTCTAAATAACTCAACAAGCATATTTTCTATAAACTTTTTAGCACACTACCTCACATTACTAATTTGATCACTAAATTGCTTCGGTAATTTTTGACCAAAACAAAGATGGTCACTCGTCTCTAATTTGTTTACAACCAAAACTTTTCTTTTGCAATTTAATTAGTTAATCTTAGTTTTAAAAATCAACCAATCAAACTATCCAACTCTTTGAATTTACTTTTATTGCAATTAGTATAATTTAGATTAACATCGAGATAGCACATATTCCACAAACTCCCTGTGTTCGATACCCACTTACCGCTATCTATTTAGTTGTATTTGGATTAAATTTGATTGTGACCACGACATCACGTCAGGGGGCAGGTCATTATTCTCAAAGGTATTAAGAACAGGATACTATTGGCCGACGATGAGAAAAGATGCTGCAGAATATACTCGAAGATGTGATGCATGTCAAAGGCACAGTAATATAATACATCAGCCTGCTGAACCACTGTATCCTATTGCTTCACATTGGCCATTCATGAAGTGGGGGATGGACATAGTAGGAAAATTGCCCAAGGCTCCAGGAGGAAAAGTCTTTATGCTGGCAATGACTGATTATTTCTCTAAATGGGTTGAAGTTGAGGCATTTGTTCAAGTTAGAGACCAAGAAGTAGTATCCTTCATAAAAAGGAATATCCTGACATGGTTTGGGGTACCAACCGAGATAATTTGCGACAATGGTTCTCAGTTTATCAGTAAGAGTAAAACTGACTTCTGCAAGAGTTGGGGAATTAAAATGATTACATCTACTCCAGTACATCCTCAACCAAATGGACAAGCAGAATCCTCGAATAAGATAATTGTCAACAATTTGAAGAAAAGACTTGGAGCCAAGAAAGGAAGATGGGCAGAAGAGCTACCATTTGTTTTATGGGCTGATAGAACAACAATAAAAAGTGCGACTGGTCAGACTCCATTCTCCTTAGTATTTGGAGCAGATGCAGTGATCCCAACAGAAATGGTGATACCTAAAGCGAGATCTAACCTCCGGGATCCTGAGCAGAATCCTGAAGCTTTGTGCCAAGAATTGGACACTATGGATAAAACAAGAGATGCGGCAAAGCTAAGGATGGCAGCATATCAGCAGAGGATATCCAGAGCATATAACAAGAATATAAGGACCAGAAGGTTTCGAGTTGGGGACTGGGTGTCAAGAAAAGCCTTTCAGAATACTACTAATCCTGTAGATGGGAAGTTAGCCCCAAAGTGGGAAGGACCATATGAAATTGAATCAGAATCTGGGAAAGGAGCATACCGACTCAAGAGTATGGAAGGGGATATGCTACCAAGATCCTGGAATGCTATACACTTAAAACTCTATTTCAAGTGAGTTTAGAATTTAATTTCTAACTCGGGATGGTATGAATTCTATCTTTTTTAAATATGTTTGATTTAATTTATTCTTTGGAACCCAATACTGACTTAAGCATCGGAGGGGTGTTAGCCAGACTAATACCCACCTTAGTTTAACAAGTGTTTTGCAGAATACGCTTCAGAATACGCTCCAGGATATAGCAGATGAACTGAAAGACTAGAGGATTGGCCCCATCTCTCACGTTTAAGGGATCCTTATCCCTTCAAAGGTTTAAAGGTATTCACCTTTCTCTCGAATTGGGTTTAAACACCATGCCTGGAGCGCAAGTTATCCAGGGATAGTTCAAGATAGCAGGACCAGTTCATGTAAAAGTGGCTGACAATTTCGTTATTATTGGCTATATCCTGGAGTCTTAAGGTATATGAGGATTGATCACCCTCTCTCACGAAAGGGTATTTTCATACTCTCTAAGGTTTAAAGGTTTTCACCTTTCTAATTCTTGGAGTTTATACACTCCCGCCTGTAGCGTACGAAAACAAGGGTTTATCCCCAGGATACTAAGGGTTTATCCCCAGGATACTTAGGGTTTATCCCCAGGATACTAAGGGTTTATCCCCAGTAAATTATGGGTTTATCCCCAGTGAAACATGGAATTTTGGATGATTCCCAAAGTTGTGTTAAATCACAATCGTGTTCCTACACATTTCTTTGTCGATGAAAAGTTGCAAAGCTCAATCGCTAAGTCAAGAAAAACATAGGCAGGCTATATGCTGATACAACATCCTGCACAGACAGGGGACATCTATGCTGGGGAGATTGCGAATGGTCCTAAGGTTAAGAATAAAGGTTACTACCTAAGTGTTTCTGGTATGGATTCTTAATTCTCCTAAGTTTGAAGGCCTTATCTAAATAAGTGAGATTTTTTATGAAAAGTTATGTTTTACTAAGTTTTTATAAAACATTTTGAAACAAGAATGGTAGAACAGTCAAAATCATGCTAATATCTTGACCAAGATATTTGATCAGGCATACTTTTCAAAATAAAAACATAACAACAACAGATAAGGCTAAAAGGTTAGTTTATTATTAATAGTCTAAAAGATTGTATTCTTGGTTTCATCTCAAAAAGAGACCCATCCACCAAGAACACAATTAAGTTTTTAAAGCATGTTTACGTAAACAGTTGAAGGCTTCATCCTGAAAACACAGGATCCCTCCACCTCTAACTGATAAATTGTTCAAGTGCAGGAAAAGTAAAGTGCAGGAAACGTAAATTGTTTAGGGGTTACAGACCATTCAAATTTAAAAGAGTGGGCTCCGACCTAAGCAATAATATCCATTATTGCCCACTCTGATGCTCTCACACAGCAACATCAGCTCCAGCCTCTACCTTCTCTGCAGCTTCAACCGCCACCTCAACCGCCTTTGAAGGCTTACCAGAACACAGGAATGAGGTCATGGGCCAAAGGAGTCGCCGGAAGATGATCTGGTCTGTCTTGCCATTGGTGATCAGAGGTAAAGAAGAAGAAGAAGATGAAGGGAGTTAAAGATAAGAAGGATGACTTACCTTTTCGATTTCTTGGATGGCATCTAAAAAGAAGAAATTATGGAGAAGATATGGGCATGGGAAGTTATTCCGTGTCACGTCATATCATCAAATCAATTGAGGGCCTTGAAGAAATTAGAAAAATATTACCGTTAGATCAGGGATCCCAACGGCAATATTTTTGGGGACAATTGTTATGGGTGAAATTCTGAGCCCATATCCTTACACTATATCTTCATTTTATGTTAGCTGTTTATGATCAGGATATCGGACCAGGATATTGGTAACATCCTGAGGAAGTATCCTGGCAGTTATTAACGATTTGCTTGTAGCTGAAGGTTGTTAACGTTCACAAAGACCAATTCCCCTGAAGACTCGCTCAAATTAGTTGGAAAAGAGACGTTGGAGCCAGGAGAAATAGTCTACAACGTTCAAAAGGGAATATTCCAAGGATCTCGGAATATTAGGATAGTTTGTTATTTCTTGTAAGTATAAATAGGAGTGTTGGATCATAGGAATTCACACACTTTTGAGCTCTCATACTCGTAAACTCTCATTTCTAGCTGCAATTACACTCTAACACTCACAATTCACAATCATTGTAACACTTAGATTCGATCCGAGCATTATCCTGCACTGTATCCTGATATTTGAAGCAATAAGAAGAACAAGGCAGCTGCGATTGTCAGCTCCCGAGGTTTTGTGCCGGCGATCTAGATTGATCAAGGGCTTTCCTCGTACATCCCGTGTCACCCTTTACCTATTTTGCTCATTGTTTGATTGTTGATACAGCTCGATATCCTGAGCTATATCCTGCAAACTGTTTTTGTTAACAACTTAATCAGCATACATTTTTCAAGCACATCTAGCACACTACCTCACTTAACTAATTTGATCACTTAATTACTTAGGTAATTTTTGACCAAAACAATGACTTCCTTCAATTCCTCCCAAAAGAGACCATAGGCTGCATCGTTACCGCGCCTGTTGCACTCAGCAGTCCATCAATCTAGTGCCCTAGACTGGGAGACTCCAGTAGCATTCACAGTGCGGAGGTTGTCTGGGCATCTGCTTTGACGAAGAGTGACTTCGATGGAATCAAACCACTGAAACATAGCACTGGGTCCATCTTCACCAGTGAAGTCTTTAGGACCACAGGCCTTGAATTGCTTAATGCTGAAGGGCGATTTAGGCGTGTCGCTTTTTGATTCGACAGACGACTTGCTGTTGCCCTCATTGATCTCACTGATGATTTGAGGTATGACTTTAGCCATTTCCTTGGCGACGAGTGAAGTGATGCGCTTGTCATCTCTGCTTCTCTGAGCGTTTCGGCGATCGTGAGAACCAATAGAAGACATTGTCTACAGCAGGCATCGTCATGTGATTTAGACGAGATTCGATTATATCGGGTTCTTCGAAAAAGTTTTATCGTTTAACCACCATACTATTATTATTACTCCATAACGCACAGGAACACGTCTAACACGTAGGCACATAGTCATGTAGGCACATAATCCATGTAGCCATGTAAGCACGTAATCCACGTAAGCACGTAAGCATATAAGCACGTAATCCACGTAAGCACATATTTTGCATGTATTCACCTACATATTTTGCACGTATTCACCTATATTTCAAAGCCGTGATTCGTTTGCGAGTGATATCGAGTAGCGATAGCGAGTAGCGATAGCGAGTAGCATAGCGAGTATCATAAGCGATGAGCGTTGCGTACGAGAGTTCATAGTTTATCTGCGATCTGTTAGCGTTTGAGCTAAAGGAGTTGTGCGAGTTGTGCGCGTTTGGTGAGTGAAAAGCGTAATGCCTCCAAAATCAAAACATATAAACATGTAAACATATAAAAACAGATAAAATCGATCATTCACAGAGTCGGCGGTTGCGAGCTCAGAATCGAAACAGAGTGTGCCCCGGGGTGTTAGGGCATTGACTACCCAGAGTAATTCGACTATTTTCAACGACCTTGAGTACATATTTTGGCCTAATAGACTGTGCTCTCGCCAAAAATACGAAGAACGGCATGCGTTCTTCAGGTTACTACACGAATCGAGTCATTGGAATCCATCGAGACTTTGGTGAGAGTTTTGTAAAAATCGAGGAGTGGAACACGTTATTAAGGTACGGGTTTCACCCCTAACTTAACAACTTCGTTCCTAATAGTGTGGTAAACCACGAGGTAGAGGTGGAGAATTTCGTCGAGATATGGATTTCACTCCTGACTCAATGAAGATGCTCGTGCTGAGAGTAAAAGTACACGGAGAGTGAGCGGTCTTTACGAGAGTTCTTGGTTTTCACACCTAATCTCGACAAGATCACTCGATTGTGTTATGCGAGTATTTTCGAAAACGTGTGTGTATTGTTAGCCTTAGGAAAGGCATATAGTATTCAGCCTTAGGAAAAGCCGTTTTCGTATAGTACGTTCATGCGAGGCTTGAAAGCTTCGCACAAGGTAACCTTTCCTTTGAGAGTTCGAGCAAGAGTAACAATAGTAAGCTCATGCAGAACCCCTACTGGGTTCGCACTAAGCGGTCTGTTGGTGCTTAGACTATAGACTAGGTCAATTCTAAGACATCAACCCGGACTAGGTCGTGTCTTTCCTAATTCCCTATAGTTATGGCTCTGATAACAATCTGTCACACCCCAACCGATGGCAGAAACATCGGGGCGTGGCACTGAGCAAAACAGATTGTCCAAGAGAATCCATAACAACTATTAGTGACTATATATTTAACGTTAAAGTCCATACCAATAACATATAAAGCATAAACAGTCATTACAGATATAGTCTCATAAACAAAACACTGTTCCGACAACTCAGGTTTATTTAGTTTGTTTCTAGACTCCCTAGCTTGTTCATCATAGCAAAGCATCCTATCAACCTGTCACATACGTTAAAATAAAGTCAATACACAGAGTGTAAAGGTGAGCACACAAGTTTGAGTAGCATATAGTATAGCGAAAGCGTTTACGCATAACCAGCATGTAGCACGTAACGGGCAATGCAAGTAACTATCAGAACTATGTTCACACTTAATCACGAGACTGCGTTGTAGTGTATTCGTGACACATGTCCAGCGGATACGTGAAGTAAAGTAATATGATCCCTAGCAACCCCCATCCACGACACGTGCTGAGTCCAAACTATAGTACTATCGCTACTAGAGGTGATACCGTGTAACACTGTCTACCCATAGTACAAGCATTCATAGATCACGTATAACATGCGGGAGCGGTTAGCGTTAAAAGTGTTTGCGTTGTGTGTTGTTGTGTTTTTTATAGCGAACGTATGTAACACCCAAAAGCGCGTTAAGCGAAAAAGGGTTCGAGTATACTCACAGTGCGTGTTTAGCTAGTAAACACAGACTTGGATTGAAGGGAGTGCGTTGGAGTTTAGCCTGAGCATAGAACAATAGCGTAAGCGTTGAACATCGTGTAACAGGGTGTCGGAAGAGATAGGTGTCGAATGGTGAGTTGATCGGATGGACATCCGGACGGATGGTCATCCGGACGGATGACCATTCGAACGGTTTATCATTCGAATGATTGAGTGTGTTTGTAAATCGTTTCGAAACTTTTGAAGTTTTCGTTGTAGCATAAATGCCAAGTCATCCGGTCGGATGGCTATTCGATCAAAAGTGGGTAGTTTGAAGTTTTCGTAAAATCGTTAAGTATTGTGAGTCAAAAAGGGGCAGGCCACCTGGTCAGATGATCATTCGATCGGATGATCATTCGAGTGAGTGAACTATTTCATTTTGGAACTTCAAAAGGTTTCTAAGTCCGAAGTTTGTGATTTAGCGGAGACGGCGTGATGACGTGTCAAACAACGGAAACACACCATGGTCCAGCTTGTCCAGTCGGATGGGAATCACCCCATTCGATTGTACTCACTGTTCTTTTGATGAAGTCTCATGTTCAACCCGTTAATCGGTCATCTCTCCGGTGGAAATCCGTTTTCAAGCCGGCTCTCAACTGGAGAACGAGTGGAGAGTCTGTATGTGCAAGGATTTCATCGGTTTTGTGGAGAATGTTGAAGAAAAGTTTGAAAAGAGATAAAAAAATGTTGAAATCTTGTAAAGCTTAGTGAAAAGTTGTAGAAATCCCTTAGATCTGGACCATTCTTATGAGATGACGTCACACAGCCGATTGCATAAGTAAGCGTGATGATGTCACCTTCAAGGAGTCTAAATCAGGTGATTTCATGGTGAAAATCAGTGGTTCCAATGGAGAAGATGATGGAGAAGTGTGTAGTGGTGATGGAAGTACAAGATTTAGGGAGAAATACTTACGAAATAGCCTTGAATCGAGAGAAAAGTGCTTGAGAATGAGTTGGGAGCGTTTGGTCGAATGGAGCTGTCACATCAGTGAACAATGATGTGACAGGTGGGTATTTATATTGAGAGAGAGAGAAAGGCAGTGGAGTAGTGGTGTCGGATGGCCAGTCAATCGGATGGCATCCGATCGGATGGTCATCCATTCGGATGTCCATTCGATCGGTTGGTCATTCGACCAGCCGAGTTGCGTTTTGTTGGTTTTCGACTTTCATGCGTTAAGCGTTGCGTTGCGTTTAGTCGAGTTGCGAGTGGGCGTTGCGATGAGATAACCACATAACATTAAATAAGTAATCACACGAATAACACATAATCACATAAATGCGTAAAAGTAAATCTGCGTTTCGAGTTGCGTTGAGATTGCGTTTACGATAGTGTCTTAGCCTAAGTGAAGTAACAATGCGATAAAGAGCGTTTAGATAGTATGCGTTGTAAACTGCTGCGATAAATGCGTTTTGATTATGTGTTATGAATGCGTTGTAAAACATAGTTTAAAATATCGTTTAAACCCGTTTGCGATAATCGAGATCTCGAGAGTACAATTCAGTTAAGCAATAAATGACAGATCTAAGTAATGACACGACTTGACCTGGAAAGTCAGGTTGTTACAACCTTAGCCTCACCTGAACCAGTGTTAATCTCCCGTTATACTTGGGGATTAATTAGCTAGATTAGACACGTAGTCAAGGAAGCTAGACCACAAACCATAGAAGAAGCAGTAGAACTAGCCAATACCCTGACTGACGAATTGATACGCACCCAAGAGGAAAACCAGAGAAAGAACTTAGCTCAAAAATTTACCCAGGAATTTCGCTACGGTAATTCCAACCGTGGGAAAGGTACAGGTTTTTCCTCTACACCCAACTGTAAGTATTGCAAAAGAAAGTACCTTGGAAGATGCTCCATATACTGCAACTTTTGCAAAATATCTGGACACAAGGAAGAAGACTGTAGGAGGAAACCTAGCAATAGAATATGTTTCAATTATGGAGAGACTGGTCACATCAAACCGAATTGTCCGAAACTAGCTCTAGCAATAACCAACAAGGCTAAGATAACTGAAGCACCTAAGAAGAATGCCAGAGTATTTGTTCTAACAGCCGAGGAAGCCAAGATGATTCCGGATGTGATTGCCGATACGTTCTTTATTAATAATATATTTGCCAAAGTATTATTTGACTCTGGTGCAAACCAAATTTTTATCAATACTTCTTTCTACAAACTTTTTGACCAATACTTAGCCAAACTTCAACAAGATTGTCTGGTAGAGACATCAAACAGAGAATCCATTAAGATAAGTGAAATCTTGCAGGGAGCAAGAATAGAAATCCTGAACCATCATTTCTTTGCTAAACTTTACCCAATGAATCTTGCCGGATTCGATGTTGTATTAGGAATGGATTGGTTGGTAGCCAATCGTGCCAGTATTTTATGTGATCAAAATTCAGTACAAGTAAGTACACCAAGTGGTAAAAAGATCACAATCAAAGGCGATAAGCCAACCAGGTCGACAAAGTTCATCTCTGTGATGAAAGCCGCAAGTTATGAAAGGAAAGGAGGAGTAGTATATATGATTTCTGTAATCATTAATACTAAAGGAAAAGAATTAAAAGATATTCCCATAATATCTAAATTCTCAGTTGTTTTTCCAGAATAATTACCTGGATTACCGCCTGATAGAGAGGTTGAATTTAGAATTCACCTGATACCAGGAACGACACCGATTACCAAAGCACCATATCGATTAGCACCAACGGAGATGCAGGAACTGAAGAAACAATTGGACGAACTTCTTGACAAAGGTTTTATACAACCAAGTTCATCACCGTGGGGAGCACCGGTGTTGTTGTTAAAAAGAAAGACGGATCGATGCGTACGTGCATTGATTACCGAGAATTGAACAAGGTTACGATTAAGAATCGGTACTCATTATCGAGAATCGATGATCTGTTCGATCAATTTCAAGGAGCTCGATTCTTTTCTAAGATCGACTTACATTCAGGATATCATCAACTGAAAGTATAGGAAGAGGACATTCCTAAAACTGCTTTCAGAACAAGGTACGGTCATTTTGAATTTACCGTCATGCCATTTGGTTAACCAATGTCCCAGCCGCATTTATAGACATGATTAACAGGATATGTAAGCCATACCTGGATAAATTCATAATTGTCTTTATAGCTGATATTCTAATTTACTCTAAGAGTAAAGAGGAACATGCAACGCATCTGCATACACTTCTGACATTGTTGAGAAAAGAGAAGCTTTATGCTAAATTCTCAAAATGTGAATTTTGGTTACAAGAAGTGCAATTACTTGGACCTCTGGTTAATCATGAAGGAATTCATGTGGATTCCACAAAGATCGAGGCGATTACCAAATGAAAAGTCCCTGAATCGCCAACAGAAGTAAGAAGTTTTCTTGGACTGGCAGGATATTATAGATGGTTTATCCGAGATTTCTCTAGAATAGCCATTCCATTAACTAAACTGACCTGCAAATCAATTAAGTTTGAATGGGGACCAAAACAGGAAGAAGCTTTTAAGATTCTTAAGCAAAGGTTAACCAACACACCTGTACTCGCATTACCAGAAGGAACTGAATACTTTATAGTCTATTGTGATGCATCTAAGTTAGGATATGGATGTGTGTTGATGTAACGTCAAAAGGTTATAGCTTATGTCTCTAGACAACTTAAGAAACATGAAGAAAATTACACAACCCATGATCTAGAATTAGGAGCCATAGTTTTTGCCCTTAAGATTTGAAGACACTATTTGTATGGAAATAAATTTGTTGTCTTCACCGATCATAAGAGTTTAAGGTATATTTTTGGACAAAAAGAATTAAATATGAGACAGAGACACTGGATGGAAATTCTTAGTGATTATGATTGTGATATCCAGTATCATGCTGGGAAAGCAAATGTAGTAGCTGATGCTTTAAGTCGAAAGTATCATGAAAAGCCAAAACGAGTACGTTCTCTCAGATTAAATCTACAAGTAGATTTAAATGATCAAATTAGAGAAGTACTGGAAACAACATTCAAGGACGATGCTGAAAGTTTAAAAGGAATGATTAAGGAATTAGAACAAGGATCAGATGGAATTTGGAAGTTCCATAAGAAAAGGATGTGGATACCTAAACAAGGAAACCTACGCCACACAATTATAGAAGAAGCTCATAAGTCTAAGTATACGATACATCCTGGAAGTGAAAAAATGTATCAAGATTTAAGAAAGAATTTCTGGTGGATAGGAATGAAAAAGGATATAGCAAACTACGTTGCTAAATGTCTAACATGTTCACAAGTTAAAGCTGAACATCAGAAACCTTCAGGGTTATTACAGCAACTAGAAATGCCAATATGGAAATGGGAATTGAGAACAATGGACTTTGTTACCAAATTAATCAAGACTCGAAAAAGAAATGATACAATCTGGGTGATTGTTGACAGATTGACTAAATCTGCTCATTTCTTACCAATGAAGGAAACTTTCAGTATGGAACAATTAGCCAAGCTATATGTAAATGAAATAGTTTCATTACATGGAATTCCTTTATCTATTGTATATGATAGAGATAGCCGTTTTACTTCTCATTTTTGGACAAGTTTCCAAAAAGCAATGAGAACCAGGTTAAATCTAAGCACAACCTATCATCCACAAACGGACGAACAAAGTGAAAGGACAATACAAACCATGGAAGATATGTTTAGAGCTGTGTAATAGATTTTGGAGGAAATTGGGACGACCATTTACCATTAATAGAATTTTCCTACAATAACAGCTATCATACAAGCATAAATGCTGCACCATTTGAAGCACTTTATGGACGAAAGTGCCGAACTCCAGTCTGTTGGGCAGAAATTGGAGAAAAGCAATTATCTAGACCAGAGATAGTACAAGAAACAATGGACAAGATAATTCACGTCAAGGAAAGACTAAAAACAGCACGAGATCGTCAAAAGAGTTATGCAGATAACAAACGAAAACCTTTAGAATTTCAAGTAGGAGATAAGGTATTATTAAAAGTTTCTCCATGAAAAGGAGTAGTCAGATTCGTTAAAAGAAGAAAGCTAAGCCCCAGGTATGTTGAACCTTTTGAGATTATTAAAAGAACAGGACACGTAGCCTATCAGCTACAACTGCCAGAGGAAATGGCAAGAATACATGATGTATTTCATATTTGCAATCTCAAAAAGTGTTTAGCAGATAAATCATTAGTAATACCTCTTAAGGACATAGAGGTAATGAGAAACTTAAGTTTGTCGAGAAAGCCATTCAGATTGAAGATAGAAAGATCAAGAATCTCAAACACAAGAGACTAGTTCTGGTCAAAGTAAAATAGGATTCCAAGAGAGGACCAAAATACACTTGGGAGATCGAGTCAGAAATGCAAAAGAAATACCCACATCTATTCCAGTAGACCTTGAGGACGGTTTCTAAAACAAGGTGGGGAGGATATAACAACCCTCCTAGAACCCTTAACGTGACCCTAAAATGTTCCTCATATACCCTGTATAGGAGAAACGAGCCTGAAATACCCTTATATTTACAAAATTCAAATTAAAACAGATATTAAGGTCGCTCGCGGGCCACGACCTAGTCACCCTGAGTCTGTCGCGGGGCGCGACATCCTAAACTTGTCCGGCACACAATTTCGCCATGTGTCAACACGTGACAGGGTTACCCCTTTGACTCGACCAAGCTATAACTGCCACGAGGGCTCTCGTGGGCCATGAAGGCCATCCCTGTCTTTCTCGCGGGGTGCGAGCCGCCATCCATTAGCCTATAAATAGGGGTGGTCGAGCTCATTTGTAGTCGTTCATTTATTTTGCTTTCTCTAAATTCCTTGATAGTCAAAATACTCGTGAAATAATACCATATAAAGTGAAGCTCTGCCTCATTGTAGGTATTGTAACCCTACTGTTACCCTACACGATCGATTTAGGGCTCCGTAATGCATGTCAAGGCTCTGCCTGACTCAGTCATTGGAGTTCTATCTCATGTTACACCCGATTGATTTAGGGCTCCGTAATGCATGTCAAGGCTCTGCCTGACTCAGTCATTGGAGTTTTGTCTCGAGTTGTACGGTTAATGTGATTTGGGTTATTTTACTAACACGTGTGCATTGTTTAAATAGATAATAAGCAGGAGATACACCAGGAAGCTATAGTAGTATCACCTAAGTCAACAATGTGAGTACATTTACTTTTTCTCACTATTTGTGAGTGCATCTTACTTTTTGTCACCTTTTCACCAAAACCTCAAATGTTTTAATAATACTTAAATTGTGATTTAGTCTTTGTATTCTACAATTACTGCCGGTATGTTGGGGTTTTATATACAAAATATGAAAAACGTTACCATTGGACAAAGTGTTAGCCAATGAGTAATATGACCCACAAATCTGGTGTGGATAGTATTGAGGGAGTAATTGTGTAGATATAAACATTGTAATCGCCCTCAATACTGTGAAGTTATTTAAACTGTTTTGATTAAACTGGAATGCACTCGCCAGTATTTCTCGCTGATAAAACCTTTTTAAAACGTGTTTCAGGTAACAAAATGTGAAAGCCAATGGAAGCCAGCTAGAGAGCACTGAAGGCTTGGAAAAGTGGCTATAAAAGCTACCTAAATAAAAAGGAGTTTTTGTTTTCTATAATTAGGGTTTATCCCGACAAATGTATTATCCAATGAACTTAGGTTTTATCCCAATGATTATTATTGTAAAAAGTTTGGTGTTAACTCTGATAAAAATATTTCCTAACTACGGTCCTGATGTATTCCGCTGCTAAATTAATAAACACCGATACCATGATCTATCTGATCTCATGGCACCCGCTCTCGGGAAGGGGTCGGGGGTTGCGACAGATATCTTTAGAGATCACATATCTATTTGGAAGGCAATACAATTGTCTTATGGCGGTCATGTTACCTTAACTAGACCCGTGCTCGTTTCCCTCCCAACTTACGTCTTTTCCTTATATAAGGCCCAATCTGAAATTATTTCATCCTTAGAGAAGTTAAGGAAAGTATTTTTTAGGTGAGAATGGTCGACAAACTAAGATAAATTGGATTGATTGGGGGAAAGTTATTACCCCTATTAATTGTGGTGGTTTGGGTTATTGTTCTTTCAAAGACGCCAACCTTGCGAAGCTTGCAAGTGGTAGCGTTTCAAGGTGGATAGAAATAGTTTGTGGAGGCATGTTATATGTGTGACTCATCATAATTCTAGATCTTTGTGTGACATCCTTGTAAAAGTCTTAAACCCCAGCCCTTGGAAACAAATCTAGAGTATTTAATTCGACTTCTCTCAGGTTAGTGTAGTGCTTAACAAGGCTATTAAAGGTGTCTTAGGCCAGGAACAAGCATATCTTTTTGGCTTGATAATTGGGTGGGGTCGGACTTGCTTGCAGCCTTGTTTCTTTCTTTATTTGATATCAGACGGGTTCCAATTGACAATTGAGACACCCAATTAGCTGCAGTGTTGAAGTTGGTGAGCTCAATTAGCTATTGGTTTTAATTAACACTGTTAACTTCGAGCCAGACTCGGTGGATAAAGACCAATTGCTTTGGAGTTTGGAAGACACTGGAAATTTTTCGGTTAGTAACTTGAAACGATGGCTGAGTATTTCTTCTACTTCCCAGTCGGCTTATTAATTTGTGTGGAATAGTTGGGTCTCGAAAAAAGGTGGAGATTCTTGCTGGAGAGTGGCATTGGATAAACTCCCAACTCGTGTCGGGTTAGCCAATAGAAACATTCCAGTCGAATTTCTACGCTTTCTTTGGTGATGGCCGAGTGACAAGTGACATCTTTTTGTCCCTTGTGTGTTTTTTTTCTAATTATGTTTGGTAAGTGATTACGCAGTGGTGCAAGTTCTCTTCACGTTTTTCTTGAAAACAAATGTAGAGTATTTAATTCAACTTCTCTCAGGTTAGTGTAGTGCTTAACAAGGCTATTAAAGGTGTATTAGGCCGGGGAACAAACATATCTTTTTGGCTTGATTACATAGTGGCCCAAGTTCATGGAAGGTTCCGAAAAGAGGAAGAAAGCTTTCCATGCGGTCGTTTTATCTGGTATTTGGTATATTTGGAGCATGCGAAATGATATGGTCTTTAATCACAAACAAGCAACCCTTACTAGAGTTATCAAAGAAACGAAAGCGTATGGTTTTCTATGGGTAAAGAACAGGCCTAAGGAGCATAATTTATCGTGGGAAGAGTGGAGGAAGTTTTTTGTTTTTTGACTTCGGTTCGCTTTTGCTTTGTTTAAGTTGGTGTTTTTTCCTTGTCTTTTTGTTTAGTTTGTTTTGTTGTTGCTTTGGTGGATTGGTGTGGTGTTCTTTGTTGGTAATCTAGTGTCTTGCTAGTATCTCTTTGGTCATCATCATCATCATACTCAGTAAATTCCACTAATAGCAAAGCAAGGCAAAGGTAGGGTCTGAGGAGGGTAAGATGTAGACAACCTTACCTCTACCCCGTAGGAATAGAGAGGTTGCTTCCAGTGAGACCCACGGCTCGATAGTCTTTTTGCATCAAGCCTTGGACATAAGGCACATAACACTCAGCAATCGGGGCTAAGACCGATTAGTGCATGTACCCTTTTGTCTTTCAGCTATCAGCGCCAGCACATGATGCATGATTAACCCCTCATCTTTTAAGGTTATTTTCACGAAATTAGTAAATTAACATTAAAATTAGTGCACTTTCACTTTTGTTCCCTGATGGCCCACATATATATGAATTATATGCGCATACCGCAAGCGGACCCACACATAATTATACATTATATGCTAGTATCTCTTTAGTGTGAAACTAGTAATAAGACCCGCGCGCGTTGCGGCACGGGTACTTCGCAAATATTGAACAGATTATTTCAAGCGTTATGTGATGTGTTAACCATATGAAAACGCATGTTTTGACGTATCAGATTGAACTCAATGTATCCTATAGTTGCATTGCGGTTGGATGAAAACGTAACGTAAATCGAATTTATATCGTATAACCATAACGTATTATACGCGACACGACTAACTCGAATTTATATCGTCAATCCAAAAACTCTCGAGGGGGTCAAAGTGGCATTTAGAAAGTTCATAAAAAATTAAGTGGTTAAAAATTGCATTTCCTAGACTTAAGGGCTAAGAAAAGGTAAAAATAAAATTTGATAAAGTTTTAGGGTAAGAAGAAAACTATAACAAAGCTGGGGTTGTAAAGGAAACTACCACAAAGTTGGGCTGTCAAAAGCAAACTATTTGTAAAATGGAGTAGTAGTTTAGGGACTAAATTTGCGATTTTATGAAACTTTAAAGGTACCAAAGTTAAAGGGCTAAAATTGCAATATCATAAAAGTGCGGGGGAGGGAGGCAAAGCCGGTGGGGTTTCCACCGACTTTGTTTTTTAAGATATAGCTAGTAATTAGACACGCGCGCGTTGCGGCGCAGTTACATTGCAAATATCGAACATACGTGTATCAACGGAAAAACTGACACATGCAATCAAAAGACATTTTCATATCAAGGGCATAAATTCTACCCCTAGCGCGTGACAGTGGGGTCGAAATGTAGAACTGGAAGCGAACATAAAATAAGCCAAAAAAACGTTTTATATTATACCTGACTTGTTTCCCTAAAACATTTTATACCTAAGCGTAGACCAACTCAAATTTATACGGACACATAAATTGCAATTTGCATAATACAACCCGCAGGCGATGCGTCGTGAGCACTTTAAAAACATTGAATGAATTGGTCCAAGTGTTATGTCATGCGTAAACCATATGAAAGCGCTTGTCTCGACGTACTCAGTTCAACTCAATGTACTATTGAATCAAAGCGTAAAGTAATTCGAATTTAGACAAATTAGTTCTTTAAAATAGAATTTAGAGAAAGGAAATCATTTAAGAATACAATAGGTTAAAAACGTATATTATATATGATAACGGGTAAAGTTGAAACATTAGAAATTTTAGGTATTAAACCTTGAAGGTAGCAAAGCCAATCGACTAATATTGTAATGTGATTGAAATTTGGGCTGGAAAGTCAAGGACTAAAAATGCAATTTAGAAAAATCAAAGCAAGGGACCAAAAAAGCAATTTTATATATGGGAGAAAAAAAAAAGCAATGTCTATAAAATATATTTGAACATTAAAATGCATGTGAGGCCAAAAGTAGAAGATATATGGGAGAAAAAAAAGCGCAATGTCTATAAAATATATTTGAACGTTAAAATGCATGTGAGGCGAAAAGTAAAAGAGATGTCGGTGGCTATGCCACCGACTTTCTCTTTTAAGTTATAGTTATAATATAACTAAATGGATTGTTGCATAAAGGTTAAAATATGTTGATGTATTTATCCATAAAAAAAGAAACACTCTCTCTAGACTGCCGGAACCCTAGGTTTGCTCGACGATGGACATTCCATCTGATTAGCGGGTGAGGTTTATCGTCTCGCTGCCATTGCGATTCTTGACCTAACCTTCCTCTCTAATTGGCTCGCTGTTTTAGTTCATTCGCGGCCGGGGGTGGCCGTTGGCAGTCGGTTTGCTTCTTCCTCCTTCTTTTGGTCTCTATTTCTAAGGCGGCAGTTTTAACAAAATTTTATGTAGCTAATATCCCTGACGGGTGCAGACCATGGGACTTGGCTACTCTCCTCCGCAACTTTGGCGACCTAGCGGGGTCTTACATTGCCAGGAAGAGGAGCAAGGAGGGTCTAAAGTTCGGTTTTGTTAGTTTTAAAGGAGTTGATGATTGGAAAGAATTGGAAGGCAGATTGCAAGGGCTTAAACTCGGTGGTTTCAAGCTTAAGATCAACCGTGCTAGGTTTGCGAAGGAGAACGGCCTGCCCGAGGAGAAGCAGGCTCCTCATGTAACGAAGCCTGCCTCGTTCAAGGAGGTCGAGGATATCAATACCCACAATCATTTTGATGTTTTCACTAGTCTTGGCCGCTCGTATAGTTCGGTTCTTACGAATAATGGGGCCCCCAAGCATGCAGCGGTAGTTAAAGTGAATCCTGATAAGGAAGTTCTCGTTCATAATGAAACCAGTGCCTTCTTTGATCTCCAAGGAAGAGCGGTGGTTGGCAGAACAAAGGATCTTGGTTCTCTAATCAACATGAGGGTCTCGCTCAGGCAAGGGGGTGTTTCTGGGGTCAAGCTTTATTATTTGGGAGGCTTTCATCTGATGCTGGCCTTTGAAGATGAAGTTAACGCGTCTGTTTTTCTCCTAAACTTGAACCTTTGGAAGGACTGGTTTGTCTCGCTTGACTTGTGGTCAGGGCAGTCCCTGGCTTACAAGAGAATTTCTTGGCTCAGGATTCATGGTGTGCCTTTGCACTAGGCCGAAAACAAGGTCTTCGACGACGTGGCTGGGCACTTCTTTAAATGTGGTAAGAGGCTCCCATCTTTCTCCCAGCGATTGGGATCTGTCGTCCAATGTAGTTGGCATTCTGGTGGACGTGGGAGCTAGAATCTCAGGCACGGTCACTCTTAATTGGAAGAACAAGAGATTCAGAGCATGGGTTATGGAGGAACTCGATGACTGGGTGCCGGATTATATGTTTGAAGAAGTATGGCCGGATAGGGTCGCCGGAGACGGTGAAGGAGTTAATGATCTGGAATCATCGGATGAGGAGTCGGATAGTCGGGGTTTCGAACAGTCTAAGCGGGACGTGGGGATGCATGGGATTGAAGAGATCGAGACCACAGTTAATAATGATAGAGTTTCTAATGCGGCGGAGGTTTTATCCAAGGTTCCTAGGGAACATGTCAATAATAATAATATTTTAATCCCCACTTTTTGTGGGGCCAGCGGTTCTCTCTCCAAGGAAGCAGGGGAATTTCCAGTTAACGAAGGTGGGGTCCATCCTGGCCAGAGTGTAAGTGGGCCGTTTTATTTCTCATCTGCTTTTGATGGGACTAGACCTAAAAAGAGGAACATTAACATCAGGCCCAGGAACAAGCCCGTCTCCAGTAATGGGAATTTAAGCCCACATTCTTCTGAAAGGCCTAGGAAAAGATCCAGGGACAATGGCGATTTCAATTTTGACCTTAATTTTCTGGCTACCGAGTGTAACGAGGATTCTTGTCCTATACCCTCCCCTATCGATGCTCATATCCCATCAGAGGGAGATGCTCTCTTGAATGGCGGTGCAAGTGTTTCTTCCAACCCTGGATCTGATTCCGTTAAACAGGTTTATTCCGGGGCCCTGTTGGATGATGTGGGCATTGTGGTCTGTGAAAATTTGGCCAGCAAGGAGGACAAAGAGGTGGAGGCCACTGTTAGAATGGGGAATATCGTGGGAGTTGAGCTGGGTAACCACAATACTCTTGTTAGGGAGACAATCCGAGGTGAAGGTATTAATGGGGTTTTACAATGAATATTTTGTCGTTCAATATCAGAGGTATCTCTGGGGGTGCGAAAGTGGCTCGGGTGAAAGATATCAGGCTTGCAAGCAAAATTGGTGCTCTAGCCATCCAAGAAACCATGGTAGAATCGGTTTCGGCTTCTTCTATTGTTAACTTATGGGGGAATAGGAATTGTGAATCGGCTTATGTTGCGTCAGTGGGTTTGTCTAGGGGCCTCCTATGGATCTGGGATCCCAAGGTGCTGAAGGTGGTTAATGTCATCAAAAATAGGAATTATTTGATTCTCAAAGGCTCGTTAGTCGGGAGTGGTGAGCAGCTCAACCTTATTAATGTGTACGCCTCGCAAAGAACTGCAGACAAATTAGTGTTGTGGTCTGACCTCTCGTCTAGAATTGATCTCTCCGAAGGCATGTGGGTGGTTGTTGGAGACTTCAACGCGGTTCGGAATCCCGAAGAAAGAAAAAAGTCTAAATTTAAACTGGTATGTGCGGATAATTTCAATAACTTAATTTTTAACAATGGGCTGCTTGAATATCCACAACAGGGGCGTAGATTTACTTGTATCAGGGATAACGGGAGAAAATTGAGTAAATTAGACCGTTTTTTGGTTTGTTCAGAGATCTTTAATAAGTGGCCGTTGGCGTGTGTGCGAGTTCTCCCGTCTATTCATTCGGACCATTGTCCGATCATTCTCGACATTGCTGACCTGAACTTCGGCCCTCGTCCATTTCAGGTGTTCTGTTCTTGGTTAGGAAAACCAGGTTTTGAGGATGCTGTCAAATCGGCGGTGGAAGGTTTCGTTCCGTTTGACCCGCCGGATAAGTGTCTTTCTTCCAAGTTTGCGTGTATCAGAGATGCTATCAAAAAGTGGAGGGATGAGTTTCTTTCAAAGGAGAAGGAAGATGTTATTTTAGCGCTTTCTGAGCTTGAACAGTTGGAGCTTGATATGGAGTCAAGGGATCTTACGGAAGATGAAGAATGGTCTTTAGCGGAAAACAAAAAAATTCTGAAGGAAGTTGAAAATAGAAAAAATATGGATCTTAAACAAAGATCGCGGACCAAATGGGCCTTGGATGGTGAAGAGAATTCTAAATTTTTTCACGCTATGGTTAACAATAGGAAAGCGGCTAACTCGATTCATGGCCTTTCTATCAATGGTGAGTGGTGCTCAAAACCTTCTCTTATTAAAAAACATGTCCACTCTTTTTTTCGTGATAGGTTCAAGGAGTATTCCCCCAACAGGCCTGTTTTTTTAAGTGAGAATATTAAGAAAATTTCGGAGGAAGAAAGAGCTGTGGTGGTAGAAGATTTTTCTGATCAAGAGATAAAAGAAGCTATTTTTGAATGTGGGGACGGTCGGGCTCCTGGTCCAGACAGTATGAATTTCAGATTTATCAGGCAATTTTGGGACTTATTTAAAGAAGATTTTTCCAAGATTTTCGCTTGGTTTCACACTCACGGGGAGATAAGCGACGGGTGTGGCTCTTCTTTCATCGCTTTAGTTCCCAAAATTAACGATCCGGTGTCTCTTAATAACTACCGGCCCATAAACTTGGTTGGAGTCATTAGCAAATCAATTTCTAAGGTTATCGCCAATCGTGTGAGGAAGATCCTGTACGGTGTTATCTCGAATCACAGTCGGCATTCTTGGAAGGAAGGTACATATTGGACGGGCCTTTAATCGTGAACGAGCTCATCTCGTAGATTAAAAAGAAGAAACAAAAAGCCTTTTTTCTGAAAATAGATTTTGAAAAAGCTTACAATAATGTGAATTGGAAGTTTGTGGTTGATATGCTTAGTCAAATGGGGTTCCCGTCTATTTGGTGCAAGTGGATTAGGGGCATTCTCAAATCAGCTTCCTCCTCGGTTCTGGTTAATGGAGCTCCAACTTTTCTCTTTAGATGTGAAAAAGGTATGCGACAGGGCGACCCGCTCTCCCCTTTCCTTTTTTTAGTGTTTATTGAAGCTTTATCGTGTATGCTGGACCGGGCAAAGGAGGCAGGAGTGCTAAAGGGTATTGTCACTCCTAATAATGGTCCGAGCATTACGCACCTTTTGTATGCTGATGATGCCATCGTTATGGGTGAATGGTCTAAGGAAGAAGTAGTTAACGTCGTGAGAATTCTGCGGTGTTTCTATGTGTGCTCGGGTCTTAAAATTAACATGGAAAAGTCTAACCTATACGGCATCGGTGTGGAGGCTCAGGAGACCGGAGATATGGCTATTGAGGTGGGATGTCGGCCCGACATCCTCCCGTTCAGGTATCTCGGTCTAAATGTTGGTGCAAATATGAATCGTATCTCCAATTGGCATCCTGTGATTGACGTTTTTCGGTCTCGTCTCGCCAAGTGGAAATCTCATCTCCTGTCGATAGGTGGCAGGGTGGTTATCATTAAATCCGTATTGGAAAGTCTCCCAACTTTCTATTTCTCACTGTACAAAGCGCCTAAAAAAGTTATAATGGAGCTGGAAGCTATGATCAAGATGTTTCTTTGGGGAGGTTCCGCGGAAGAGAAAAAAATGCATTGGGTTGCCTGGGAGAGGGTGACGTGTCACAAAAAAGATGGAGGTCTCGGTTTGAGTAGATTACAAGAGGTCAACATGGCTCTTCTCTCGAAATGGGGGTGGCGGTATAAAACGGAAGATAGTACCCTTTGGAAGAGAGTTATTGATGCGTTTCATTTTAGTAGGGTGGGGTGGGAGTGTATTCCTTTTAAGAATTCCTATTCCGGAATTTGGAAAAACATAGCCAAAATTTTTATCAACACCAAAGCTGGAGGAGCCCCGCTTAGAAATTATTTCCATGGAGTGGTCGGGAACGGTAATGCAATCGCCTTCTGGCTTGATCCATGGATTATCAGAGAACCCCTTAAGTTGAGATTTCCGGAGTTATTTAGACTGGATTCGGCTAAGAAATGTGAAGTCTCGGATAGAGTTTTCAATATTGGCAGTGATACGGTCTTCTCTAGGAGTTGGAAATAAGCTATTGAAGGACAAGTTCTCACTGAAAGTTTTGAGGAATTGTGTAGGCTGGTTTCGGGTGTCAATATCTCTGACTCGTCAGACAGGTGGGAGTGGTCGCCGGTCTCGGATGGCTCGTTTTCGGTGAAAGCCGTGAAACAGATGCTGATTAGGGATCGAAGGGTGGAATTCGGTCACATTGTGGAATGGTGTAAGTGGCTCCCTGCCAAAGTCAATATACACTTGTGGAGATCGGAGCTGGATAGACTACCTACTAGAGATGCTCTGCTGAAAAGAAACATTCATGTAGACAACCAGTCATGCCCCTTGTGCAGTTCGGCTGACGAAAGTGTGGATCATCTTTTCTTAGCTTGTCAGGTTGCATTGATTGTGTGGAATGGTATTAGCATTTGGTGCAAGATCCCCAACATCTTCGCGTTTTCAATTAAAGATCTCTTCGACATTCATAAACATCTTTCGGCTTCGGATAGGAAGAAGGAAGCGGTTCAAGGTATAATAAGGATTGCGTGTTGGAGTATATGGCGATCTAGGAACAATTACAAATTTTCCAATACTGAGGTTAGGATCGATAGGATTATTAGTGAGGTGAAAGCTCTTGGTTTTTTATGGTTTTCTAATAGGTCGAAGTTCAAAGAGGTTTGTTGGAAGGAGTGGGTCTCGTTTGTAAATATGTAGTTTTGTTTTGTTGTTTTTGGTCGGTTCGGTTTGGGCCGGCTCTCTGTTAATGAAGTTTACTTTTCAAAAAAAAAAAAAGTTATAGTTATAATATATAATGATATTTTTCTTTTGTTGGTCATTCCAAAAAATTGCATTTGAGTGCTCCTATAACAAAGGGTTGACCTAAGTCTATATACGAGTATCCTGACCGACTCCGAATAAATTTTGAAATCAACCCTAAGAAAAAGGAATTTACGATTTAAAAAAAAATACAAATATAAACCTACTAAAAACTAATTAACACACAGAGTAAATTGTGGTTTTGGTCCTTTGGTTTAGTGGTTATTGCGATTATTTACAAAATATAAATGTCTTGCAATTTTAATACCAAATTTTCTAATTTATTTCGGTTTTGGACCATCACACTAACTCCATCCAACTCATGTGACAAGGATTTAACCACTAAACCAAACCTTGGTAGCTACAAACTTTTAGAGAAAAAATGACTATTTTAACCTCTAAAGATAATGAACTTTTTAATACACAAGTTTTTTAAATTTTCAGTTATGTCTATTTTGGTCATTTTATACATTTTATTAAAAGCTTCAGCTATTTTGCCAAACACTAAATATATCTAAAAAACAACTATTAGTTACCAGCTACAGCTACCAGCCACCAGCTAATTTTGCCAAACACACCCATAGAAGATACACCTTATCATCACACGATGTTCCTTAGGGACTTCCCGTTTTAGCTAGTTTAGCACTGGTCACAAACCAACCCAACCGCCTGATCAATATCAGAAAGAAGATATAAAATTAAAATAACTTTTTTTGAATGACCAACTAAATCACCGGATAAGCATTCTGCGATGCCCTCAATCGAGCAAATCCATCCCCTCCTCCATAACGGTCAGAGTTGGATGCATACCCGAGCCACCAAGACACCAGTTCCAAGGAAAACCCGCCCGTCTAACGGCTTACTGCGGTAAAACCCGGTTCAGCTCATTTTCAAACAGTAACATTTATTTAAATACAACTTATTATCATTCCATTACCCCTACTAGAGACGACAAAAGTAGGGCTGTAAACGAACCGAACGAACACGAACAAGACCTTGTTCGAGTTCGTTTGTTAAAAAATATATGTGTTCACGAACCGTTCACGAACACTTATCGAACGGGATTTTATGTTTGTGTTCGTTTGTTAAGGAAATGAACTTGTTCGTGTTCGTTTGTGTTTGTTTGTTAATTTTAGGCAATGAACGTTGACGAACACAAATGAGCACAAACTAATGTTCATAAACACAAATGGAAACAAATGAACACAAACAATCGTTCATGAACAGAATATATAATACACTGACACTTATTAGATATTTAATTTGTCAGAATTTTGATATATATTTAAATAAATGTTAAAACTAAAAAAATTAATGAACTCTTGAACACAAGCGAACACGTTACCGAACGTTCACGAACATAAACGAACGAACGCAACCTCTGTTCATGTTTGTTCATTTAACTAAACGAACGAAATTTCTTATTCGTGTTCGTTTGTTTAATAAACGAACGAACACAAACGTACTTCCCGCCGAACGGTTCAAGAACTGTCCGCCGAACGTTTGGTTCGTTTACAGCCCTAGACAAAAGCACTTAATCATTAAAAAATCATTGATGCACTTCAGTTTTTTTACAAAATGCTCTTAGAACATGCGTAGTCGTTTGTCGAATAATGCCCCCACCCTAGGGCGTTTTCTGCCATGTGGCAGTCCAGTCAGCATGGGGGCATTATTGGGCGTTTTTACAAAAGTGGCGTAGTGGGAATAATGCCCAATAACGCCCCTTCCATTAATTACACAATTAATTTTTTTAAAATTAAATAATGCCACAATGCCCCATTGGTCAGTCAACCATTGCCACAAGCCCCTTCAGCGTGTTTCAAAAAACGCCTTGGGCCTTTTTTTGTTGAATATCGCCCCAAAACGCCCTGGTGTAATGGTATAGGGGCGTGTTCCGACGTTTTTTTGAAATTTTTTTAAAACAAACGTCCCATTACGGGCGGTCTTATTAAGCTTTTTATATTAGTTCATTGAAAAAAAAAAGAATATGCCGTTCAAAAAAAAAAAAAAAGAATCTATAAATAAGTTTAGTCAAAATGGGTAAATATCTTCTAATTCTAATTTGGATAATGTAAGCATTCAATGACTCACATGTGTAGCAGCCAGAATTGACAAAGAAACTCAGGTTTTCTAGGATTATCCAAAAGGACATGTTCTAGAATAGCATGGGTCAACAAACATGACAAATTGTCAATGGTCAACATAAAATAGCTTTTTTTTAGAAGTAAACTTCATTAACACACAAGCCGGATCACCCTATCTCGAGACAAGAAAGGGCTGCCAAAGCCAACACAATTACATCACATCAAAGTTATACCAAAACAACCAATCTACCTTTATACTTCTACGTCTATTTTTAAGCCAAAGAAATACTATAGACTTTATATCCGTCACTTTTTTATCTTTATTCGAAAAAATCCACTCGTTTCTTGATTTTCATATTATCCAGCAAGCTATAATAATCCACTCGTCAACATAAAATAGCTAGATAGTATATCGTATTATCATGTGACCCGCTTCCGCATAAACAGTAATACAATATTTAAATAATGAAAGTGTGTGGGTCAAGATTAACAGTAAGATATTCTTAATTATTTAATGTAAGGTATTTTATGATTGTATTTAAATAATGAAAGTGTGTGGGTCAAGATTATTAGGGTACTCGGGGCGCCTTCGGGGAGTGGGGGCGGGGACCGATTTCACCGAGCGGGAACACCCCCGCCATCCAGGCGGGGACTCTAATCGGGGACCAAATCCGGGGGGCTCTCACCGAAGAAGATGGTGGATTGAGGTGGGGCCAGCCGCAATTTCAGCCAATTAAATTTTTTCTTTTTTTTTTTTTTTTTTTTTTTGAATAAAAAAAGCAATTCCCCTAAGAGGGGAGTGGCGCCATCAAATTGGGGTGTTAGGGGAGTTTAAGAGGGGAGTTGACGTGGCACACGAGGATTGGTTATGCGTAAGAGAGGGGACTCCCCTCTTAGGGGAGTGCCCCGGACACCCTTAGTAAGATATTCTTAATTATTTAATGTAAGGTATTTTATGATTGTATATACTGATAAAATCAAACATGAAGAGTGTTAATATATATATATATATATATATATATATATATAGACACACACTAGGTTAATGCCCGCGTAATACGCGGGCTTCAACAAAAAAACTAATTATTTACTTTCAGCTTTAATATTCTGTAAAAACAAAATAAAATACAAAGTGTCATGTTACATAAATTAGTGACAAAGTGAAAATACAATTTAAAGATAGTAGAGTCTCTTTCAAGATGCATATCCTTCGAGTTGCCAAAATTTTTTTTTTTTTAACGGCAACTCACTATTTATATATATAAATAGAACCAGCAAGGGGCTGAAAACACAAAACAACTACAAAGAAACGAAAAGGAAACAGAAAACAAAAGCACAACCATTACAAAATTTCTGAAACACTAAACTCAGCCCACTTATCCCAGTCCAGCTTTGGTAACTTCGTTCGATGAGAAATCCAAAGGAAAACGTCTTCTTTTATGAGATCGACAGTTCTCCCGGTTGGAACAAACTGCCCCTCAAAAACTTTAAGATTCCTTGCATTCCAGGTTTGCCACATCGTAGCCAGAATAACCGTGTAGTCAGAGGGGGTGTGCACATCCAAACAGCAATTTGCCACCATATACTTCGGGCCCAAATACAATTAACAAAAACGTGACTCGCATCTTCTGTACCGTAACCCCATCTATCACAGTGACAATCCTGCATGATAAAAAGAAGATAGAAATTTTATTCTATATTTAAAAAATATAGTTAAAAATATATAGGATAGTTTAAAAAGTACAAAATAAAATTCAAATTTCACTAAAAATCTCCTTATACACCACATTTGTTGTCTTACTTATAACATTTTCATCCTCATCTAATATAGAGTTAGATTTACGGTTCCTATACAATCCTCTACTCGTATTGAAATTATGTACCTAAAAACCAAAACAAAAGGTTTTTACCAAATCAATACAATGATAAGTAAAAAAGAAAAGACACAATACCTTATAAATTCAAACAACCAGCATCATCTTCACATTCAGATTAAAAAATTTCAAACATTCATCCTTGATGTAGAATGAATTCTATTACCCAAATGTGAGATCAAGTAAATAATTGTTGATGTCATCATCCCCAATAACCCACCAGTAATTACTTGCATATCATATAATCATCCTTACATTATTATTGTTCAATAAATGTTTTAACCAACCAACACTTTTTCATCCAGTTTTTTATTTTTTTATAAATAATAAATATGTTAACTTTGATTACAACCTTTCAAAAAAAAAACTTTGATTACAAAAATCAAGACTACTTGTTGGTGCATGCGTCTGTCGACTTTGTCTTGTATCGAGTCTTGTATTGAACTAGATAGATCAGGGCACACAAAACGAGAATAGTATGTATGTACATAGGTAATTTCGCACGAAATTAAGATGTTAATTTCGCACGAAATTACAAGTGTAATTCCATGCGAAATTACAATGCCTATATATATGTATGTGTCTGTTTCATTTGGTACGGAATTATCTAGGTGTTTTCCGACGGTGAAGCTCTGTCGAAGTGTCGTCTCGCTGTAAATCATTGTGAAATCAATATAACTACAGTTTAAAGTGTATATCTTGCTGAATTGATCTCTATACGTCTGTTTCCGCCTTTCGTTTTGAGCAAAACTCTTCTGAACGACTCATTCCGGTCTGAAAACGATCCTACAAGTGGTATCAGAGCTCAGGAGGAAGAGTTCATACCAATTCAGCTGCAAATTCTGATTTCTACACCTTCTTTTTCAAATTAAACTTGATTTCACGGACAAAATGACTTGAATCTTACACATCATAAGCGTAACTGTGTTTTAACAAACCCTTGAAAGTTTCAAACCTAAAATTGGATAAAAACTTGATCAATTTTGACAAAATCAGCTCGAGATGATGACATCAGCAGTATTTCGCACGAAATAGTAGTTTAATTTCGCACGAAATAGCATTTTAGGCTGATTTCGCACGAAATCACACAGATTCAGTAATTTCGCACCAAATCAAGATATAATTTCGTACGAAATTAAGTATTTCGCACCAAATCTCATATTTTGTTTGAAATTGTGTTATTTCGCACGAAATTAGTAATTTCGTGTGAACTAATTTCGTTTGTGAGTGTCTTGCAGATAATTTCATTTGGAAATTGATTGTTTGAGAACTTTGAAAAAACGAAACATGGAAGAGGAATTTTTCAATGCATTTGCTACTCCGGTTACCCCGATCACTCTGGCACAGAATACGATGTTGGAAAACGAAACAGGGACTATGCAAAAACCGCCTAAACTCATGAACATCGAGGAGTATAAGGGTTGGGAAGGACGTTTTGAGAACTGGGTACAAGCAAACTATCTAGATGCTTGGGAATGTGTTGAGACAAAATATGTTCGACCGATGAATGATGAAGAAGAGATTGTTGCAATTAAAGACCTTAGTGCTGTAGACAGAAAGAAATACAAAGATGAGAAAATGATGCTAAGTCTATTACAACAAGCTGTGAAAGAAGATATCTTGGTTCTATTGCAACACAACAGAACTTCTTATTCAATCTGGAAAGCATTAAGATCGAAGTTTCATGGAAGCCAAGAGATGGTTAAAAACAAGAAGTCACTTTTAAAGAAAGAATTTGATCTGTTTCGCGGGTTGAAAAATGAAATCACAAAGCAAAATCATTGAAAGATATTGCAATCTGCTAGCTAACATGAAGAGGTTAAGCATCGAGAAAGATAATGAGGAGTTGATTGAGAAATTAGCTGATGATTTGCCATATGAGTCTTGGGGCACATATCTCATGATGCTAAGAAACAAGAAAGGGTTTAGCAGTTTAACTCTGAGCAAATTTATTGAAAAGATTGAGGCTCAGGAAATGGAACAGAAAAAGGTTTTAAGAATGAAAGACTTCGATGGTGAACAAGACATCGGGCTTTACTACAAAGGTGGAGTTAGTGATAAAACCACCAACGTGTCACCAAAGATTGAAACATCATACAATGCAAAGAGTTCTTCAGGAAGCTCATCCAAAGGATCAAACAGCAACACAAGTTTTTCATCTTATCCATCATTTGATTCGAACTTTTCAGCAACAAAGAATGGCAAGAAACTACAATGCAACATTGTACTAAATCTGGAGAATGATGAGGACTATTCAGCAGAAATTGCTAAGAGTCACATGTCTTTGTTAGGAACCGTGTTGGAATCTTATGGTAGTTTTGTTGCAGGTCGGATCGGGAATCCAATGCTTACAAAAGAGGATTATGATCAAATAGATGCCGAAGAGATGGAATTTATGGACATAAAGTGGTGTTTGGCAAGTGTGTTGAGACGAGCTGAGAAATTTAAGTAAATCACAGGAAGAGATGATTTACGTGAAGCTAATATTTCTACTTTAGGTTTTGATAAATCTAAAGTCACTTGTTTTCGTTGCAGAGAAAAAGGACACTTCAAGAGAGAGTGCAAAAATCGTGAAGCAAGTGGAACTCAAAATCCATTCAACAACAACAATGATTACTATCGGAAGGCTATCTATCATCAAGTCGCTCAACAACAACAACAACAACAACAACAACCGCAAGTGGCACATGGAAGAAAAGTGATTGAAGAATCGTCAAAGAGAGATTGTATGGTGAATCAGGATGACAAAAAGCCAACGGAAGGTTTCAGCTGGGACAAATATATCTCAGCTGATAATAAAGCATGCCTGATTAACCAAGATGATGAAAAGCTACCGGAAGGATTTAACTGGGAAGGTTTTAGTTGGGATGATTATGATCCAAACAAAGCTATAAATCACAAAGCTTATCTTGCTCGTGTTGAAGAAGATAGTGATGATGATCGTGAGTATCATGCAAGAAGATTGGCAGCTCATTTTAAACTGATGGAAGAGAGTGACAGTGATTGTTATGGCTCATTTTCTAAGCATACATATCCTGACCAATATCCTGCCTTTATTTGTTTATTTGTGACCAGGATGCTGGAAGAGGATATTGCTAACATCTTGGGCGATATCCTGAGGTTTATCGAATTAACCACGTGCAGGTTAAAGGCTGAGACTTGCTAACGGTCAAGTGGACTTCTTCTCCTCAAGACTCGGACGTGTTTGTTGAAGGAGAGACGTTGAACCCGAAAGACCAGGTCTACAACGTTCGATTAAGGAATATTCGGTGGATCCCGGAAGTTTAGGATAGTTTGTTATATTATCTTTACTATAAATAGATGGGGGCGGATCAGTTTAAGGCACACAATTGACACTTACACTCTCGAACACTTTCACTCTCTAGCTCATTGCAAACACCACACTTGTATTCAAATTTCATTGTAACACATAGTCGATCCGCACCACATCCTACACTGTATCCTGACGTTTGAAGTAATAAGAAGAACAAGGCAGCTGTGATTGTCAGCTCCCGAGGTTTTATGCCGGCGATCTAGATTGATCAAGGGCTTTCCTCGTACATCTCGTGTCGTTTACTTTACTTTTGCTCATAGTTTGATCATAGATACAGCTCAATATCCTGAGCCGTATCCTGAATACTGATTTTCTAAATAACTTAACAAGTATATTTTCAATACACTTTTTAGCACACTACCCCACTTTACTAATTTGATCACTTAATTACTTCGGTAATTTTTGACCAAAACAATTTGGCGCCCACCGTGGGGCAAGTGGTGCTCTCTTTACTAAAAATTTTTGTGAAATCGCTAATCGGCTTTCTATTTTCAAAAGTTTTTGCTACATTGTCCACAATGGCCTCAAGATTAAACATGAGCTCCTCCACTGTGTCTGCTATGACTTCTGCTACTACTGGTTCGGTGCTTCCACCACCTCCTCCAAGGATGCCAGCCTCTTCACGACCTCAGGATATTATCCCTACTCGCAGTGTTCAGGAATCTGCTCCTGTTTTAGCTTCTAACGATGAAATTTTAACCTTATTTGGAAGTGTGCAGGAACAAATGAGGCAGCAACAGGAAACAAACCAAATGCTTTTAAGGGAAATACAACTCCTGAAGTCTGGCTCGAGCAGATCTGCTGAGGATATTGTCACTCCATTACATCCCAGAACTTTGAACTTCAGTTCAGCTGTGTATACTGAGGATAATAGGGGGAATATTGTGCCCAACCTTCCTCAGAATCATACTCCTGAAATACCCTGCTCGGTCAGAATGTCAACCATGAGGAGCTCAGGATATGCTTCAGGATGTGGGCAAAATCCTCCAACGGGTAACGTGTCAAATAATAATAATACTCATGCTACTAACAATAGTGGATCTTTGCAGGATACAGGTGTAACATCAGCACTTACTAGGGAACTTCAGAAGTTGAAGGATATGATATCTAGTATACCCGGGGTGGTCCAGCCGATCCCGGAAGTGTCCCAAGACAGCCACAAGATATCTCGTTTTGCATATCCTATATGTGATGCTGAGATCCCAAAGAGATTTCAAACCCCCAACATGAAGCTTTACGACGGAACTACGGATCCTGAAGAGCATATTGCTCAGTATAGGGAAAGAATGAAGATTAACCCTATCCCTCCAGAGCTCAAGGAAGCGTGCTTATGCAAGGGATTTGGTTCTACTCTAACAGGATCAGCCTTAAAATGGCAGTTAAACGTTCCTCCTCACTCAATTACTTCGTTTGCTAATTTGGTCAATTTATTTAACAGTCAATTTTCTTGTAGTCGGAGTTTTGAGAAACTAACCAGTGATCTTTACAGGATAACTCAAGGGCCTCAGGAATCCTTGAGGGATTATGTGAACAAATTCAGTCGAGAATCCTTGGATATCCCACATCTTGATGTTGCAACAGCTGTGCAAGCTTTTAAGATGGGATTACAAAAGGATTCTCAGTTTTATCAGGATCTTGTAATGAATCCCTGCAGGAATCTCGACGAAGCTCGTAACAGGGCTTTGAGATATATCCGTCTGGAAGATGACAGGAAGATGCAAGAAAGGATGAACTCATCTAACACTTATGAGTCAACTAACAGGAAGTCAGAATCCTCATTCAAGTCATATCGGCCTAAGCCATATGGTAGAAATGAAAACAAGAGAGTGAATGCTGTCGAAGATGAGGATCCTGAAGAGTACCCTGAGTTGTCTGAATATTGCTTTTCTATTAACATTCCTGAATTGATGTATGCCATGCAGGGTCTGGGAGACAAGGCTAGGTGGCCTCGAAAGAGTCAACAGAAAGCTGACTGGAAAGATAAGTCAAAATGGTGTGCTTTCCACGAAGATTTCGGACATATGACTGAGGATTGCATTGCTCTAAGGAAAGAAATAAGCTATCTTCTAAGCAAGGGATATCTAAAAGATCTCTTAGGAAGAAAGAAGAATAAGGGTCAGGATATTGAGAAGGATCCTGAGCGAGCAGCATCACCTCCCGCGGATGCCAAGATAATCAACTTCATTTCGGGAGGATCCGACATTTGTGGGACTTCGTATTCGGCGGCAAAGAGACATGCAAAGGAAGCTAAGGCCGAAAGGGGAGACAAACCTGTCAGGATGACTACCCTCACAACTGACAAAGTGATCACTTTTGATGCTGATGACAGGGATACTGTCCAGGATCCTCACCATGATGCTCTAGTAATAACGTTATATGTGGCTAACCATTTTGTACGCAGGATATTGGTTGATAATGGCAGCTCCGTTAACATAATCCAACTGGAGACTCTAAAGAGAATGAATGTATCTCCAATGGATATCACTTCAAAGTCTACCGTGCTTGTTGGCTTCAGTGGAGAGGCTAGAAACACAGTGGGAGAGATAAAGTTACCAGTATACGTTGAAGGAGTCAACTCGATACAACGTTTCTGTGTGATGGATTCTCTATCCTGCTATAACATCATACTGGGAAGACCGTGGATTCACGATATGAAGGCTGTGCCATCGACATATCACCAATGCATCAAAATCCCTACCCCTTGGGGAGTTGTCAAAGTTGATAGTGATCAGCAGGAGGCGAAAGAATGCTACTCATCCTCGATGAAATCCTCAGCCAAACCTAGTGCAGCATAGCAATTAAAGACGCGGGCCCAGGATATTGTGGAGGATCCGGAGCAGGATGTGAAGAATATTATCCTGGACCAGGATAATCCCGATATTTCGGTGCTCGTAGGAACCAATATCCCTCAGGATATTGAGGACAATTAATTAACTTTTTGAAATCCAGGATGTCAATGTTTGCATGGAAGCATGAGGATATGACAGGCATATCCAAAGACATTATCACTCACAAGCTTGGAATTGATAAATCATTCAAGCCTGTTCAACAAAAAAGAAGGAAGTTTGCTCCTGAGCGGAATACAATTATCCAAGAGGAAGTTGAGAGATTGCTGAAGTCCAGGATGATCAGAGAGGTTAAGTTCCCAAGGTGGCTAGCAAACGTGGTTGTGGTACAGAAGAAAAATGGGAAATGGAGAGTTTGTGTAGACTACACAGACTTGAACAAAGCTTGTCCTAAAGACCCATTTCCTCTTCCCCACATTGATGCAATGGTAGATGCCACTGCCGGGCATGAAATGCTGACCTTCATGGACGCATCCTCAGGATTTCAGCAGATCCAAATGGAGCCTTCTGACCAGGAGGATACTGCCTTCATGACACCAACAGGTATTTATTGTTATACAGCTATGCCTTTTGGTTTGAAAAATGCAGGTGCAACATACCAAAGATTGGTAAACATGATGTTCAAAGACAAACTGGGGGACACCATGGAGGTGTACATCGACGATATGGTGGTAAAATCAAAGAAAGCTCAGGATCACCTCCAGGATATTAAAGGAGCGTTTGATATCCTGGATCAGTATAACATGAAGTTGAATCCTGCTAAGTGCCATTTTGGAGTGGGGGCAGGAAAATTTCTAGGATATATGGTGACCAAAAGAGGAATAGAAGCGAGCCCGGAGCAGATTAAAGCCATCTTGGATATTAAATCGCCCTCAAATATGAAGGATATTCAACGTTTAACAGGGCGAGTGGCAGCATTAAACAGGTTTATCTCGAGATCCTCAGAGAAATGCAAAGATTTTTATGATATCCTGAAGAAGAACAAAAGATTCGAATGGGGATCAAAGCACGAAGCAGCCTTGCAGGATTTGACGCGATATCTCTCAACCGCACCTCTATTGATGAAACCTGAAAATGGTGAACCACTATCCCTATACCTTGCTGTATCAGGGAATGCTGTAAGTGCTGTTCTTATAAAAGACCATGAAGGTCAGCAATATCCTGTTTATTATGTTAGTAAAAGTTTGTTAGATGCTGAAACTAGGTACTCTCATTTAGAAAAATTGATACTAGCATTAGTCATGGCATCAACGAAACTTAGACATTACTTTGAGACACATAGGATTCATGTTAAAACAAATTATCCTGTTAAAAATGTGCTTAGGAAACCAGAGATGTCAGGCAGGATGGCCAAGTGGTCAGTGAAATTAAGTGCTTACGATTTAGTATATGAACCTAGGAATGCCATAAAGTCTCAGGCTTTAGCTGACTTTGTGGCTGATTTCAGTAGTGACATTCAGGACGAGGTAGACCTAGAAGTTCAACAGTTAGGAGAATCCTCAGGATCCTGGACATTATATACTGATGGTGCATCTAATGTAAGAGGAGTAGGATTAGGAATACTACTAAAATCGCCACAGGGGGACATATTACCCCAGGCTATCAGGTGTGAATTTCCTGCTACTAATAATGAACCAGAGTATGAGGCTTTAATTGCAGGATTAGAGTTGGCTAAGAGCATGAGTATCAAAAATTTGCAAGTATATGTTGACTCTTTGTTAATTACTAACCATTTTAATGGATCCTATGCAGTTAAGGGTGAGAAATTAATCGAATATCTCGATATTCTCAAAAAATTAGCAGGATATTTCGATGTTTTTATACTTGAACAGGTACCAAGGGAGGATAATGCTGAAGCGGATGCCTTAGCAAATTTGGGATCATCGATCAGGATACCTGAAGGGACCCAAATACCAATATTACATGTCTTATATCCTGCAACGAATCCTCCGGATAAAGAAGTAGCGGGTATTCAGTATCCTGGAGCAGAGCATCCTGAAGAGGATCCTAAATCCTGGACGGCTCCAATCATGAGATATCTCAAAGAAGGACACATTCCTGGAAATGAAAATACTAAGGCATTTAGGATGAAGGTATCACGATTCACTATTATAAATAATGTTTTATACAAGAAATCTCTTGCAGGACCGTATTTGAGGTGCTTGGAGGATCCTGAAGCCAAAGAAGTACTTCAGGATATTCATGAAGGGGATTGTGGTAACCATACTGGGGGCAGGTCGTTATTCTCAAAAGTATTAAGGACAGGATATTATTGGCCAACAATGAGAAAAGATGCCGCAGAATATGCTCGAAGATGTGACGCATGTCAAAGACATAGTAACATACTGCATCAACCTGCTGAACCATTATATCCTATTGTTTCCCCTTGGCCATTTATGAAGTGGGGTATGGATATAGTGGGAAAGCTACCAAAAGCTCCGGGAGGAAAAGTCTTTATGCTAGCAATGACGGATTATTTCTCTAAGTGGGTTGAAGCTGAAGCATTTGTTCAAGTTAGAGACCAAGAAGTAGTATCCTTCATAAAGAGGAATATCCTGACCAGATTCGGAGTACCAGCCGAGATAATCTGTGACAATGGTTCTCAGTTTATAAGCAAGAGAACTACTGACTTTTGCAAGAGTTGGGGAATCAAAATGATAACATCTACTCCAGTACATCCTCAAGCGAATGGACAAGCAGAATCCTCAAACAAGATAATTGTCAATAATTTAAAGAAAAGGCTTGGAGCCAAAAAAGGAAGATGGGCAGAAGAATTACCCTTTGTTTTATGGGCTGATAGGACAACGGTAAAGAATGCAACAGGCCAAACCCCATTTTCCTTGGTATTTAGAGCAGAAGCAATGATTCCAACGGAAATGACAATACCTACTGCAAGATCTACCCTAAGTGATCCTGAGCAGAATCCTGAAGCCTTGAGTCAGGATTTAGACACTATAGATGAGAAGAGAGATGCGGCAAGGCTAAGGATGGCAGCATATCAACAGAGAATATCCAGGGCATATAACAATAATATTAGGACCAGAAGATTTAAGATTGGAGATTGGGTGTTAAGAAAGGCTTTTCAGAATACTACTAATCCTGCCGATGGCAAGTTAGCTCCAAAATGGGAAGGACCATACGAAGTTGAATCTGAAGCAGGGAAAGGAGCATACAGACTCAAGAATATGGAGGGGGATATGCTACCGAGATCTTGGAATGCTATACACCTTAAGTTCTATTTCAAGTGAGTTTAGAATTTAATTTCTAACTCAGGATGGTATGAAATCTACCTTTTTTAAATATGTTTGGTTTAATTTGTTCTTTGTAACCCAATACTGACTTAAGCATCGGAGGGGTGTTAGCCAAGCTAACACCCACCTTAGTTTACAATTGTTTTTCAGGATATAGCTCCAGGATATGTACTCAGGATAACTCGAAAGATTAGAGGATTGGCCCCCTCTCTCACGTATAAGGGATCCTGATCCCTTCACAGGTTTAAAGGTATTCACCTTTCTTCCGAATTGGGTTTAAACACCCCGCCTGGAGCGCAAGTTATTCAGGGATAGTTCAAGGTGGCGGGACCAGTCCATGTAAAAGTGGCTGACAATTTCGTTACTGTTGGCTATATCCTGAATCCTAAAGGTATATGAGGATTGATCACCCTCTCTCACGAAAGGGTATTTTCATACTCTCTAAGGTTTAAAGGTTTTCACCTTTCTAAGTCTTGGAGTTTATACACTCCCGCCTGTAGCGCATGAAAATTTGGGATTTTCCCCAGGATACAAGGGATTTATCTCCAGTACATCCTTGGGTTTTACCCTTGGGACGTAAAAAATTTCCTATACAATGGAAACTGATATTCAGATGATTTCTAAAGTATTTGAAGACATTGCACACAGGGGACATTCCTACCAAGGCAATGATATAAAGCTCAAAGGCTAAAGCTCGGAACTAGTATGTTAAATATCTCACACAGGGGACATCTTCATTGGAAAAGTTGCAAGGAGATTGAGGTTTGATAATAGGGTTATATACTACTCCGGGTATGATCTTTCCTTTATAAACATCATCTAAGTTTTTAGTAACACTATGTTTTATAAAAGGTCAAGTATCCTGATATATTCTCAAAGTCCTTTTCAGGATATTTGGTTAAGGTGTTTGAAACTAGTATTAGTTTGGAACTTTGATCATTTAAGTATTATCGAAAACTGGTTTTGGAAAGATAGATTGTCTTTCAAAAGTTTTCTACAAAATTGAACGAGCATTTGGGAGTCCTATCTGGTAAAAAAGTTTTTGTAATATATTGCTTAGTATACTGATCAGGATATTTTCATAAGATAACAATACAACATTTTTACAAAGCTAAGAGTTACACCAAGCAACAAGGCAATAACAAATAAGTCAAAAGATAGTTATATTATTAACAGGTCAAAAGTTGTGCTTTTGGTTTCACCTTAAACCAAGGCCCATCCGCCAAAAGCACAATTAGTTTCTACCATACTTGTGTGACGGTTGGAGGATCTATCTCAAAACAAGACCTGTCCACCTACAACCGTTACCACATTCAAAACAGGTTATACTAATTGATGACCAAGGGCTTCATCCTAAAACCTAGGACCCATCCACCTTTGGTCATCATATTGTTCTAATGCAGGAAATATAAATTGTTTGAAGACAGGAAAAGTAAATTGTTTACACAACCACGACCATGAAATTTAAAAAAGTGGGCTCCGGCCTTGGCACGTATATCCATCATCGCCCACTCCGCTGCCTAAGAAGCAGCACCTTCTTGATTAGCAACCTCCTTCCCAGCATTCGCCCCAGCATCAGCCTCAGGATTCTTCTCAGCATCATCATCAGCATTGGTCACTTCTTCAGCCGCCTTAGAGGGCTCTTCACCAGCATGCTTTGTAGGATGAGCAACGGGATGACCTCCGAGATCCTGAAGTTTCTCCTCCCAAGCCTTTATATTCCAGGAGGGGCATTCGAAGCCCAAATCCCTGGCTTCGTAAGCCATCCTTATCCTGGCTTGGAGAAAAGAGACGACCACGGAAGCTTTGAGGCTATCCCTATATGAACTCATATTCTGCTGGTATTGGAGAAGGGCGGCATCTAGTTTGGCTTGAGCATCCTCGTTGGCTTTGTGGAGGGTAGCTTGGTGATCCCGGATCATTGCCTTGTATTTATCTTCATAATGTTGGGATTTAGCAGCTGCAATGGTTCCTTGGTCAGCTATGGTGGCCTCAGCTTTCTCCAGCCTGATCTCCAACATCTTGTTAAGCCCGCAAGCGTCTTCATACAAGTGCATAAGACGATCCAGACCCTATCGATAAAGACACAGGTATTGATGTAAAAAATAAGCAGAATAAGGACTAACATACTTGTGCAGGATATCGAAAAGAAAATTCTACCTGTTTGAGGAATGAGGTGGCTTCGTTGAACCTATGATTCTCGAGAGAGAATGTTTCAGAAACAGCTGGGGAGTCCGTCTCCTTTCTCTTCCGAGAGCTGGATGCCCGGGTCCTGGATGCCGGAGGGCCTTTGGGAGCAGAAACAGTCTTCGAGGAGGTAGGCTTTGGTGTAGCAGACGACTTTGGCTTGGATTCTTGTTTGATGGGTTCGAGGCTGTAGTAGCAATCCAACTCATCAAGTTGGAAACCTTCAAGGTTGACAACCGGTACTGCATGAGGGAAGATGTTCTTGAACTCATCATACTTTTGAAAAATAATTAATATATGCTGAGAATGTGCTTACCAGACATTTCTGAGCTTGATTTCTGGCTTGAATCTGTAAGAGACAGGGAGAAAGTTCTTTCACTGGCAGGTAGGTGGTAGATTTCCTTGATCTTGGATTCAGATTCTGCACTAGGAGGCACTAAATCTCTGAAGTTCGCTGCATAAAAACATCAGGATATAAGTCCGGGATACAGTTTGAAGATATAATTGGGGATATTCCTAAAACCCTAAATCCTACCCTTGGTTAACCATTTAACCGGTAGATCGAAACCCTTATCAATAGAGTCTCTTTTTACGAAAAAGAATTTTCGTCGCCATCGATCCTCGTTCTTGGTGGCTTTAAGAACCAGAGGGTTCTTGGAGGTAGAAAACAGAAGAAAACGGTGATTGCCGTGGGATCTCAACCGGTATGCTATAGGAAGGTCTTCAATAAACAGGTTGGGAAAATGACGAGACTTGATTTGATCCAGCACTATCAAGACTCGCCAGACCATTGGCATAACCTGGGCGTAACTAAGGCCGGTGAGGTCGAAAAAGCTAGAGATAAAGGGTGGAAACGGGTACCGGAGTCCCAGAGAGAAAGGGTAAGTGAAAAAACAAACCCACTCGTCGGATGACGCGTCCGATCGGGCTTCCCGGTCGAAAGGGCGAAAGACTGTTCCGGTGGGGAAGGCACTGGAATCTTTAAGAGCAGCGATGTCGGCATTGTTGAAACAGCAGACTTCCTTTGATGGGTTGCGAATAAGGTTTTGACTTACGAGGGCTGAGGCCGGTCGGTCCGATCGGGATTTCGTTTGTGGTGCCATGAAAAGTATTGAGCAAACTAAAAGAGATTCAAGAAAGAAGGATAGGAAGGAAAATACCTGATGTCCGCTTGAAGATAAGGATAACCGTAATAAGGAGTCTCTCGGTTAATATAGGGGGAAAGAGTAAATAGTGCTTTGGAAGTTGCACCGCTGTCATTTCAAGGGTCTAGTCGTATTAATTGCCTTAAGTTATGAGGTGAAACTTTTGAAATATATCCGTTGGATTGGTATCCCAACTGATATATTTGGGGACAATTGTTATGGCTCATTTTCTAAGCATACATATCCTGACCAATATCCTGCCTTTATTTGTTTATTTGTGACCAGGATGCTGGAAGAGGATATTGCTAACATCTTGGGCGATATCCTGAGGTTTATCGAATTAACCACGTGCAGGTTAAAGGCTGAGACTTGCTAACGGTCAAGTGGACTTCTTCTCCTCAAGACTCGGACGTGTTTGTTGAAGGAGAGACGTTGAACCCGAAAGACCAGGTCTACAACGTTCGATTAAGGAATATTCGGTGGATCCCGGAAGTTTAGGATAGTTTGTTATATTATCTTTACTATAAATAGATGGGGGCGGATCAGTTTAAGGCACACAATTGACACTTACACTCTCGAACACTTTCACTCTCTAGCTCATTGCAAACACCACACTTGTATTCAAATTTCATTGTAACACATAGTCGATCCGCACCACATCCTGCACTGTATCCTGACGTTTGAAGTAATAAGAAGAACAAGGCAGCTGCGATTGTCAGCTCCCGAGGTTTTATGACGGCGATCTAGATTGATCAAGGGCTTTCCTCGTACATCTCGTGTCGTTTACTTTACTTTTGCTCATAGTTTGATCATAGATACAGCTCAATATCCTGAGCCGTATCCTTAATACTGATTTTCTAAATAACTTAACAAGTATATTTTCAATACACTTTTTAGCACACTACCTCACTTTACTAATTTGATCACTTAATTGCTTCGGTAATTTTTGACCAAAACAGTGATGAAGATAAAGCTAAAAAGAAAAAGAAAAAGGTCAAAACACCAGTCAGCAGTGATGAAGAAGATGTTCCAGTAATAAGGAAAAAGATTGAAGTACCAAAGTTCAAATTTAATGAAGGCGTTGATGCAAAGAAGAGTCTGGTGATTTGTGAAAATTGTGAAGCTGTAAAAAAGCAAAATAGTGAGTTGATGAACAACATGAACAGGCTGAAAGAGTCTTATGATGTTCTAAACAAAGCCATGAATCAGTACAATCAATCAAGTGAAGAACAAGCTACAGCAATGAAGACACTTCAGGGAGCTTTCATGATAAAGCAGAAAAGTGTGAACAGTTACATTGAAAAGTGTGATGTGCTTGAGCAAAAATTGGAAACCCAAAGAATTGAAACTGAAAGAGTAAATCGTTTATTAAAAAGTTACTCATGTACCTCTTATGTCACTAACAGGATTTATCCAACTGTTGAAGGCATGAAGGCATTTGAAGATAATGAGGTAACTGAAGAACAGAAAACTTCTGAAGAAAAGACTTCTGAAAAGAAGAAAGATAAGAAGAAGGCTTCTAAAGAAAAGACATCTGGTAAGAAACAAGGTTTCAGTTACAACAAGTGTCCACCCCCGCTTGAAAATGGATATTCTCCGAGAAATCCAAATTCAGAATGAGTCAAAAAGGCTACAAATTTACAGTGGGAGTCGGAGTCTACAGTTAACTTGCCAGATAATATTGATGTCACGTTTACGTCATCTGACACTGATCATGAGTCCGAGTTAATAAAGAAAGTGGTCGATCAGGTGTTGGATAAAGATGAATCCGAGGAGTCAAAGTTGGAGTCTATGTCGGAGTCAAAGTCTGAGTCCAGCATTCCGAGTCAAACCGACAAATAGGGAAAAAGGGTTTACAATAAAGAATTCCTGTTATCAAAATCTAATTTGGATGATGAAACATTTAAAGTTGCATATACTTTGAATGATTCTGACAAATTATATTTTAATGAGGAATTTCCAATAAGAGGTGTCAAAACTGAATTGATCAAAAAGGTTTTCAAACTAACAGAAATTAATATTTCTGAAATAAAAGATGTAAATCTTAATGATAAACCTAAAAAGTACACCTCAAGAGTTCAACAAAGAGAAAACAAGAAATAAGGTTACAGTTCTAGTTCTGGTTATCGAAAGAAACCAAACCATAACGGTAATTTCAAAAAGAAAGGTCTTGGTTTTATTCCACCAGAAAATTATAAAAATGAAAAATATGTTCGATTTTTAAATCAAAGATGGTATTTGTTTCAGGGACAAGTGCAGAAGAAGAACAAAAGAGTCCTTTCTGGAAGCAATCGAACAGAGAATTCCTTGCGAAGAAGCAAGAAGAAATGAAGTTTGCTAATTAGATGAAAGAAACGAGAACCTGTTTCCAATGTAACAATGTTGGACATATTGCCAAGAATTGTTCCAAGGCGATACAATCAAAACAGGGAGTTTCTCGTAACCTGAAAGATAAAGAGGTTGTGTTTGAACTACCAATTGATAGAACAAAACTTTTCAAAAATTCAATTATTGAGATTGGTGAAAGTTCAAATAGGGTTTACAAGAAAAAGGGAAATCTTGACAATCAAAAATGGGTTGTTAAGAAATCAGAGGATAGTTCTAGCTATGATTCTGATTTGTCAAAATCAGAGGAGCTATCTTCTGGCGATGAATCTGATTCCACAAAATCAGAGGAGCCACAAGTTGAGGTTAAAAGTGAAAAATCAGTGCCGACTGTGGATGATGTAAATTTTCCACCACTTCGGGCTGAAAATTTTAAAAAGAAAATTGGTAAAGTTGAGATTTCAAATCAGTTCTTTTTTGAAAAGAAAGAATTTGATGTTGAAAAAGCGTTTAATTCCAAAGTGCATCATATTTTTGGTAAAATGGTTGACATGAAGGTCAAAGGAGTAAAGGAATTTTACGAAAAGAAAACAAAGAAGCATGATAAAGTTGAACCATCCCTGGTTTGTAACTGGGATGGTACATACTACGAACAGTAAAATCCTGGACTTGCCGGAGCTCTCAAGTTGGTCATCGCGGAGCATGAATCGACATCATTCTTTGTTTACGGAAATTGTTTTTGTAGAAGTATGACTTGCCGGAACTCCCAGGTTGGTAAGAGTGGAGTAGGAATCGGCATTTTGAGAATTGAACCTACAGGTTGGTAAGTGTTGGTAAGCAAACCGACATGTGGTTGAAAATGAGGTTTTATCTACAGTGGTATTTGATTGAAATTGTGGAGGTGATCTTACAAGTGGTAATTCAAGGACATTAAGTTGTACTTGATTTCCTACAAGTGGTATTTTGGAAAAACAATATGATGAACCCCTAATCCACAAGTGGTTTATAAATTCAACAAAACTTATTTTCTGGAAAAACCATTTGATTAAAACAAACTTAAGTGTTTTGAAATCAATGGGAAAATAGTTTGTTGTGAGGGGGAGTTCTGATTGTTTATGCCAAGTGAATGGCGGATTGAAGTGATTCGATATCAGTTGTCAAGTTGTTTGTATAGTTTGTTTACAAATTTCTTTAAATGTGTTTGCATTTTAGGGGGAGTAAGAAATTTCAGAAAATCCAAAAACATTTGAAAATTCGAAAAAGTCAAAAACATGATAAAATCAAAATAAGTTTTGTTGTATAAAAGAGGAAATGATAGTACATCAGTGGATGATCACAACATGCTAAAGAATTGGAAAGTTGAAATGTGATAAACGGTCTCACTGATGATGTGCCAGTAGGTTTTTACACATTTAGTAGATTATGATGAGATATAAACCTAAATTTCAAACTTGCTTATATCATGGGGAAACATCTCACGGATATATGGGTAACCCCCGAAATCTTGTTTGAAAGGTCCCTTTTTCTGAGATACTAGGTCTTTATACTTAGTGATATCTGGGGCATTATCCCGGGACTTCTGATAATGCGAAAGCAATGGCCTAGTCCCCGGAGAATACTTTACGCTGCTTGAAATATAGCTCACCCTCAGCATAAAAAATGATGAAACATTGAAAAATGCTAATCATGTGCTGTTGAAACAAAAGATCCTCTAAAGGGGACACACCAAAAGTCGAAGCCGTCATCTCTCTGCTGAACGGAAGTTCTGACCTGAGCTCTCACGGTTTTCGTAATTTAACCCCTTACAGATATCATCTGTGGTATACTCACCTATAAGACTGAATATTGGGATCTGGATACAGGAGTATATTCTGAGGTTGGACACGCGATTAAGTTTAAGTTTCTAAGACATTAATCTCGTATCTCGAAACAGTTGAACTTTGTGTGAAAATTTAAGTGGACCAGTATACTGACAATCTAAGTGAATTGTTTAAAACTGAAAATGTTTAAAGCTTAACGGTGTTGGTGATTTGTCTCAGAAACTGATATGATCCTCTTACACAAACTCACAAAAATATTGTTTGTAAATATATCTTTACTGCATTTCATTTACATTAAAAAATCCAAAAAGATTTTAGTGTGTTTTAGCATAAATTTTGGAAAAACTCAAAAAGATTTTCGACAACTGATGTTGGAAAGCTGATTTTCAAAATTCCGAGTGCTAGACATGATGAACAGATGGTTTGGGAGAGTGTGTTGTTTTTTATAAGAAAAACGTTATTTCTTCAAGTGGTTCATCAAAGATTAATGTTGTAAAATCATTCTTTGATTGTATAATTTCTGCAAGTGGTTTATTGTCTGAATATCTTATCCACAAGTGTTCATTAGATAGTGAGATTATTTTTACAAATAATCATCAGGAAATTTATTGTGAGGTAGAGATTTGTGCAGGAAACAGGATAAAAACTAGATGATCTTGAGATAGATGATAGAGAGTCAGGTTCCGATACATGAGGACTCTGTGATTTGAACAAGTCAGGCTGCAATCCCAGCATATCGAAAGGGGGAGTCTGAAGACACCTAAAGGAAGGAATAGGTTGGTACTGATGAAAAAGAGAAGAGAGAGAGATTGAAGAAGTTTTACAAGTGTCAAATTCTTCAGAGAGTTCGAGAGGACTGATAAAGACTGGAGATGCGAAGACTCGACACTGAAGACTTGTCAACATTCGAGGGGGAGTCTGTTGGTGCATGCGTCTGTCGACTTTGTCTTGTATCGAGTCTTGTATTGAACTAGATAGATCAGGGCACGCAAAACGAGAATAGTATGTATGTAGGTAATTTCGCATGAAATTACAAGTGTAATTCCATGTGAAATTACAATGCCTATATATATGTATGTGTCTGTTTCATTTGGTACGAAATTATCTAGGTGTTTTCCGACGGCGAAGCTCTGTCGAAGTGTCGTCTCGCTGTAAATCATTGTGAAATCAATATAACTACAGTTTAAAGTGTATATCTTGCTGAATTGATCTCTATACGTCTGTTTCCGCCTTTCGTTTTGAGCAAAACTCTTCTGAACGACTCATTCTGGTCTGGAAACGATCCTACACTACTTCAATTAAAATTTTTTAAACAACATTTAACCCATTTCACTCGTCCCTTTTAGCTCAATGTAATAATAATCTGAATCGGTGAGAAACAATTTAAGAGGTTGTATGCAATAAAAGTGACTTTTGATAACTTGCAACCCGTTTGACCCGTTTCCTTTTTAACTATTTTTTTTTAAATCTAAACTATTTGACCCGTTTAACATAAAACACAGATCAAATCGACCAAATTATGAAAACAGACCTGAGGAGGGGTGTGACCAAGAAGTTCATGTAATAGCATTCTTTCAGCTAAAGGATGTTCGGCCGGAAGTTCATACACGATTTGATTTAGAACCTGACAATTTTACAATCTTAATAATGACATATATGAACCAGAATATATGTAACCGTCTAATAACTTTATGTAAAGTCTATTGTTCCGTAAGATTTTGCATAAACTTTTTAAATAGGAGAGACCAACCTCCGCTTGGCGTCCTGCTTGCAATCTTACACCACTCGCATCATACATCACCTGTGATATACGTTAAATTATACATGTTTTTATACCCCCAAAACACTTCCGTTTTAAGCGTTTTTGACCGAAAACACAAAGGTTAGGTGCCAAATCCGGTACTTTTATATTTTCAGGTCTTAAACAGAGCATACAGGAAAATTCTGATGAAAACGGACAAATTCTGATGCATTTCTGATGAAAATGGCAAAAATCTAATGACTTCCAGGTGTGGCACGACCGTGCCACCAGCGGCACTACCGTCCCGTTGCTCCGATCTCGGAAGCACTGCCAGTGCGACTAGGAGTGTCGACTCTTTCTCGGGCCGCACTACCGTGCCACCCGAGGCATGATCGTGCCATTGCCAAATCAAGCCTTCTGACCAACATTTATGATGAACGGCACTACCGTGCCACCAGCGGCACTATCGTGCCAATCTGCTGACCCAAGCAACTTGTCCACTTGTCCACTTGGCTGACTCGGGATCGTTGAACTTGACGTCACCCGACAAGCACCTGCCGCACGACCGTGCCAGATCGGCACGATCGTGCCGATCAGAATTTCTTCTATAAATAGCAGCATTCGCTACTGGTTCAAGTGTTGGGTTTTTCTCCATGTTTCTAGGCGATTTCTGGGTTACGAAGCAGTCCTGATCAGACCCATTTGAAGCTTAAAGATCGAGTGGAAGCATAACCGATCCAACCCATCAATTCCTTGCTTGTTTATGGTTCGATTCCTTGTTCTTAAACATGTATTCTGATCATTTTGCAAGTTATGAGCTGATGTTAGTTTATGTTTAATGTAGTTTATGTAATAGTAGTAATGAACTTGTTTCTTGAATAATATTTATGTTGTAATCTTGTTTATATGAAACTTAGTACTTTTTCTTGTTGAATCTTCATGATTATATAATGAACGTTTCATTGATGTTGAGTTCTTGATTATGTTTGATTGTCTTGGATAATGAATCTGTGGTTAGTGGGATGGTAACTATTTCTTGATTAATCACTTATTTGTAAACTTCGTTTACAACATGAAACCAGACCAGGGTATTGGTTTTATACACGATATATCTTATTGTGATTAGGAATACTTTCTTGCACGTAAGGGTTCTAACGAATTATATGGTGTTGATTACATGTTCTTGAATGCGGTTTATGATCCTTGTTTAGTAGTTTTGGTCTGAAATTGCTGACATGGTAGATTTGGGTTTAAGACGTGCAAAGGTGAAACTGTTTGTTATATGATCTACATAATTGCTTATCCTCGTGGCTGTATTGTGACCATCGATATTGCTTTCTTTGATAAGTGAGGTTAGGAATCCAAACCCGGTAAATAACTTATCTTTAAAGATTCGCATGAATAAATATCAATAGCTCGCTAATGAATGATTTTAGGTGGTTAACGTGTGACCATCGCGTTAACTTTCCGAAGAATCATAATGCTAGAAATCCCTACCCGGTAACTAGCTATCTCGAAATTGGAAAATTGATTAAGTGCTTTTGTGACATATCTGATAGATATCATATTTAGGTTGTTTGTGAAAGAAGATAATAATATATTTATGTTTTAGTATTTAGATAATTTAGTTAAACAACCATTCACCTATCTTTTTATCTGGTAAATTAATGACAAAGATTTAGTACATTATAACGCCCGTGTTCCATGGATCGATATCTGGCTCTTACCAATACTTTGCTACATATATGACGGGATACACTTGTCCTTTGTTGTGTGTGTTTTAATGTTAAGGTATAAACCATTTTTATAAATAAATAAACCACACGTGAGTTTGAAGTTCACTGTAAATAAATATGTGTGCTCTACATGTCACCAAGTTTTTGGCGCCGTTGCCGGGGAACACGGCGATATTAATAGAACAATCCGAGTCATTATTTTATCGGTGTATAAACTGTCAATAACTGTTAATGCTTGTAAATTTCTGTATTTATTTATTTTCTTATTTGCTAACTTTTCTTTTTTGTTACTAACTAGTGACTACCTAGCCTGGTATGCCCACTAGGACTCACTACTAACTTGTTAATATTTAACCTTTTTACTGACCCTTCTTTTCTGTTTTACTAACCACTAACCAACTAACATCACTAACTTATTTACTAACTTTTTACTAACTCTTCAACTAACATTTATTTCCATTTATTTATTTAATTCATTTCATTTTTCAGTTAATGTGCTCGGGATCGAACCATTAACTTTCATTTATTCAATTCAGTATATTAATTTCAGTAATTTCATTTCTGTACTTCATTCATTTATTTATTTCAGTTCAGTATTTCTAATTCAATATTTTATTTATTTACGTTCAGTTATTCATTTATTTATTTATTTCTGTCCGTTTATTTAACTGTTTAGTCATTTAATTTTTGTACTCATTTGTTTATTTAATTACTCCATAAAAATAAAATATACCTTTCTGGTAAAATCATCAGATTTTCTGATGAATTCCAATGAATTCAGCTGATTTTCTGATGGATTCTGATAAACCCATTAGATGTTCTAAAAACAACAGTTTACAATTTTGATGAATTTACCAGATTTTCTGGTAATTCTGATGGATTTATTAGAAATTCTGATGGAATGAAAAAATTCAACAGATTTTTATCAGATTTTTATCAGATTTTTCTGATATATATATATATATATATATATATATATATATATATATATATATATATAATTTATAGAGAAAAGTTTCCTCAGAATTCTGATGTTTGTCATCAGAATTTCTGGTAAACAGACAAAAACAGCTTTCGGATGTAAATAAGTAAATAATCAAGTAAATATTTAATTAGATTTGTTTCGTCACTTTTATGTTTGTATATTCTGTATTATCACTTATTTCCTATATTATTATTATGTTCTTTTTTCTGTATAATGCCTTCCTTTTCACGTGCAGGCTAATGTCCACGCCCCCTGCGCCCGCTAACGCTGATCTAGCCAACGAACCAGAAAATAACCTAAGAAGAAGTAGGCGGCTTCGCGAAAGATCACTTTTCGTTGCACAAAGGATTGCGGCCGCAATCGATGAACCAATGATACTTTCTGACAGCGAGAGTTCAGAGGACGACACAGGAAGCATTATGGCAGAGGACGACCACCCTTTAAATGAAACCGGCCGTCCAGGAGGGAAGGGCTTGCTATCGAGCATTGCCCGACCTGTGATAGCAGCACCGAGTTTTGAAATTAAATCTAGTATAATTAACATGTTGCAAAATTCTGTGCAGTTTGATGGGAAGGATCATGAAGATCCGGGTCGGCACATCGCTTCATTTCTCGAGGTGTGCTCGACTTTCAAAATTCGAGACGTTTCTGAAGACGCAATTCGTTTGTGACTCTTTCCATTTTCTTTGCGAGACAAAGCACGATCTTGGCTTTTCTCACTTCCAGCAGGGTCCATCACGACTTGGAACGAGATGGCCGATCTTTTTATGCAAAAATATTTTCCGCCGGAAAAGACAGCTAAGCTTAAGAATCGTATCATGACATTCAAACAGGATGAAGGAGAATCTCTACACGCAGCTTGGGAGAGGTTCAAAGATCTTCTGATCGCTGTTCCACATCACGAGTTTTCCAAAAGTCAACTTGTGTTGAACTTCTACCAAGGACTCAACTACGACTCACAAGAACGTTTAGATGTTTATGCAGGAGGCGATCTTGGAACAAAAACCCCCAATGAAGCCTATGCAATCATAGAGAAAGCTACCTTGAAGTCAAGTTCGCGTCACGGTGGAGTACGAAGTAAAGCTTTATCTATCCCTGGAGTTCATCAAGTGGATATATATATGGCTCTTGCAGCACAGATTGGAGCTTTGGCAGCAAGGTTTGATTAAGCCCAGAACGTTTCAAAAGTACAATCATCATGTGAGCTGTGTGGAGTGTCACACGAACCAGGTACATGTGAGCAGGGTGTTATGTTCACAAGCCACGAAGAGGTGGACTATTTGGGCAATCAAATTAGGCCCCAGAATAACCCCTATAGCAACACGTACAATCCGGGTTGGAGGAATCATCCAAACTTTGGGTGGAAAGCCAATTCCAATAATCAAAACCCACTCGGATATGCTCAACGCGCTCCCGCGCCACAAGAGCCTCAGGGGCAATCCTTTCAGCCCCAGGGACAATCTTTTCAGCCATCAGGGCAAACCTTTCAACCGCATTATAATAATTTAGGTTCATGAAGCACTTCCCAGCCACAAACCTCTCAAACTAATTCAAAACTAGAGGAGATGATGGCGCAGCTGTTAAACAACTCCAACAATGCCAACCAAATATCTGAAAAGCGATACCAGCAGCATGAGGAGCGTTTCATGGCACAAGAAGGGGAAATGCGGAGCCAGAAGGCTTCAATTCAAACCATTGAGAATCAAGTCAGCCAGTTGGCCAAGATGTTGTCCGAAAGACCACAAGGTAGTCTTCCAGGTAACACTGAACCAAACCCGAGAGCGCACGTTAATACAGTAATGACGAGGAGTGGTAAAACCACGGGACCTAACAAATCGGACTCACCACCGATCACTGATACGGTCCAAAATGACGCTTCAGACGAGGTGCACGCCAGGCGAGTCCCAGCAAGTACAGCACAGTTTCAGGATCCAGTTAAAGATTTCATTCTTCCAGTTCCATATCCGAGCAGACTGAAGAAACAAAAGAACGATGAACAACATGGTAAGTTTTTAGAAATGTTTAAACAATTACACATAAACATACCATTTGTTGAGGCGTTGACTCAAATGCCCAAATACGCAAGGTTCTTAAAAGACATCCTCACAAACAAGCAAAATCTTGAAAGCTTGTCTTGTGTGTTGATGAATGAAAACTGTTCAGTCCTTCTCCAAAACCGTCTACCTGAAAAGATGGGAGATTCGGGCAGTTTTACTCTTCCCTGCCTCATTGGAAGCTTGTCTGTCAGTCACGCATTAGCCGATTTAGGAGCTAGCATAAACCTTATGCCATATAAGGTCTTTGCTAAATTAGATCTGGGTGAACCTTCGCCCACTAGAATGAGCATTCGACTGGCAGATCGTTCGATCAAGTATCCGCATGGATTCGTTGAAAACATGCTTGTTAAAATCGATAAATTTGTTTTTCCCGTGGATTTTGTTATTCTCGACATGGACGAAGACTCAAAAGTACCATTAATACTTGGACGCCCATTCCTCAATACCGCGAGGACGATCGTTGATGTGGCAGCTGGCCAAATCACGCTCCCAGTAAATGATGAGCACGTGACTTTTGATATTAAAAGATCAATGCAACATCCGCAAAGTCACGATGACATGCTTTACTATGTCGACATTATCGATACTTGTGTAAGCTCTCATTTCAAAGGCACGATAGAAGAAATTGATATGGACACACCTCTTTTGTGTGAGAACCAAGACGACATTTCACAGGAACAGCCAGTCTGCCAAATAGATGAAGATGGTTCTCAAGGTCCAGATCAATTTGTGGAAATTGACCGTGAAGGTGAAGAAAAGTCAAAACCTTCGGTTGAATACCCGCCGTCATTGGAGTTAAAAGAACTCCCACCACATCTCGAGTATGCATTTCTAGACGAGGAGTGTCACTTACCAGTCATCATTTCAGCATCTTTAACAAAAGAAGAAAAGAAACAGCTTCTCGAAGTTCTAACGCTCCACAAGAAAGCTATGGCGTGGAAGATCATGGATATCAAAGGCATTAATCCTTCTTTTGGTACGCATAAAATTCTCATGGAAGACAATTACAAGCCTACTGCACAACATCAAAGGCAATTGAATCCTAACATGCAAGACGTGGTGAAGAAAGAAGTTATTAAATTGTTAGATGCAGGGCTGATTTATCCTATATCTGACTCTGTTTGGGTAAGTCCAGTGCAAGTAGTACCCAAGAAAGGTGGTATTACTGTAGTCCCAAACGATAGGAATGAACTTATTCCTACCCGTACCGTCACCGGATGGCGAGTTTGCATCGATTACCGCAAACTCAACGATGCCACCCGTAAGGACCACTTCCCGCTTCCATTCATCAACCAGATGTTGGAACGTCTATCGGGGAAGTCATTTTTCTGTTTTCTGGATGGGTTCTCTGGGTATTTTCAAATTCCTATCGCTCCTGAAGACCAGGAGAAGACTACTTTCACATGTCCTTTCGGCACATTCGCCTATAGGCGTATGCCTTTTGGATTATGTAATGCACCAGCCACATTTCAGCGTTGCATGGTAGCTATTTTCCATGACATGATTGAAGACTCCATGGAAGTATTCATGGATGATTTCTCTGTTTTCGGGAGTTCTTTCGATCAATGTCTTGGAAATCTGAAAAGAATGTTAATGAGATGTGAGGAAACTAATCTTGTGCTTAACTAGGAGAAATGCACTTCATGGTGAAAGAAGGGGTAGTTCTTGGACACAAAATCCCTGAAGCCGGGTTAGAAGTCGATCCAGCAAAAGTGGATATCATTTCTAAACTTCCTCCCCCTACCTCGGTCAGAGCGATTAGAAGTTTCCTGGGTCATGCAGGGTTCTATAGGCGATTCATAAAAGACTTTTCAAAAATCGCAAGACCTATGACCCGTTTGTTAGAAAAAGATGCTCCATTTGTGTTTTCAGAAGAATGCATGAAAGCTTTCAAGCAGCTTAAACAAAGGCTTATCGAAGCCCCTATTTTAGTTGCACCAGAATGGGCGTTGCCATTTGAGATAATGTGCGACGCCAGTGATTACGCAATAGGAGCAGTCTTAGGACAACGAAGGGAGAAGCATTTTCATCCTATATACTATGCCAGCAAAACTCAACATGATGCTCAGAAAAATTACACGACTACTGAGAAAGAGCTTTTGGTAATAGTTTATGCTTTCGACAAATTCAGGTCGTACCTTGTGTTGTCAAAAACAATTGTGTATACGAATCATGCAGCAATAAAATACCTTTTTTAGCAAACAGGACGCAAAACCACGTCTTATCAGATGGATCTTGTTACTACAAGAATTTGACATAGAAATCCAAGATAAAAAGAGAGCTTTAAATGTTGCAGCCGACCATCTCTCGAGACTTGACCATGGATGTTCTGATAATTCGCCGGAGGAACCAATAAATGACAATTTCCCCCACGAATTTCTCTTAAGTATCGAGATGAACGACGAGTCACCATGGTTCGCCGACTTTGCAAACTACCTCGCATGTGGAATCCTTATCAAAGGATTGTCATATCAACAAAAGAGGAAGTTATTTGCAGATTTGAAATATTACATTTGGGACGAACCATACTTGTTTAGAATCGGAGCCGATCAGGTGATCCGAAGATGTGTATTCGGAGAAGAGGCAGCCAGCATTCTGCGTCACTGTCACGAAGGGCCAACCGGAGGTCATCATGGAGCAAACTACATTGCAAAGAAAGTGTTAGACTCTGGGTTTTACTGGCCAACAATCTTTTGTAATGCGCATGAATGGGTTAGGGCGTGTGATGCTTGCCAGAGGGCAACAAATATCTCCGCACGCAATGAAATGCCTCAACATCCAATGCAAGTCTGTGAAGTCTTTGATATATGGGGTATCGACTTCATGGGACCATTTCCAGCCTCACGAGGTAACAAATACATCCTAGTTGCTGTAGACTACGTCTCAAAATGGGCAGAAGCTCAAGCTTTGCCTACAAACAATGCTAGCGTGGTTGTGAGGTTCTTAAAAAGTTTATTTGCCCGATTTGGTGCTCCAAAAGCACTAATCAGTGACCGAGGAACGCATTTTTGTAATGCGCAGTTAGAACGAGCCTTGTCCCGTTATGGTGTTCATCACAAACTGGCTACGCCATATCATCCTCAAACGAGCGGGCAAGTGGAGGTCACAAATCGGGGTTTGAAAAGAATCCTTGAGCGGTCCATTAATAATAACCGCAAGGATTGGTCAGACAAGCTAGATGACGCTCTGTGGGCTTTAAGAACGGCATTCAAGACACCTATTGGGACCACACCCTTTAGGTTGGTTTATGGAAAAGCTTGTCATCTACCTGTCGATCTAGAACATAGGGCATTTTGGGCCTTGAAAAAGGCAAATATGGATTTAAAAAGCGGAGGTGAAGCCCGTTTTCTGCAAATTCACGAGCTCGAGGAGCTAAGAAACCATGCCTACGAAAGTTCTAGCAGATACAAGGAACGAGTCAAGAGATTTCATGACAAGAGGTTGAGAGACCATAAGGATCTCCGCATTGGGGATCTTGTCTTGTTATATAACTCAAGACTGCGTTTATTCCCCGGGAAGCTAAAATCCCGATGGATGGGTCCATACAAAGTTAAAGAAATATTTCCATACGGCGCCGTGACTATCGAGGATCCAAGCGGGGGAAGTTTCAAAGTCAACGGTCATCATTTAAAACTTTACATCAACGGACTGGTTGACCCTGTGGAGGAAATTCTCGAACTCCACGACCCGCACACTTAAAACAAGTGTGGGGAGAATGAGTCTAGCTATCGACTCGCTGACAAATTTAGGGAGCGTGTTCTCACACGCTAACGGTAATTCTGTATATATTAGTTTTTAATTTTTAGTTCGTAATTCATACATTTTTCGGTTTTAAACATAGGTACATATGACCTTGATCCATAATTTTTAGATTTTTGAAGTTGAATAATTGTTATAATATATGAAATAGTGCAAAAATGGAAATGTTTGGTGAAAATTCGGAGTTATAAGCTTACTGTGAAAAATTACACAAAAAGGCCCAGGTACCGCATGGTCGTGCCAAATCGGCACAGGCATGCCATCCTTGATCAAAACTGATCAGTAGCTCGAACACAGGGCAGTTATCAGATCACACTACCGTGCGACCGCTGCACTACCATGCTACCCGACAACACAGACCAAACCAGAACAGCGATCCGGAATGGCACGACCGTGCCAAATCCGCACGACCGTGCAGCTCGAAAACCGAACAATAAAATCCAGGGTATTTAAACGAATCTGCAGTAAAAACAGGTCATTTTTATGAAACCCTAGTCGCCGCACGGGAGTTCCAGGTCGCCTATACCCACAAATCACCTAATTTTTGCCTACTTTTCGCTTCAATCATCTTCCAAGGTATGTTTCCTACTTGTTTTGTAGATTAAACTTAGTTTCTGATGTAGATCTGATGTTTAAACCAAGAAATTTTGGGTTTTCTTCATAAATGTCAAATAAACCCTTGTTCTTGAGTGATTAGTGTTAAATTAATGATTCTGACGCTTGATTCAAGGTCTATTCACTGATTAGAAGTTAAATTTTGAAAAATACAAGTTAAAATCAGTGATATAGACCATTTTCTGATGAATTTCGCTGTCGCACGGTCACGCCTTTCAAACGGCATGACAGTGCCGTTCGGAAATCAAGCATAGATCACCGATTAATAGCTGCGACGCCGAGTCGCACGGCAGTGCTGATTTGGCATGGTAGTGCGACACGATTACCCGGATAAAACCTGTTTACCGATCACAGAATGGCACGGCAGTGCCACCAGTGGCACTACCGTGCGACTGCTGAAATAGAAACAGAAGCTCGTAAACAGCCTGTTCCGAGACCGGCGATGAAATTTTTATAATCTGCTCTTATTTTGTTATATTCCTGTGTGCAGATGAATCTAAGATTCCTCCTGTGTCACACCCCCAAAATCCACATGCGGGGTATCACCGCTTGGAGGCGTGACTGACCAGGATCAAGCCACCAATCATATTGAACCATGTAATTAATAAATGTAAATCAACCAAACAATATGAAAGTGGACCAGTTCCTTATCGAACCAACTTTCGATGGATCAAAATGAATTCCATCCTTGTTTACCACGTGGCCTAGAAAGTGGACTTCGCGAAGCCAGAAGTCGCATTTTGAAAACTTGGCGTACAACTGTTCTGTTCGAAGGAGTTCCAAAATAAGTCGTAGATGCTGCTCGTGTTCCTTCTGACTCTTCGAATAGATCAGGATGTCATCGATGAAAACAATAACAAACTTGTCAAGATAAGGTTTGCGCACACTGTTCATAAGATCCATGAAAACCGCAGGTGCATTCGTTAACCCGAATGGCATGACCAAAAACTCGTAATGGCCGTAGCAAGTTCTGAATGCTGTTTTGGAGACGTCCTCATCCCGGACTCTCAATTGATGATAGCCTGGCCTCAGGTCAATCTTCGAGTAATAGCCCGACCCTTGCAACTGGTCAAATAAGTCGTCGATGCGTGGAAGAGGATAACGATTCTTTACGGTCACCTTGTTCAGTTCGCGGTAATTTATGCACATGCGGAAGGTACCGTCCTTCTTCTTCACAAATAATAGTGGAGCTCCCTAGGGCGAAGAGCTAGGATGTATGAAACCCTTTTCCAAGAGTTCTTGCAATTGCTTGGATAGTTCTTCCAGTTCGGTTGGAGCTAAGCGATAAGGTGCTCGAGCTACGGGTGCTGCTCCAGGAGCTTGTCACCATGAATTACCAAAGGTTCACTATAACCAATGGCTCTGATACCAATCTGTCACACCCCCAAAATCCACACGCGGGGTATCACCGCTTGGAGGCGTGACTGACTAGGATCAAGCCACCAATCATATTGAACCATGTAATTAATAAATGAAAATCAACCAAACAATATGAAAGGTGTTCAAAAACCAAAGTATAGTATCAATGTTTAGCGGAAGCATAAATGTAAAACCCAACATAAGTAATAAGTTTGAAAGTTCATAAATGTTTAAACATGGCATCTACGATCCATGTCCCACAACGACCGCGCCTCCCTGTGCAAGCTCCATGAGTACCTAACGACCTGCAAGGCATGTAACAACGAGTCAACAACAAAGTTGAGCGAGTTCACAGTTGGTTGTTCAATAATAAGTTCGTTTAATAAATCGTAAGTTCGTTTATAACCATGCCGTGTATTACTAGGCCGTTTGTATGTTCATCTAGTGGGGGCTTCCCATGTTGTAAGTTCAATTAGTGGGGGCTTCCCATACTATAAGTTACTAGACTAGTTGTATCCATAAGTATCCTTCCCAATCCGAGGATATTAGTAAGTATAAGTTTACGTAGGTTTTACGTAAGTGCCCTTCCCAACCGAGGACAGTAGTAAGTATAAGTTTACGTGGGTTTTACGTAAGTGCCCTTCCCAACCGAGGACAGTAGTAAGTATAAGTTTACGTAGGTTTTACGTAAGTGCCCTTCCCAACCGAGGACAGTACGTAGCGAGTACGTAGGTTTAGCGCTGGTGTCCTTCCCCATCCGAGGACAATGGTACGTAGGATTTACGTAGGTTTTAACACTAGTGTCCTTCCCAAACCGAGGACAGTACGTAGGCTTTACGTAGATTTTGGCACAGGCATCCTTCCCAATCCGAGGACCGTGATAAGTAGTCTAGTAGTGATGTAAGTACAAGTAATCATTCAATCCCATTCCCAACCCACCGGGGAATCCCATGCCTTGGTAAGAGTGTGAACTCACCTTGGTTTGCTCGGTATGCTAAGTTAAGTGCTTGCAAATAATCAATCAAGTCCTAGAGTAGGCATGTATACTAAATCAGTTCAAGTTCGTAAAGTTTCATATGCAATCAATACCACATGGTATGTTTGGCAGTTGATATCATGCATCTTACATCAGTTAATCATATTCATACAATCCATGTTTCTCATAAAGGCTTACTCAGTTTAATCTAACAATATCATCCACTAACATATCTAACGGTGTTAATGGGTTTAATGAGGTCACCGCACTTAACTGGATTAATACACTTTGCATAGTTCACATGCATAACAGAGTTAATCAGAAACATATCACAGTTAACACACATACATAATCACTGTGTCATAACAGAGTTATCATGCATAATGAGCTTATCATACATAACTTGGTTAACATAATCCAGTTAGCATGCATAACATGCTTGGCATACTTAACACTGTCCATACATAACAAGGTTAACCATTTAACAGAGTTAACATCCTTAACTTATTAGTGTTCACTGTACAAACAAATCAACGAAAACACTATATGGCGAAATCCCTTTGGGCCGAAAACACCTTGAGTTTTCGTTGGGCCTAAGGTGTGATGAAAACACCTTGTGTTTTCGTTGGTAATATCATCATCAACAACAGCAGGTTACGTCGCACAATAACCCTAATCTCATCTACAGTTACATCACTAACATTACACAGTTATTCGATCATTAATCAATATAAGCAGATGTTATTATCTTTCAGTTGTTAGCATACGCATACCCTAGAACCCTAATCTGCTAATGTCTAACATCCTACCATCATAACAAGATCATCATTATAGACATGGCACAACTAATCATAACAACAGATTATCATTAACAGCATCCTAATCATACACTACGATTAAATCCCCAAACAACATCACATAACAGATTTTTACATCGGATCATACAATTCATACATTCACAATCATTACGTGCTAACTGTTCATTCATGATATCAAATAAACAAGTGATTCCAATCAGATAATCATAAGTAATTGATTACTAACCTAAGCAGAAAGGTGGTACTTCAATCGATGTATTGGACTCGGATGTTCAAAACTGCCGTAGGGTTTCACAAGATAGTGAGAGAGACTGTGAGGGGTGACTAGGGTTTGCCAGTAAACGAGGCAAGCTCAATCCGCGACTGTGCGCACAAATAAAACAAATTCCATATTAAATCGATACTGGGCCAAAGCCCATTCCCTGATTTTGTTGGACCCATGATGGACGAAAACACATGAAGTGTTTTCGTGGGTGGGTGGGTTTTCGGCTAGAACTCCAACATTAGATTTCAATTATAAAATCCAATAACCCAAACAATATATACATAACATTCATACACATTTACACAACACATGTATTGCACATCAAGTATTTATAAAACACACTTGCAATTAAGTACGAGGTTAAATCGGATAGAGATCTTGAAAACTCGGGTTGTCACATTATCCCCAACTTGAAAGAAATTTCGTCCCGAAATTTAGTATGCGGTTACTGAGGAAGCTAGTTAAGTTGCGCGGTTTACTGGTTTTCCTGGGGTGTCACATCATTCCCCCGTTGATTTGGAATTTCATCCCGAAATTCCGTAGTAGCTTCAGCGTCAGTAGTGGTTGCACTATTTTCGAATAACTGGGGATACTTGAGTTTCATTTGATCTTCTCGTTCCCAGGTGAACTCTGGGCCACGACGGGAGTTCCAACGAACTCGAACAAGAGGTATGCTAATGAGCTTGAGGACCTTAACATCCCGGTCCGTGATTTCAACTGGTTCCTCAAAGAATCGTAACTGCTCGTCGATAGTGAGCTCCTTCAAAGGAACTATTAGGGTCTCATCTAACAGACACTTCTTCAGATTCGACACGTGGAAAACGTTGTGAACTGCACTGAGTTCTGCTGGTAAGTTCAGTTTGTAGGCCACCTTGCCTATTTTCTCAATGATTTCGAACGGTCCGACATATCGCGGATTGAGCTTGCCTCGTTTACCAAAACGAACTACGCCCTTCCAGGGTGAAACTTTGAGTAGCACTCGATCCCCAACATGGAACTCGAGTGGTTTCCGACGCTTGTTTGCGTAGGCTTTCTGACTGTCGCGAGCTGCCGCCATGCGTTGTCGTATTTGTGCAATCCTTTCTGTTGCGTCTACTACAAGTTCTGGACCTGTGATCTGACTATCACCCACCTCTGCCCAACAAAGAGGTGATCGGCATTTACGCCCGTACAATGCCTCAAATGGAGCGACTTGAATGCTGGTGTGGTAACTGTTGTTATACGAAAACTCCACTAATGGGAGGTGTTTTTCCCAGCCGTTGTCGAAATCGAATACACATGCCCGAAGCATGTCTTCTAACGTTTGAATAGTGCGCTCAGACTGTCCATCCGTCTGAGGGTGATAAGTTGTGCTCATGTCTAAACGAGAGCCAAAAGATTTGTGCATCGCTTGCCAAAGTTCTGAAGTGAAACGTGCATCACGATCGGAAATAATAGAGGTGGGCACCCCATGCCTCGAAACCACTTCCTTCAAGTAAACATCTGCTAAAGTAGAGAACTTGTCTGTTTCTTTGATAGCCAAGAAGTGTGCATATTTTGTGAGTCGGTCCACGATCACCCAAATAGTATCGTTACCACGTTGAGATCTAGGCAGGCCAGTAACGAAATCCATGGAAATTTGCTCCTATTTCCATTGTGGTATCTCTGGTTGTTGAAGTAGGCCCGATGGTTTCTGATGTTCAGTCTTGACTCTCGCACAAGTCAAACATTTGCTAACGTAAGTTGCTATGTGAGCTTTCATGCTAGGTCACCATTATGTAGTTCTCAAGTCGTGGTACATCTTATCCGAACCAGGATGTACTGAGTAGCGAGACTTATGAGCTTCATCCATTACAAGCCCGCGTAAGTTGCCATAGAGTGGGACCCAGATGCGTCCCGTTACATAGTAGGTGCCGTCTGCCTTTTGTTCCAACCATTGCCTTGAACCGCGTAGGGCTTCAGCCCTGACATTTTCTGGTTTCAATGCTTCTACCTGAGCATCTCGTATCTGAGAAGGAAGACTAGACTGAATAGTGAGTTGCAACGCTCGTACACACCTAGGTGTAGTATCCTTTCGACTGAGGGCGTCGGCCACCACGTTGGCTTTGCCCGGATGGTACTTTATAGCGCATTCGTAATCGTTCAGTAGCTCAACCCATCGACGCTGACGCATGTTCAACTCTTTCTGCTTGAAAATATGCTCGAGACTCCTGTGATCGGTGTAGATGGTGCACTTGGTACCGTACAGGTAATGTCTCCATATCTTGAGCGCAAAAACAACAGCTCCCAGCTCTAAATCGTGTGTAGCGTAATTCCGTTTGTGAATCTTAAGTTGGCGCGAAGCATAAGCAATGACTTTATCCCGTCGCATCAACACACATCCAAGACCCTGAATAGATGCGTCGCAGTAGACTACAAAATCGTCTGTGCCCTCTGGCAATGAAAGAATAGGTGCGCTACAAAGTCTATCCTTTAAGTGTTGGAATGTTGATTCCTGTGTATTACCCCAACGGTAGATAACGCCTTTCTGAGTTAGTGAGGTGAGGGGTTGTGCAATCTTGGAGAAGTCTTTGATGAACCTTCTATAATAGCCCGCCAAACCCAAGAATTGGCGGATTTCTGTTGGTGTACGCGATGCAGACCAGTTCCTTATCGAATCAACTTTCGATGGATCAACATGAATTCCATCCTTGTTTACCACGTGGCCTAGAAAGTGGACTTCGCGAAGCCAGAAGTCGCATTTTGAAAACTTGGCGTACAACTGTTCTGTTCAAAGGAGTTCCAAAATAAGTCGTAGATGCTGCTCGTGTTCCTCCTGACTCTTCGAATAGATCAGGATGTCATCGATGAAAACAATAACAAACTTGTCAAGATAAGGTTTGCACACCCTGTTCATAAGATCCATGAAAACCGCAGGTGCGTTCGTTAACCCGAATGGCATGACCAAAAACTCGTAATGGCCGTAGCGAGTTCTGAATGCTGTTTTGGAGACGTCTTCATCCCGGACTCTCAATTGATGATAGCCTGACCTCAGGTCAATCTTCGAGTAATAGCCCGACCCTTGCAACTGGTCGAATAAGTCGTCGATGCGTTGAAGAGGATAACGATTCTTTACGGTCACCTTGTTCAGTTCGCGGTAATCTATGCACATGCGGAAGGTACCGTCCTTCTTCTTCACAAATAATACTGGAGCTCCCCAGGGCGAAGAGCTAGGACGTATGAAACCCTTTTCCAAGAGTTCTTGCAATTTCTTGGACAGTTCTTCTAGTTCGGTTGGAGCTAAGCGATAAGGTGCTCGAGCTATGGGTGCTGCTCCAAGAGCTTGTCACCATGAATTACCAAAGGTTCTTAACCAGCACGAGGAATGCGGACAATCTTTTCTTTGCAAAGAATCTCTGCTCGATGTTGAGGTAACCAATCCATACCAATAACGATGTCGAAACCATCACAACGTTGGCGTCGTTCCTAGCATCATTCTGACCAATCACGAACACTCGACCCTTGGCACCATTGCCGTCGTTATTACCCCCGTTGTTGTCTCCACTATTGTTCCCGTTTCCTTGGTTGTGGTTCTGATTCTGGTTCTGGTTCAACTGTGGGCAGTGTCTCTTGAAATGACCGTCAGCACCACACTGATAGCATCCCTTGTTACCCTGCTGTTGCTGCTGATTCTGTGGAGCTTGTGGCTGCTGTTGTCGGTTCTGGTTTGCAGGACGTGAGCTTCTACAATCTTTGGCTTCATGCCCCATCTTGGGACACCTCTGACAACGACCCTTGTTGCACTGACCACTGTGGTGTCTGTTGCATCTATTGCACTTTGGGTGATTTCCTCGATATCCACCCTGCCCTTGACTACCAGAAGATTGCTGACCAGGACTCTGGTAGTCATCGATCTTTCGCTGCTGTGCCTGGGACTAAACCGTAGTCGAACCCTTGCTGGAGGTTCTATCCCACTTTCGTTTATTGTCACTGGGAATAGCAGAAGTAGTAGTAACAGTAGCACCTATCCGCTTAGGCAGTTTGTTCTGTTCCACTGCCTGGTCTGTGAGACGATGAGCAAGACGAGTAACATCCTGGGTGGTAGTAAGGTTGGCAGAAATCGCATGACTTTGAATCTCTGGTACTACGCCTTTGAGGTACAGCTCAATGCGTTTGATGGGAGGATCCACCATAGTTGGACATAATACTGCCAGTTCGTTAGATCGCTTCGTATACGCCTCTATCTCTGACCCCGTCATCTTCAAGTTAAAGAAATCCACTTCCAATTTGTGGATGTCATCACGGTTACAGTATTCTCGCTTGATCAGTTCCTTAAAATCATTCCAAGAGGTGGCATTAGCAGCCGCCAGCCCCAGCATCTGAACTTGAGCGTTCCACCAAGTTAGCGCAGTGCCTTCGAGAGTACCAGTGGCGTACTTCACCCTACGAGCCTCAGGGAATTCACACATTTTGAAGACCGATTCGAGCTTCTCGAACCAGTGGAGGAGTCCAACGGCCCCTTCAGTGCCACTAAAGTACTAGGACGACAGTCCATGAAAGTTTTGAACGTGCACACAGGTGGCTGAGCGTGTTGACCTGTCGTGTGCTTAATAGTAAACATACTTGAGCACGAGTGTTGGTTTACGAGAGTAGGATCTAAAGATCCTGGAGTAAGTGGTGATGGCAGGTTATACCTCCTGCCTGGGCAGCTGCGAGTGCTGCAGTAACTTGTTCAGTGATCAAAGCCGCCAACTGGGCTTGAGTTAGGTTAATGCGCCCACTCATGATCTTCATATCAAAGGAAACATGAGTCAGAAAGGTTCGCGAAAGTGCGATGACAGAAGAGAGTAAGCACACATGTGTTTCAATCAACAGTTGTTACGTTTATCTAAGCATACCATGAGCAAAGTTCTATGTAACTAACAAGTAGGCAACAAAACATAAACCATATCACCTAGAATGTCGAGTCTTGCACGTGGAGCGAAGCGTCGTTGTGGATCGTTGAGCACTGTACAGGTTATAGTCTGGTTTTAACAAAAACTTTTCCCTTATTAAAACCAAGTTCACTATAACCAATGGCTCTGATACCAATCTGTCACACCCCCAAAATCCACACGCGGGGTATCACCGCTTGGAGGCGTGACTGACCAGGATCAAGCCACCAATCATATTGAACCATGTAATTAATAAATGTAAATCAACCAAACAATATGAAAGGTGTTCAAAAACCAAAGTATAGTATCAATGTTTAGCGGAAGCATAAATGTAAAACCCAACATAAGTAATAAGTTTGAAAGTTCATAAATGTTTAAACATGGCATCTACGATCCATGTCCCACAACGACCGCGCCTCCCTGTGCAAGCTCCATGAGTACCTAACGACCTGCAAGGCATGTAACAACGAGTCAACAACAACAGCAACACCTTGAGTTTTCGTTGGGCCTAAGGTGTGACGAAAACACCTTGTGTTTTCGTTGGTAATATCATCATCAACAACAGCAGGTTACGTCGCACAACAACCCTAATCTCATCTACAGTTACATCACTAACATTACACAGTTATTCGATCATTAATCAATATAAGCAGATGTTATTATCTTTCAGTTGTTAGCATACGCATACCCTAGAACCCTAATCTGCTAATGTCTAACATCCTACCATCATAACAAGATCATCATTACAGACGTGGCACAACTAATCATAACAACAGATTATCATTAACAGCATCCTAATCATACACTGCGATTAAATCCCCAAACAACATCACATAACAGATTTTTACATCGGATCATACAATTCATACATTCACAATCATTACGTGCTAACTGTTCATTCATGATATCAAATAAACAAGTGATTCCAATCAGATAATCATAAGTAATCGATTACTAACCTAAGCAGAAAGGTGGTACTTCAATCGATGTATTGGACTCGGATGTTCAAAACTGCCGTAGGGTTTCACAAGATAGCGAGAGAGATTGTGAGGGGTGACTAGGGTTTGCCAGTTATTGAATTTGTGCGCACAGATAAAACAAATTCCATATTAAATCGATACTGGGCCAAAGCCCATTCCCTGATTTCGTTGGACCCATGATGGACGAAAACACATGAAGTGTTTTCGTGGGTGGGTGGGTTTTCGGCTAGAACTCCAACATTAGATTTCAATTATAAAATCCAATAACCCAAACAATATATACGTAACATTCATACACATTTACACAACACATGTATTGCACATCAAGTATTTATAAAACACACTTGCAATTAAGTACGAGGTTAAATCGGATAGAGATCTTGAAAACTCGGGTTGTCACATCCAGTTCAGCGAGAACAAACTGAAAGAACAACCCTGTATTGCAAGATTAGAAGCTTTATGGAATAGACGGGGACAAATCGATGAACCAAGAAGGATCAACTGGGAGACTCTGACAACCCTAAACCAAGAACAAAGGCTATCCAACATGATGTCGCATCCGATGTCAAGGTTGTTCAAAATTGCACGACTCGTTTATCTTGAACTAACATTGGAATTCTTTGCTTCATACACTTATGAAAAACCAAGAAGCGAGAATCCAAACTTTAAAAACAGAGAAACAATACAATTCGGGTTGGGAAAAAAGTGGCATAAGTGGACAGTTGCTAGACTTGGAAGAAGATTGGGAATATACTCATCTGAAGACATAAATTCAGAACTTTTCACCAATATCTACAAGTTTGATAGTGATCAGCAACGAGCCAACTTCTGGGAACAAGTGGCGATCGGACCACCTTATGAAGCTAGAAAAGCTAAAGCTTCACGACTACGAGACCCGCTTCTGAGGGTCATTCATCAGGTCATGAGTCATACCATCTGTGGGCGCTGGGCAGTGCAGGGAACTGTCCCACTCCAGATCTTCTTTTCATATATTCCTTAGTGATTGGAGTGCATGTAAACCTCGCAGCTAGAATGGCTGAATTCTTTGTAAACAGCGCAGGGAGAACTACAAGCAGTGAAATCCATGGCGGGGAATATGTGACTCAGTTAGCATATAATTTGGGTATTATGACAGATGAGGTAGTCAACGGTCTCACGATGGTTCACGCAGGAGGAGATGTGGATATGAGGTCTCTGAGAGCGAAGGGTTTAGTAGTAGACACAGATAATGGCCCGCGACTGAGGGGTCTAAATGGGGAAATACGGGATCCGCTACCACTACCACCACAAAACGAAGACGTTAACATGGAAGAGATCGAGCCACCACCACATGACCAACCACAACATGAGGAGCACCAGCATCAGTATCAGCACCAACAAAACTGGCCTCCAGGTATACCTTCCTACCCTGAGTTGTACCAGCAATTCCAACATATGCAGGTTACTCAAGACGATATAAGAGCCGACCAGTTAGCTATGCGGACATCTCAACAGACCATGCGGGAGGAAATGTATGCAGGATTTTCCTACATCTTTGGAGAGCTACAAGATGTATATCCAGGCCATTTCGCCAACCCTCCACAGTTTCCATTTGGAGACACAGGTACCTATGGGGCGGGTTCATCTGGAACACGCCACCATGATGGTGATGATGACGAGGAGTAGAAGGAGGTAGGGTGAAACAATTCAGAAACTTATGTTTATGTTATTTATTTTAGTACTTTGTTTGGGATATTTTTACTTTATGTCTGTCTTAAGTACTTTAGTATGTTTTGTTTGAATAACGGATCTGGTTGAATTATCTAACATTTTGAACAATGGTAATGTTGGCTATTTTAGCAAGTGACATAATTGGCAGATTTGTAGAGAAATGCACAAAGAGTTGAGACGACTTCAAATCAAAGTCTACTCAAACGAGTCAACTCAAACTCTGAGGGAGTACATCTTTCCCTTTTCACATTATTAGTTTAGCTCTTCATAATTGCTTAACTAATATGTATTTCACATTGGGGACAATGTGAAGTTCAAGTGTGGGGAGGGGTTTAAAAGGTTTTAAACTTTGTTTGTCCTTAATTGTTCTCATTTTTTGTTTATATTTTCGAAAAATAAAACAAAAATGGTCAATTTGTGTTCTTTAGAAAGCATCAAATTTGATAAAAATCGACAAGCCAAGTTAATTTTTTGAAAAAGATAACTAAAAAGCTAGCGCGATAAAACAAAACGAAAGACTTGCATGTTTATTTTTATATTTATACCCATTCCTTCCGTTTACGTGAGCATATTTTTTAGCCTTTACAGCTTTCTTGTCAAATGCTTCTTTGTTTTTGCGGAAAAATGAGTGAGCCGGATGTTTTTATGTAATTTAGAACTTGTCATTTGTATACTTTTTGAAACCATGAATATGTGAAATTACATGGAAATGATAGAGGCATTTAGGATACCCCTTTGTCAGCCTTTTTCTTTGTTTATATACCGCACCCAACATCGTCCATTAGTTCGCCATGTTGAGCCTGTTTTCCGTATTTTTCTTTTAACTCACCCAAATTTAAAGCCTACTTACCCAAAAATATAGCCTTTTCTCATTCACCCTTATTTTCGTTAAAAATTTGGCCATAAGCTTTCTAGTTTGATATAAGTTACACTTTAGTACTCTTTGAAAAAAAAAAAACCGTTTGTCGAAACTCTCTAATGGAATTAAAGAAACACTATCAAAAAAAGAAATAGAGAGTTGATGTATAAATAGAATAAACTCTGTAGACCTACACAATAGTTTAGCAACGTGTTCAGAATTATAGAAAATAATGTACCAAGTTTTTGGCCAAGTTTTAACCTTTCTTGCTACTTTCAAATATCCATTCCACACCCTTAACCATAGCCTAACGTTACAACCCATCAAAGACCTCTTGATTTATGCTTTTCACATATTAATTGGTGGAGATTAGATCTTTTGACAAGCTTATGATATTGCATGATTCATTGACTAGGCATCGAGTGTTTTGCATACACATTATATGTATGATTCAGAAATTTAACCGAGTGTGTGTGAACATTGTGAAAAATATAAGGATTTGCATGCTAAGTCATTCGAAAGTTGAATTATTGCTTTATAAATTATCCTTTCAAACATCTAACAAAGCTTGTTTGTTTTAAATCTTTGATGATGACCTTTTTGAAAACAAATTTAACCACCAAACAAATTAGAAAACTTTGTAAATATTCAGATTTGATTCCGTATTCTATGTTAAGTTTACTTGAGGACAAGCAAAGTTCAAGTGTGGGGATGTTTGATATACGTTAAATTATACATGTTTTTATACCCCAAAACACTTCCGCTTTAAGCGTTTTTGACCGAAAACACAACAGTTAGGTGCAAAATCCAGTACTTTTATATTTTCAGGTCTTAAACAGAGCATTAAGGAAAATTCTGATGAAAACGGACAAATTCTGATGCATTTCTGATGAAAATGGCAAAAATCTGATGACTGCCAGGTGTGGCACGACCGTGCCACCGGCGGCACTACCGTGTCGTTGCTCCGATCTCGGAAGCACTACCAGTGCGACTAGGAGTGCCGACTGTTTCTCGGGCCGCACTACCGTGCCACCCGAGGCATGACCGTGCCATTGCCAAATCAAGCCTTCTGACCAACATTTCTGATGAACGGCACTACCGTGCCACCAGCGGCACTACCGTGCCGATCTGCTGACCCAAGCAACTTGTCCACTTGTCCACTTGGCTGACTCGGGATCGCTGAACTTGACGTCACCCGACAAGCACCTGCCGCACGACCGTGCCAGATCGGCACGACCGTGCTGATCAGAATTTCTTCTATAAATAGCAGCATTCGCTGCTGGTTCAAGTGTTGGGTCTTTCTCCATGTTTCTGGGTGATTTCTGGGTTACGAAGCAGTCCTGATCAGACCCATTTGAAGCTTAAAGATCGAGTGGAAGCATAACCGATCCAACCCATCAATTCCTTGCTTGTTTATGGTTCGATTCCTTGTTCTTAAACATGTATTCTGATCATTTTGCAAGTTATGAGCTGATGTTAGTTTATGTTTAATGTAGTTTATGTAATAGTAGTAATGAACTTGTTTCTTGAATAATCTTTATATTGTAATCTTGTTTATATGAAACTTAGTACTTTTTCTTGTTGAATCTTCGTGATTATATAATGAACGTTTCATTGATGTTGAGTTCTTGATTATGTTTGATTGTCTTGGATAATGAATCTGTGGTTAGTGGGATGGTAACTATTTCTTGATTAATCACTTATTTGTAAACTTCGTTTACACCATGAAACCAGACCAGGGTATTGGTTTTATATAAGATATATCTTATTGTGATTAGGAATACTTTCTTGCACGTAAGGGTTCTAACGAATTATATGGTGTTGATTACATGTTCTTGAATGCGGTTTATGATCCTTGTTTAGTAGTTTTGGTCTGAAATTGCTGACATGGTAGATTTGGGTTTAAGACGTGTAAAGGTGAAACTGTTTGTTATATGATCTACATAATTGCTTATCCTCGTGGCTGTATTGTGACCATCGATATTGCTTTCTTTGATAAGTGAGGTTAGGAATCCAGACCCGGTAAATAACCTATCTTTAAATATTCGCATGAATAAATATCAATATCTCGCTAATGAATGATTTTAGGTGGTTAACGTGTGACCATCGCGTTAACTTTCCGAAGAATCATAATGCTAGAAATCCAGACCCGGTAACTAGCTGTCACGAAATTGGAAAATTGATTAAGTGCTTTTGTGACATATCTGATAGATAACATGTTTAGGTTGTTTGTGAAAGAAGATAATAATATATTTATGTTTTAGTCGTAATTTAGATAATTTAGTTAAACAACCATTCACCTATCTTTTTATCTGGTAAATTAATGACAAAGATTTAGTACATTATAACGCCCGTGTTCCATGGATCGATATCTGGCTCTTACCAATACTTTGCTACATATATGACGGGATACACTTGTCCTTTGTTGTGTGTGTTTTAATGTTAAGGTATAAACCATTTTTATAAATAAATAAACCACACGTGAGTGAGAAGTTCACTGTAAATAAATATGTGTGCTCTGCATGTCACCAACCTGTCATCAATTTCATCTTTAGAATCACAATATACAAATTATAAAAAGAGATAATGTATACATATAGGCAAAGCAATCCCCTATAATAACACGTCTACCCAATTCTTCTATTTGAGGAGTGAATCTCAAAATATCGAAATTTACTCGGCACCTTAGCTTTTGAAGTTCAAGGGATTGACCGTTATTGGCAAGCCGAGCATCAGTTTTGTTCAAGTGCACAACTTTGTACTTTTTAATCAGCGGAAGAATCTGTTTGCATTGTGTAAAAAAAAGAACACCATCAATTTTACTGTATATAATACATAAAAAAACAAAACATTTTTTTATAAGAAATAAAGAAAAAGTACCTAATTATGATAGTACAGAACCGGTACCGATACCGATACCGAAATTCGTCAAAACTACCGGTACCGAAAATGTTCGGTACGGTACCGGTACTTGATGATAAATTTTGGTATTTTAATGGTACCGTACCGAACCGGTACCGATACCAAAAATGCCAATAAGTGGGTGCCGGTTCTCGTAAAAGTTCGATACGGGATATTCGGTACCGATGCTCAGTACCAAATGCTCATCCCTAGTTCCATATCCCATTGCATACAACTGATTCAAACCACAGGATTCAAGTCTTGTGGGCATTATATCACGCCTGCATATTAAATAAAATGATTTTGAGCTTAAAGCCTTCATTTTGCCTATGTACTGAACTAAAAACATGAAGACTACCTGCCCTGAATCGATCGAGCAAAACACACATGCTAATAGAACAAACTCGAATCCAAATCAATCCTGAATCAACTTCGAATATTGAATCGTCAAAATCTGCACATAAATAACGCCAAATTCTTCAAAAATATAAGTAGATAACACATCATTTGAATATGATACTTGTATACAAGATTCTAAACATCCAACCGGAATATCGTCAGATTGAGTAGAATCCACACTTGAGATTGACAATTTCTTCACACGCTTTCCTGCATAATAAAAGAAGAACAGACAATAAGTACATCCACTTTGAAGTACTTTTCAAGCTAAAGAAAAAACATGGTTTTACAAATAGCAAACTATATTCAAAATCAGTGTAAAAAACATTTGTTGTTATTTTTTAGTTTATAAATGATCTAGATTATTCTTGAATGTATTATTGAAAGTGTAGATAACTAAACAACCAATCCATGCGTTTAATTCTTGAAAGTGTCACATAGAATTTAAAAAAGAAAATACTTACCAAAGTAACATCAACCTCTTTAGACATATGCTTACACCATGTTGGGTAAGTACTGGTGACAAAGAACAAAAAGTATAATCATATTCAAAACTTCAAATTGTAAAATAAGAACAATGTAATGAAAAGAGCACGATACCGTCAATGTTAAACACTAACAAACAAATAAAGTCATATGATTTTCTACAATCTATACCTAAATGAAAAATAATATTACAATATAAACCATTTTAAAAGTGACAACAATCTTATCCAATCTCAATTACCAAACAGAGTAAACATCAAAATATTGAAAACTGTTAAATAAAGAAAAATTTGATATACATAATCGACAAAACCAAACAACCTTAAAACATCAGTGTTTAAATTACATGACCAGAAAGATAAAAATTAGAAAATCATTACCAAATCCATTACCGGAAAACCTCTGATCATCTCTATCGTCGGGTTCGAAGCGGAACCAATCTTGATTGACCTACTGGTATCACTGATCCCCAAAATCCATTGTATTGTAATCGAAAATCTGACTTAAGAATCCATATTCTCAACAAAAAAAAAGATCGACAGGAAGATAATTCTAAGATAAACATCAAATCAAATCGGTGAAACAGATCGATGTAAGATAAAATCACCTTGGAGAGAAAGAGTTGTAAACCCTAAGGACGTTCAGGAAGATGGATCGGCTTAGAATTGCTTCACGATGATGTGTGAGTCATCTTTGAGAGGAAGATTTGAAAACCCTAAGCTCCAATGAAGGTTGATCGAATTGTCGTGTTCGCCATAGAGAGAGAGATTAGGGTTTTGGATGAGAAGGAACGATGATTAATGATAAAATGAGAGAGAGAGAGAGAGAGTTTATGAAACGTACCAAAGAAGCTTCTCCAATCCTTGATGTAGAGCTATGCCACATGTATGCTGATGTGTCAGCTTATTTGGCATCAACCAAGGGGTGACAAGTGTCCCCCAAGGTTTCATTTATTATAGATATAGATATATTTGGTGAATTAGGGCTGGCCCGAAGGGTGTGCGGGATGGGCGACGGCTTGGGCGACGGCTCAGGGCCCAAACCTATCAGGGGCCCATTTTTTGTATTAATTACACTGTAAAGTTAGAATATATATGTAATGAATCGTAAAAATACTATCCTAAAACACTTGGTTTGGTGGTTTGAAAGTTACTTTAATAATAATGAGACACGGGTTCTACTCTCGGCGTCCTCAGTTTTGTTTTTTTATATATTTAAGGGGCTCGTATTTTCTGTTCGCACATGGCCTAAAGATTTTCGAACATTTTCGAAGACGACACCACGTTGCTTCCGTTTTTCCTTTTTTAATTATATATTTTGTCAATATAAGTATTGCTTCTTTTGTTCTTCATTTTTAATTTTAATTAACATATGTTTTTAACTCTAAACTTTGATAAAGTAATAACACAACCCTTGAACTCTGAAACGCCCAACTTTTAAGTTTGAATATCAATATAAACTTCATACCAATTTTAGAAAAATTTTGACATGACTCATTCGTAAAGAAGACGATTTCCTGCTTTTTAACATAATCAATCAAAATACATTCTACGACACTTATAAAATATGCTAAAATTTAGAACCTTACACATTTCATCAAAACATTAAATCCGAACTATTCAAAATAAAGTTTAAACTTCAAACTACTACGATTATCCTAGTTGCTAGTTAAACATTTACTACACAAAATGGTAATTTGACCGATTCAAAATACGCAACTTGAACCGGAAGCGCATAAAAGTCGACATTGTGTGTGTTCGGCCCGGGCGCGCCACAATTAAGCATGGGATTTACCTATCATTCATAACAACAAAACATTTGTTAGTTCGTAATACATAACAATTCGAATCCTTTAATTACCTATCATCATTCGAACCGTTAACATGACATGTTACTTTACTAACATCCTTACTTCCATTCGGAAACATCCAACATCCAACATACCACTTTCCGACTCATTTGTAATGAATCGCTACATACCATACATTTCAACATACTTACATCATTTGACCCGTTATGAACAAGTCAATTCCTAAATCATGAAATTAAACTTACTTGATGTGAAATTTACTTAGGGAATGAACATTCCTAACTCATGCATTGGATTAACCACTGATTTCACCTTCAATTTGATTGAATTTAGTATGTTAGGGTTTTGAAGGAGAAGCTCCTCCTGGCTCCCTTCTCTCGATCGCACACACCCCCACTAAAACACTGGGCATTTTTTCTTTAAGGGTTTTAATTATTAAACTTTCATTTTTAACCCCCCATCTTTTAGAACATATCACTTTATCTCATTTCTACTTGCTAACTTGGTAAACCTTAATACATATGTAAGATTTTGGATTTGTTTAAATGCTATAAATATTAAAAATGGTAAAATTTCATGTTTACCATTTCTTTTCGTCAAAGTATTGCGATTAAGCATTGTAACGTGTCATAGGAAACTTGGGGTGTTACAAGTCTACCCCCCTTAAAGAAGGTTTCGTCCCCGAAACCTGGATACGTACCAAATAATTCTGGGTAGTGCATTCGCATTTCATCCTCCGCTTCCCGCGTAAGTTCCGATCCCTTTCGATCTTGCCATTGGACCAATACTTGTCGAATGGACTTGTTGCGGAGTTGCTTCACTTTAGAATCTTTTATTGCCACGGGCTTTTCAACATAATTTAACTTTTCATCCACTTCAATATCATCCAAAGGCACATACGCCATTTCATCCGCGAGGCACTTCCGTAGTTGCGACACATGAAAAAGTGTTATGAATTCCATCCAACATGGGAGGTAATTCTAACTGGTACGCTACCGACCCGACCCGAGCGAGTATTTTGAATGGTCCAATGTATCGAGGACCTAGCTTTCCGCGTTTACGAAAACGAATTATCCCTTTCCATGGAGAGACTTTTAATAAGACATAATCCCCCACTTGGAACTCAATTGGTCGCCTACGCCGATCCGCATAAGACTTCTGTCTATCTTGCGCCGCTTTTATTCTTGATCTAACCGTATCAATCTTCTCATTCGTTTCGGCTACTACATCCTTTGACACGAGTTCGCACTGACCCACTTCCCCCTAGCAAACTGGGGTTCTACATTTCCTTCCATGGAGCATTTCATAAGGGGCCATTTTTATGCTGCTATGATAACTATTATTATATGAAAACTCTACCAAAGGTAGATGATCATCCCAGCTTCCCCCAAAATCCATAACACACGCCCTTAGCATGTCAACTAATGTTTGGATTATTCTTTCTGACTGACCATCGGTTTGAGGATGGTAGGCGGTGCTTATATGTAACTGTGTCCCCAAATCTTCATGAAACTTCCCCCAATAATTAGACGTGAAACGGGTGTCCCGGTCGGATACTATAGACACTGGAACCCCATGTCGAGATATAATCTCGTTCATATAAATTTCCACCATCTTCTCTGAATTATAAGTTTCCCGAATGGGTAAGAAATGTGCATTTTTGGTTAGTCGATCAACGACTACCCAAATAGCATCGTGCCCCTTCCTTGTCTTAGGAAGTTTAGTCACCAAATCCATCGTTACATGTTCCCACTTCCACACCGGTATCTCCAACGGTTGCAACTTTCCATACGGCTTTTGGTGTTCGGCCTTTACTTGAGAACACGTCAAACACTTAGAAACATACTTGACAATGTCTCTTTTCATTCCCGGCCACCAATAATTCATCCTCAAGTCTCGATACATCTTTCTAGCTCCCGGATGAACGGAGTACCGAGACTTGTGAGCCTCATTCAATAGTAATTCTTTCACATCGCATTCCCGAGGTATCCAGATTCGGTCATACCTCGTTTTCATACCATTTGCATTCTCTTCCAATTTGTGAATAAATCCTTTCGTCCTTTCTTTCTTCGAGTCGTCGGCTTTTAAAGATTTAGTTTGAGCTTCTCGAATTTCATCAAGGAGTTTAGAAGTGACTACCATCTTCATAGATTTTACCCGAATCGGGGGCGGGTACTCCTTTCGACTTAGAGCGTCCGCCACTACATTAGCCTTCCCAGGATGGTAATGAATGTCACAGTCGTAATCCTTAATGAGTTCCAACCATCTTCGTTGCCTCATATTAAGATCTTTCTGCTCGAAAAAGAATTTGAGGCTTTTATGATCCGAGTAAATTGTACATTTCACCCCATATAGGTAGTGCCTCCATATCTTCAAGGCAAATACGACCGCCGCCAATTCTAGATCATGAGTTGGGTAATTGTTTTCTTGCTGCTTGAGTTGTCTTGAAGCATAAGCAACGACTTTACCCTTTTGCATTAACACGCAACCTAAAACTTGGCGGGAGGCGTCAGTATACACTACCAAATCGTCCGTTCCATCCGTTAATGTCAACACCGGAGAATTTGAGAGCTTTTCCTTCAAAGTCTGAAACGCTTTTTCTTGTTCTTCACCCCATATAAACTTTTCACTCTGTTTTGTTAACTTCGTCATGGGCGAGGCTATCTTGGAAAAATCCTGAATAAATCTTCTGTAATACCCAGCCAAGCCTAGAAAACTTTTTATTTCGCTTGGATTCTTCGGGGGTACCCAATTCATTACTGCATCTACTTTGGACGGGTCCACATGGACACCATCCGTATCGATTACGTGACCCAAAAATTGTACCTCTCTAAGCCAAAAGGCACACTTTGAGAACTTCGTAAATAACTTTTCCTTGCGAAGCGTTTCCAATACGTCACGCAAGTGTGAAGCATACTATGCTTCACTTTGAGAGTATACTAGTATATCATCAATGAAAACGATTACATACTTATCAAGCATAGGCCGACACACCTGATTCATTAAATCCATAAATGCAGCTGGTGCATTCGTTAACCCAAAGGACATCACTAAAAACTCGTAATGTCCGTACCGTGTTCAAAACGCAGTCTTCGGCACATCTTCTTCTCGTACACGCAGTTAGTGATAACCCGACCGCAGATCGATTTTCGAAAACCAACTTGCCCCTTGAAGCTGGTCAAATAGGTCATCAATTCTGGGCAACGGGTAACGATTCTTCACCGTTAACTTGTTCAACTCTCGATAGTCGATGCACATTCTCATCGAACCATCTTTCTTCTTCACGAATAATACGGGCGCTCCCCATGGTGAAACACTTGGTTTAATAAAAACCCTTATCGAGCAACTCTTGAAGTTGCGTCATCAATTCTTTCATTTCGGTCGGGGCCAACGGATAAGGAGTCTTAGCTACCGGTTTTGCACCCGGGTTAAGCTCTATTTTAAATTCTACTTCCCGCTCAGGCGGGAGCCCCTGTAAATCTTCTGGAAACACATCCGGATATTCGTTCACTACATTCACATCTTCAAGCTTTGGAACACCTCGATTGGTGTCAATCACATAAGATAGATACGCCTTAACCCCGTTCTTCACATGTTTGACAGCTTTGATTAAAGAACACAATTTCGACTTGATGACCCTATCTCCCTGAACACTTACCCATTCCCCCCCCCCCCCGAGGTTACTACATGAATGACTTTCTTTTCGCATTGAATTTCAGCGCGGTTTTGGGCTAGCCAATCCATTCCTACAACTACTTTAAATTCCCCCATGTACATCGGGACAAGATCTATACTAAATTCCCCATCTTCAATTAAGATCTTACAGTTTCTACAGATATCATGTAACAAATAGCTTTTACTATCAGCAAGTTCCACTTCTAAGGGTACTAACATCTTTTCAAGCTTACACGATGGATGAACTAACAATTCATTTGAAATAAACGATCTACTAGCCCCGGAATCAAATAAAACATTCATAGGCATAGAATTAACTAAGAATATACCTGTAACCACATCCGGGCTAGTCTTAGCTTCATCCGAGGTTAACTGGAACATCCTTCCACGAGCCTTGGAAGGCTCATCCTTCTTTCCATACTTCTTTGCCCCTTGTTGGAGTTTCGGGCATTCTGCTTTAATGTGCCCTGTTTGATAACAATTATAGCATGTTTTTGGATTCTCGGGGCACTTATAATACGGATGCCCCTCTTGCCCACATTTGTAGCACCCTTTCTTTCCCAGCAAACATTCACCCGAATGATGTTTCCCGCACGTCTTACAAGTCGGGATTCCACTACTTGTCTTCCCTTTCCTATTTAGATCTTGATATCTTGCCTTTTTTTGATGGGTTCGGGTTGGTAGTCTTTTCCGCCACCCTTTTCTCCCCCCGTTCAATCTGCCTTCTTAACTCAATCTCCTTATCTCTTGCCCAGTCGATTAACTCATTCAACGTTTCACACTTGGAGGGATTTACGAACTCACGATATTCAGCCTTTAACATAGCATGATAACGTAAAATTCTCAACCTCTAAGCCGATACCAACTTGTAAGACCCTTAGTCCATTTTATACAATTATCAAATAAATTTCGATTATAATAGTGTTTTTAAGATTAAGCATACACTTAAAAGGAGAGTTTGTTAAAACATTTTACTAAATAAAACATTTCAACAATTTGTAATTTCATTCGCCGTTTAAAACGTGACGACGAAACTATTCGCGGAAGCTTAATTCTTGAGCGTGTTCGGTTCTTTATCGAGCTTGGTCGACGTCCGGCATTCCAAGTAAGTCACCTGTAACCAACATCAATAAAATGTTAGTTATTAGAGTGAAAAATGTAATTATATGAGTTCTTATGACCAACCCATTACACAACAACACTTTTCTCATAATTTCAAGTCGTCGCGTGCCGCGACGGCATTTGTATAAACTGTCGCGTGCCGCGACGGATGTCCCGTGCCGCGACACCAACAATTAGTATCTGTCGCGTGCCGCGAGGAACCTGTTTCGACAGAATGTTGTTTAACAGATGCTGCATTCTTCAGCCAACCTTAATCTTACGAAAACGGACATAACTCATTCGTTATTGATCCGATTTAGGTCACGTTTCTTCCTACGTGATTGTAAATTAATCCGCCATCATATGGAGTTAAAATCCGACATCCGGATTAACAAAACTTGAGATTTTTAAGCCTTCGGCCTATTACCTTTTTATAAAGTTTTGACCCGTTCATGATTTTATCAAATAAACTTGCATGTTTCTATCAGTTTTTCTCATGAACATTACGTTATAATTATTTCATATTATACAGGGTCATAACCATGGGTTTTTATTCATCTTTAACCCGTTTATGCGTATATGCTTATTTTGACCCGTTAAGGGTATTTAAGCAAATTTTAAGCAAAATTCACGCCCATTCCTTGCGTGTATTATATGTCCACATTCTCATATCAATTATTCTTCCACCATAACTATAATTATGGTGGATTTTAATGTGGTAACTATTCGTTCCGAGTTTTATCCCTCAGATTGCTACTTTATGGCAAAGACTTATATAGAGTCATTTGACCTATGATTTACCCCTTTCACTTTTTATACTTATTTACGGTATTTGCTGGATCATATAACTTGTTTTCAAACAACCTTTAAGGTTCGTTTGCTCGATTTAGCTTACGAGGGCGTTTTGGTCAACTTAAATCATTTCTTTACGACAAAAGACTTTTAATGCCGTAATTGACCAAAATCCCACTTTTTAAACTAGGATCTTGTTTAAATAATCATTATGTTTTCAAAACACAATGAATATAATTTAAATCATTCGGTTTACCTACAAGATAACCAAATGTCCATTTTTAACTTGTTTAGCCCTCATTGAACCTCAAGTTCTAAATGATGAATTGACCTATTATACATACATGGCTCAGATCAATATATTGACCCGTTTTGATACCTTGCCTTAATAGCCGCTAAGTAATAGCGGTGTAAATATCCATTCGATTTTATTTCTATAATCATACAACTTGACAAACCATTAGTCGTTATTGTCAAAGGGTGATATTTTCACCTTTTGACCCGTTATAACTTACGCTATAAAGTGTCTTCCACAAACTAACGGTTATTATCAACGTGTGACCAATTTTACCATTTTGCCCTTATTAGTTATATTGGTTTACCCTATAAGGTAACCACTCAAAACTCATTATCTATTAGCCATTGTATGACCAATTAATCGTAATTAGTCCTTTTTAACCATTAAACATGGTTTATTATCATTATCTTTTGTTCCGAACCACACATGTCGTGTCGGAACATCACAATTTAAATAAGACTTTATATTATTCATAACCTATAAAACTAATAGGTATTAAATAAAAAGGTGTAAGCTTTACTTACCTAGCATCATGATTATGCGTTTCTTCATACTTGCTTCGTTTGACCCACTTCATTCCCATCATTAAAATTTGTAAGATGGTTAGACTAGTCATAATCATTAACGACTATTCCATCCTACTATCTTTATGTCAAAATTATCATTCGATCATATAAAAGGTCATTTTGACTTTAAAAAGTTAAACTGCCTATTAACATAATTAATTACACGAAGTAGCTCAACTACTCGTTTAATTACTTGTTCAATTATCCGGTAAGCATCATCTTTATGTTACCGTTTTAAGCAAGTTCTTGTCATCATAATTCACCGAATTAATACACAATGATATTAAACATCCTTGAACATGAACCTATCATAATTTTTTATCATATCATGCTAAACTCATATCATAGTAAGTATGATTATATACTTAAACACACAATTTGTTCAAGTATTTCCTGATTACAATCAAGTATGATGATTCTAATCATAATTATATCATCAAATTCATCTTATGATTAATACCCACTTATCCTAGTGTGGTAATTCATCAAATCATTCAAATCTTAGCATCTTATGCAAAATTTTCACTTAGGGTTTGGTTCCTAAGCAAGTATACATCACTAATTCAATCATAGCTTCAATAATTCATTCATAATTCGCGATTATGATGATTATCCAAATTTCACAACTTCACGAATCATCAAGATTTTACCTACCTTATGATTCTCTTGTTCGAGTGATCGTTAATTCACGCTCGGTTGTGAATTTGGGCTTCGTTTAGCCCTTCAATCTGATGGATTTGTTGGAAGCTAGGGTTTTGAAACTCCTAGGGAGTCTTCTGGTCGAACAGAGCATTCTCAAAACACACTAAGTGTGTGTTTTGATTAAACTTTTGTTTTTATAACCTAACTTTCCATTTATCCGAATTTGGCCCCTCTTGTTTGGTTAGTTATTAAGTTGGCTGCAACCTACTTATTTCTAACAATATTTCCACTTATTAACTAGGTTAAACATTCCTATTAAATTAGTGGGTTCGGGGAATTTACGACTCAGTTTATTTCAAGTCCCGTTAACTCGGCCTTCTATAGACTTTATTTTTCTCAAAAGCATTATTTTTCCTTTTTATTAAATATTAGGTTTAGTTATATAAATCCTAATATTTAACGGGTTAATTTTACCACTAACGGTGATTTACCGTCTTTTAGTATTAACGTGGTTTGATTACCAAACCCGTTTTCGGGGTGTTACAAGTCTACCCCCCTTAAAGAGGTTTCGTCCTCGAAACCTTTTCTTACATAATTCATTGAGTTTAAACTCAATGCATTTGACCCGAGTAATCTTTTAAACATTACTTATACTTTAACCAATTGTTAGTATTACCAGAAAAGTATGGTAATATCTTTTTGGTTACAAAGCATATACGTATTTTATACGAATTACTTTCCATCCTTCTTTGCCCCTTGTTGGAGTTTCAGGCATTCTGCTTTAATGTGCCCTGTTTCATAACAATTATAGCACGTTTTTGGATTCTCAGGGCACTTATAATACGGATGCCCCTCTTGCCCACATTTGTAGCACCCTTTCTTTCCCAGCAAACATTCACCCGAATGATGTTTCCCGCACGTCTTACAAGTCGGGATTCCACTACTTGTCTTCCCTTTCCTATTTAGATCTTGATATCTTGCCTTTTTTGATGGGTTCGGGTTGGTAGTCTTTTCCGCCACCCTTTTCTCCCCCCGTTCAATTTGCCTTCTTAACTCAATCTCCCTATCTTTTGCCCAGTCGATTAACTCATTCAACGTTTCACACTTGGAGGGATTTACGAACTCATGATATTCAGCCTTTAACATAGCATGATAACGTAAAATTCTCAACCTCTTAGTCCCCGCTATCTCCCCACAAAACTTCACCTTATCAAGGAACTTATTCGTTATATCGCCAATCGTTTCATCCTTTTGTCGAAGACGTAAGAAGTCTTCTTGAATCTTATCAATTACGGATTGTGGGCTATGATATTTCAGAAATGGCTCCTTGAACTCTTGCCACGTTAAGGTTTGTACTTTATCATCCCCCAATTCCTTCGAATACGCGTCCCACCAATCCTTTGCTTGGAGTTGTAGGAGACCCGTAGCAAACATAACTTGATCCTCCACTTCGCATCTACTTCTCACAAACACGGCCTCGGTGCTTGAAATCCATCTTTGACAGGTTATCGGATCAATTTCCCCTTTATATGGCAAGGGGTTACATGCCATAAATTCCTTATACGTGCACCTTCGAGTGCTTTTCTTCGTTTGCAGTTCATTGATCATTTCCTTTAGCTCTTCAACTTTAGCCATCACTAATTTGTTGACTATTCCCAACACTTGACCTTCAACTTCTTGAGCTAGCCGAGGAATACTAGCCTCTATTACCTTCCCTACTTCTTCCACAATTCTTTCGTTTATTGCTTCATGTTGAGCCGCTATATCATCATTCACGTTTACATTATCCGCCATCTACATAAAACATTTATCTCATTCATTATATTTTCTTTTCGTACATCCCTTCACCGTAATTGAACTCATTCTAACATATTTCATTCAAATTACAATGCATACTTTATACATTATCGTCCATGACAATCGTGCCGTATCGCGTAGATCAAGACCTTTGATCGCAATGATTTACCTTTTCATCCTTTCATATACATATATACTTTCCCTCATCATTCTTATTATCAAATTTTCCTTTAAACGTTGTTTAATAGGCCTTAGAAATTGGTTAAAACAAGTTCTCTATTCAAAATAAACAAACAAAAACTTTTTGCCAGCATTTGAGGAGCTCGCGGGCCGCGAAGGCTCGACCTTCATGCGGTCGCGGGCCGCGACAATGGTCGCGCTACGCGACAGTAAGATCAGGTAGGGGTCGTGCGACGCGAGGCCCTCTTTTTGACAATATGTTTCGTTCTTTTACAGCTGCAGATACCCAGCTCCAAAATTTTCCTACATTTAATCTTTAAAACTTCATATCTTTAGTTCTACTAGTCCGTTTTACTCGATTCTTTTTCCTACGTGTCCGTAATTTAATTGCGGACCCATTAAACATTTTTGTTCGCCTTCAAATTCGGTTTAAGAGCACAAAACCTATAAATCCCTTTCTACTTCTAACTACAAGCATAATCAAATTAATAATTTACTTACTTGCATAGCGCTGTGGAACGAACACAACTTCATACTAGCTTTCGGTTTGAGTTCAAGCATTTTGCTCTAATACTTGAATCTCTCAAACCTTGGCTCTGATACCAACTTGAAACGCCCAACTTTTAAGTTTGAATATCAACATAAACTTCATACCAATTTTAGAAAAATTTTGACATGACCCATTCGTAAAGAAGACGATTTCCTGCTTTTTAACATAATCAATCAAAATACATTCTACGACACTTACAAAATATGCTAAAATTTAGAACCTTACACATTTCCTCAAAACATTAAATCCGAACTATTCAAAATAAAGTTTAAACTTCAAACTACTACGATTATCCTAGTTGCTAGTTAAACATTTACTACACAAAATGGTAATTTGACCCATTCAAAATACGCAACTTGAACCAGAAGCGCATAAAAGTCGACATTGTGTGTGTTCGGTCCGGGCGCGCCGCAATTAAGCATGGGATTTACCTATCATTCATAATAACAAAACATTTGTTAGTTCGTAATACATAACAATTCGAATCCTTTAATTACCTATCATCATTTGACCCGTTAACATGACATGTTACTTTACTAACATCCTTACTTCCATTCGGAAACATCCAACATACCACTTTCCGAATCATTTGTAATGAATCGCTACATACCATACATTTCAACATACTTACATCATTTGACCCGTTATGAACAAGTCAATTCCTAAACATTCCAACAATCATTCTACTTATCATTCCAACCCATTTAGACGGATCATTTCATATTCACTACAACATCATCTTTTGAACATTTCTCAATATAAACTCTTTGCATCTAATCAATCATGATCCATAATGGAAATTTACACTAAATTCATAGTACCAAATATTATCATTCATAAATCTACAAATAGAGTAAATAAAGTTCATATGAACTTACCGTGATCTTGAGATGCTTGTGACTTCGAGTGACTTGCGCCTTCTTCTTTCTTCGTGCCTATACGTCATAACTTCATACATTAGCTTTCATAAACATTACTTCACACAAGTATCTTGATTTAGTCATCATGGCTTACATAATTACACATACATCCATTTTCATTTACATCATCATTAAATCGAGAGTTCATGTCAAATTTCAACTAAATCATTTTTATGCATTTCATCGAACACATGGCGTGCATACTATTTATAAAGCATGAAGTACAAGTAATTATAGCACATCTATCCTATTTCATCAATGGGTAAACATGATCTTTCACAATCAATATCATAACCCTAATTCATATGACTTATAGCAAAATACCCATCAAAACCACATTCTATAGCACAATTTAACATCAACATCGCTCAAATTCATTCCATAACTTTTCTTAACTCTAATTTCCTACAATTACATGTGGGTTTTGCTCCAAACTATCAATGTAATCAAAATTGCACATAGAACAACTTCTATATGATCATGTTATGTAGCATTCATGTTAAATCACACATTTAATCACGGATTACACACAACCCGTTTCATCAAACATCACTAAATCATGAAATTAAACTTACTTGATGTGAAATTTACTTAGGGAATGAACATTCCTAACTCATGCATTGGATTAACCACTGATTTCACCTTCAATTTGATTGAATTTAGTATGTTAGGGTTTTGAAGGAGAAGCTCCTCCTGGCTCCCTTCTCTCGATCGCACACACCCCCACTAAAACACTGGGCATTTTTTCTTTAAGGGTTTTAATTATTAAACTTTCATTTTTAACCCCCCATCTTTTAGAACATATCACTTTATCTCATTTCTACTTGCTAACTTGGTATACCTTAATACATATATAAGATTTTGGATTTGTTTAAATGCTATAAATATTAAAAATGATAAAATTTCATGTTTACCATTTCTTTTCGTCAAAGTATTGCGATTAAGCATTGTAACGTGTCATACGAAATTTGGGGTGTTACAAACTCTAATAATTATTTTATAAAAGATTTACGTTTATACCTTTGAACCGTAATAGATTTATCATACGAAAGTTTAATAATAATTTTTTTTACGTTTCGACCCCTAAACTTTAATAGATTTATCATACGACCATTGAAGTTTAATATTTAATTATTCCTTTTTATAACAAAAATCTGTATTTTTTAATCTTTTTAAAAGTTTGATTCTTTTTTTACATATTATTTATTTGAACAACAACTTTTAACCCTAAATATATTATTTAATTATGTTGCTTGCTTATTTTTATCATCATTTAGATTAAAGCATACATGGTCTAATTAACCCTGTATATACCAGGTAACAAATTTAATTATTTTTTAGTTACCTTATTATAGATAAAGTTAACTTTTAAATCTATACATTTTTACTTAACCATGTGGATTGTTTAATTTTACCATCCTTTATATTAAAACCTTCATCGTCTATAATAACTCATCGATAGGATTAGGATCAAATACAAAAGACAACATAAATAAGAAGGGTAAGAAGGATTATAGTCCATTGATCTTAGATTTTGAGGGTTAAGATTAATTTCAAAGAAAAGAAAATAATGGAAGGACATAAAAGGAATATAATATTTATTGACTTTCTCTCTCCACATGCAAGACACATGCCAATTACCCCCTCCCCCCATCAATTTAAAACGTCCATAACTTTTTCATACGACATTTGTTTTTTTTAATTCACCATAATAATGAGCATTTTTATCTTTAATATGAGTATGATATTGTTAAATAAAAATAAAATAATTTTGTTTTTATTTTTACTGGGTTTTCTTTGTATTGTGTTAAAGGTTCTGGTCATTGTGTCTTTCAACTAGGGTTTGTCTTTACGATTTTACTAAGGTTTCTATATATTGTGTTATTATCAAAAATTATAACATAATGTTAATTTGGGTTATGTCCATTGAATTCTTATCATAACCTATGACACCATGTATGACACAATGAAGATAAGGTTATATTTGGGTTTTCTATACATTGTGTTATAGGTTCTAGTCATTGTGTTTATTATGTTATCGATTGTGTTTTAATTTGTTGTCCATTGTGTTTTTTTGTTTTTTTGCGTATTATGTATTTATCCGTTGTTCATTGTGTTTTAGAATGTTGTCCATTGTGTTTTAATGTGTTGTCCATTGTGTCTTTTATCTGTTGTCATCAATTTTGTTTTTAGTTTGATTCTCATTGTGTTTAGTCTGTTATCCATTGTGTCTTTTATCTATTGTCATCGATTGTGTTTTTGGTCTACTTTCCATTGTGTTTTTAGTTTGATACTCACTGTGTTGTATGTTATGTACATTGTGTAACACGCAACTGGGTTTTCTCATTGTGTTTTACGTTATATCCATTGTGTAATACACAACTGGCTTTTTGATTTTTTCCTAAATATAACAATATGATACTCATACTAAAAATACACAACTGTGGTGGTGGTGGTGATGGGCGGTGGTGGTGTGATGTGTGCAAAATGCAACATATAAATTACATCAATTGTGGCATAAAACTAACCCTTTTTTAGTACTAATGTTGGAAAAAGTGTGCTTTTGTCTTCCTTTTGTATTTTCAGGATTAAATGAGCTCAAATTAACAAAAGAAGCAAAAAGACATCAAAATCTAACATAAATACAAGAAAAGGAACAAGACGTGACATGCCCGACCCCACGACAGCATCTTCCCAAGCAAAACAAGAAGACAGAAGACTGAACACGCCCCGTGCTCAGCCAGCACGGGGGCGTGCCCAAGTGTCAGCAGAAAAGACAAAGTAGTAGAAGCTTCTATTGCCCACCACGGGGCCGTGCTCAGCGGACACGGGGCTGTGGTCAACTATAAGATTCGCACAATCCAGGCAAATCTTCATAGTACAAAGATTCTTCTGCACACGGGGTCGTGCTCAGCGGACACGGGGGCGTGGTCAACTAATAAGACAAACTGCATTAAATGAAGAAAGAGAAGGATGTGGACACGGGGCCGTGCCCGAGCTTCTGTTCAGCCTATAAATAGGAGTGCTTGGCTCAAGCTCAAACCATCCCTTGGCACACCACCTCTCTCACACTTCACCCACCACCCACCACCACCATAACACCATCATCCACCACCATCATCCATTGTCCATCGTAGAGTGTGTGAGTCATCTCGGGATCCAAGATTGATCGTAAGAGTTCTTGACAATCAAGGCCATGTTTGCCTAAGTCTCTTACATCACTTGGTGAAGACAAGTGTCTAGTGTAATACTTTTTATTTCTAATCTTTTCGCACTTTTTACTTGGTTTTGTATTAATGACTTTAATAACTAGTTTCTTATGTTGAAGGTGATTCTTCCTTATCGTTTGTCCGTGGTGTCTTGGCATTATTTTACTGTCTATATAAAATAAAAGATTTTCACCATTCATATCTCCACGGTCTATATTGAGGTATGTTGGCTACCTGGTCGGGGGTTAAGGGAACGGTTTGGTAAGAGTCTTGCCATTGTTCAGCGTTTAGAGGTCCTGCAATGGACCTGGGTCAAATTTAGTAGGACCTCCTTCAATACTTAACGGTATTGGATGGCGGGGGTCCAAACTCTTTGATCCCCTCATAAGTTAACTACTATTAATACTATAACCCGGCTATTTAGGACTGTATCCCTGCTGACTCAGACTACTTAGTCGAGGGTAACGTCACCTCCAAAAGAGGGGCCTACCATAATTTTCATTAATAACTTAATTCATTATCTTTCAATAATCCGACCCCTATAGGATTGTATCCTTGCTGACTCAAACTACTGGGTTGAGGGTAACGTCACCTTCAAAAGAGGGGCCTACTACAATAACTAAGATAATCTCTTAAATAAGTGCAAAAGTGCGGAAATAATCAAAGGTTACACTATACACGAGTCAGAACCAAGGAATACTAGCCTCTATTACCTTCAACTTCTTGAGCTAGCCGAGGAATACTAGCCTCTATTACCTTCCCTACTTCTTCCACAATTCTTTCGTTTATTGCTTCATGTTGAGCCGCTATATCATCATTCACGTTTACATTATCCGCCATCTACATAAAACATTTATCTCATTCATTATATTTTCTTTTCGTACATCCCTTCACCGTAATTGAACTCATTCTAACATATTTCATTCAAATTACAATGCATACTTTATACATTATCGTCCATGACAATCGTGCCGTATCGCGTAGATCAAGACCTTTGATCGCAATGATTTACCTTTTCATCCTTTCATATACATATATACTTTCCCTCATCATTCTTACTATCAAATTTTCCTTTAAACGTTGTTTAATAGGCCTTAGAAATTGGTTAAAACAAGTTCTCTATTCAAAATAAACAAACAAAAACTTTTTGCCAGTATTTGAGGAGCTCGCGGGCCGCGAAGGCTCGACCTTCATGCGGTCGCGGGCCGCGACAATGGTCGCGCTACGCGACAGTAAGATCAGGTAGGGGTCGTGCGACGCGAGGCCCTCTTTTTGACAATATGTTTCGTTCTTTTACAGCTGCAGATACCCAGCTCCAAAATTTTCCTACATTTAATCTTTAAAACTTCATATCTTTAGTTCTACTAGTCCGTTTTACTCGATTCTTTTTCCTACGTGTCCGTAATTTAATTGCGGACCCATTAAACATTTTTGTTCGCCTTCAAATTCGGTTTAAGAGCACAAAACCTATAAATCCCTTTCTACTTCTAACTACAAGCATAATCAAATTAATAATTTACTTACTTGCATAGCGCTGTGGAACGAACACAACTTCATACTAGCTTTCGGTTTGAGTTCAAGCATTTTGCTCTAATACTTGAATCTCTCAAACCTTGGCTCTGATACCAACTTGAAACGCCCAACTTTTAAGTTTGAATATCAACATAAACTTCATACCAATTTTAGAAAAATTTTGACATGACCCATTCGTAAAGAAGACGATTTCCTGCTTTTTAACATAATCAATCAAAATACATTCTACGACACTTACAAAATATGCTAAAATTTAGAACCTTACACATTTCCTCAAAACATTAAATCCGAACTATTCAAAATAAAGTTTAAACTTCAAACTACTACGATTATCCTAGTTGCTAGTTAAACATTTACTACACAAAATGGTAATTTGACCCATTCAAAATACGCAACTTGAACCAGAAGCGCATAAAAGTCGACATTGTGTGTGTTCGGTCCGGGCGCGCCGCAATTAAGCATGGGATTTACCTATCATTCATAATAACAAAACATTTGTTAGTTCGTAATACATAACAATTCGAATCCTTTAATTACCTATCATCATTTGACCCGTTAACATGACATGTTACTTTACTAACATCCTTACTTCCATTCGGAAACATCCAACATACCACTTTCCGAATCATTTGTAATGAATCGCTACATACCATACATTTCAACATACTTACATCATTTGACCCGTTATGAACAAGTCAATTCCTAAACATTCCAACAATCATTCTACTTATCATTCCAACCCATTTAGACGGATCATTTCATATTCACTACAACATCATCTTTTGAACATTTCTCAATATAAACTCTTTGCATCTAATCAATCATGATCCATAATGGAAATTTACACTAAATTCATAGTACCAAATATTATCATTCATAAATCTACAAATAGAGTAAATAAAGTTCATATGAACTTACCGTGATCTTGAGATGCTTGTGACTTCGAGTGACTTGCGCCTTCTTCTTTCTTCGTGCCTATACGTCATAACTTCATACATTAGCTTTCATAAACATTACTTCACACAAGTATCTTGATTTAGTCATCATGGCTTACATAATTACACATACATCCATTTTCATTTACATCATCATTAAATCGAGAGTTCATGTCAAATTTCAACTAAATCATTTTTATGCATTTCATCGAACACATGGCGTGCATACTATTTATAAAGCATGAAGTACAAGTAATTATAGCACATCTATCCTATTTCATCAATGGGTAAACATGATCTTTCACAATCAATATCATAACCCTAATTCATATGACTTATAGCAAAATACCCATCAAAACCACATTCTATAGCACAATTTAACATCAACATCGCTCAAATTCATTCCATAACTTTTCTTAACTCTAATTTCCTACAATTACATGTGGGTTTTGCTCCAAACTATCAATGTAATCAAAATTGCACATAGAACAACTTCTATATGATCATGTTATGTAGCATTCATGTTAAATCACACATTTAATCACGGATTACACACAACCCGTTTCATCAAACATCACTAAATCATGAAATTAAACTTACTTGATGTGAAATTTACTTAGGGAATGAACATTCCTAACTCATGCATTGGATTAACCACTGATTTCACCTTCAATTTGATTGAATTTAGTATGTTAGGGTTTTGAAGGAGAAGCTCCTCCTGGCTCCCTTCTCTCGATCGCACACACCCCCACTAAAACACTGGGCATTTTTTCTTTAAGGGTTTTAATTATTAAACTTTCATTTTTAACCCCCCATCTTTTAGAACATATCACTTTATCTCATTTCTACTTGCTAACTTGGTATACCTTAATACATATATAAGATTTTGGATTTGTTTAAATGCTATAAATATTAAAAATGATAAAATTTCATGTTTACCATTTCTTTTCGTCAAAGTATTGCGATTAAGCATTGTAACGTGTCATACGAAATTTGGGGTGTTACAAACTCTAATAATTATTTTATAAAAGATTTACGTTTATACCTTTGAACCGTAATAGATTTATCATACGAAAGTTTAATAATAATTTTTTTTACGTTTCGACCCCTAAACTTTAATAGATTTATCATACGACCATTGAAGTTTAATATTTAATTATTCCTTTTTATAACAAAAATCTGTATTTTTTAATCTTTTTAAAAGTTTGATTCTTTTTTTACATATTATTTATTTGAACAACAACTTTTAACCCTAAATATATTATTTAATTATGTTGCTTGCTTATTTTTATCATCATTTAGATTAAAGCATACATGGTCTAATTAACCCTGTATATACCAGGTAACAAATTTAATTATTTTTTAGTTACCTTATTATAGATAAAGTTAACTTTTAAATCTATACATTTTTACTTAACCATGTGGATTGTTTAATTTTACCATCCTTTATATTAAAACCTTCATCGTCTATAATAACTCATCGATAGGATTAGGATCAAATACAAAAGACAACATAAATAAGAAGGGTAAGAAGGATTATAGTCCATTGATCTTAGATTTTGAGGGTTAAGATTAATTTCAAAGAAAAGAAAATAATGGAAGGACATAAAAGGAATATAATATTTATTGACTTTCTCTCTCCACATGCAAGACACATGCCAATTACCCCCTCCCCCCATCAATTTAAAACGTCCATAACTTTTTCATACGACATTTGTTTTTTTTAATTCACCATAATAATGAGCATTTTTATCTTTAATATGAGTATGATATTGTTAAATAAAAATAAAATAATTTTGTTTTTATTTTTACTGGGTTTTCTTTGTATTGTGTTAAAGGTTCTGGTCATTGTGTCTTTCAACTAGGGTTTGTCTTTACATTTTTACTAAGGTTTCTATATATTGTGTTATTATCAAAAATTATAACATAATGTTAATTTGGGTTATGTCCATTGAATTCTTATCATAACCTATGACACCATGTATGACACAATGAAGATAAGGTTATATTTGGGTTTTCTATACATTGTGTTATAGGTTCTAGTCATTGTGTTTATTATGTTATCGATTGTGTTTTAATTTGTTGTCCATTGTGTTTTTTTGTTTTGTTGCGTATTGTGTATTTATCCGTTGTTCATTGTGTTTTAGAATGTTGTCCATTGTGTTTTAATATGCTGTCCATTGTGTCTTTTATCTGTTGTCATCAATTTTGTTTTTAGTTTGATTCTCATTGTGTTTAGTCTGTTATCCATTGTGTCTTTTATCTATTGTCATCGATTGTGTTTTTGGTCTACTTTCCATTGTGTTTTTAGTTTGATACTCACTGTGTTGTATGTTATGTACATTGTGTAACACGCAGCTGGGTTTTCTCATTGTGTTTTACGTTATATCCATTGTGTAATACACAACTGGGTTTTCGATTTTTTTCCTAAATATAACAATATGATACTCATACTAAAAATACACAACTGTGGTGATGGTGGTGATGGGCGGTGGTGGTGTGATGTGTGCAAAATGCAACATATAAATTACATCAATTGTGGCATAAAACTAACCCTTTTTTAGTACTAATGTTGGAAAAAGTGTGATTTTGTCTTCCTTTTGTATTTTCAGGATTAAATGAGCTCAAATTAACAAAAGAAGCAAAAAGACATCAAAATCTAACATAAATACAAGAAAAGGAACAAGACGTGACATGCCCGACCCCACGACAGCATCTTCCCAAGCAAAACAAGAAGACAGAAGACTGAACACGCCCCGTGCTCAACCAGCACGGGGGCGTGCCCAAGTGTCAGCAGAAAAGACAAAGTAGTAGAAGCTTCTATTGCCCACCACGGGGCCGTGCTCAGCGGACACGGGGCTGTGGTCAACTATAAGATTCGCACAATCCAGGCAAATCTTCATAGTACAAAGATTCTTCTGCACACGGGGGCGTGGTCAACTAATAAGACAAACTGCATTAAATGAAGAAAGAGAAGGATGTGGACACGGGGCCGTGCCCGAGCTTCTGTTCAGCCTATAAATAGGAGTGCTTGGCTCAAGCTCAAACCATCCCTTGGCACACCACCTCTCTCACACTTCACCCACCACCCACCACCACCATAACACCATCATCCATTGTCCATCGTAGAGTGTGTGAGTCGTCTCGGGATCCAAGATTGATCGTAAGAGTTCTTGACAATCAAGGCCATGTTTTCCTAAGTCTCTTACATCACTTGGTGAAGACAAGTGTCTAGTGTAATACTTTTTATTTCTAATCTTTTCGCACTTTTTACTTGGTTTTGTATTAATGACTTTAATAACTAGTTTCTTATGTTGAAGGTGATTCTTCCTTATCGTTTGTCCGTGGTGTCTTGGCATTATTTTACTGTCTATATAAAATAAAAGATTTTCACCATTCATATCTCCACGGTCTATATTGAGGTATGTTGGCTACCTGGTCGGGGGTTAAGGGAACGGTTTGGTAAGAGTCTTGCCATTGTTCAGCGTTTAGAGGTCCTGCAATGGACCTGGGTCAAATTTAGTAGGACCTCCTTCAATACTTAACGGTATTGGATGGCGGGGGTCCAAACTCTTTGATCCCCTCATAAGTTAACTACTATTAATACTATAACCCGGCTATTTAGGACTGTATCCCTGCTGACTCAGACTACTTAGTCGAGGGTAACGTCACCTCCAAAAGAGGGGCCTACCATAATTTGCATTAATAACTTAATTCATTATCTTTCAATAATCCGACCCCTTTAGGATTGTATCCTTGCTGACTCAAACTACTGGGTTGAGGGTAACGTCACCTTCAAAAGAGGGGCCTACTACAATAACTAAGATAATCTCTTAAATAAGTGCAAAAGTGCGGAAATAATCAAAGGTTACACTATACACGAGTCGGAACCAATTGATTCATCTTGTCTATCAGTTTTTCTTTTTTATTTTTATTTTCAGCATTCTAGTTAGTTTTTATTTTTTTTCTTAGTTTAAAACATTTTTCTAAACTTTTTGATTTGATTAGACGTTGAGGATAGACCGGTACTAAAAGCTCTTGTGTCCTTGGACGACCTCGGTATCTTACCAACACTATACTACGCTCACGATGGGTGCACTTGCCCATATGTGTGTTTAGTGTTAGTAAATATCGTGTTTTATTAATTTAAAACTTGACTAAAAAGTGTTAAAGGGGCTTAAAATATACACCTAATATATATAACACTCGACACCCATCAAGTTTTTGGCACCGTTGCCGGGGACACAAGGATTTTAAGAAAGCTTAAAATCAACGGCTTAATCAGTTTTTCAAAACCTTTTTTAAAACGCGCGCACATTTTTCTGCATTTTAGTTTAGTTTTGCATTTACAGTACCCTGAACACGGGGCCGTGTTCACTGAACACGGGGCCGTGCTGCACATTTTCATAAAAACACCCAGTAACAGTAACTTGAACACGGGCCGTGCTCACTGAACACGCCCCGTGCTCAACGAAATCAATAAATTTAATTAAAACGCCTAGATACAGACCCTGAACACGGGGCCGTGTCCACTGAACACGGGGCCGTGTCCAGCCTTTGTTTCCGTTTTTATTTTTGTTTTCTGGTCTCGAGACTTGGTTGTGGTCTGCTGAGTGATTCTTATGGATCAATACTCAGGAGGTTACAACTACACCTATGAGGAGGATGATTATAGGAGTAATTATTGCACTAATTGTAGTAACTCGCACTCGGTTCAATATAATCACTCATATCAACCATCCAATTCATACACCTACTATGAGGAACCCAGGTACGAGCCATCAACTTCATACACATCATATGAAGACCAAAGGTATGAACCTGCTCCCTCATACTCATATTTTGATGAACTAAGGTATGAGCCTTCATACTCATACTTTGAGGAACCAAGATATGAGCCACCACCTTCGTATGCTTATTATGAGGAACCATGGCGTGAACAACCCACCTCATATGAGTATTCTGAAGAACAAAATTACGACCCTTATCCATCATATACTTACAATGAAGAACAATGGTGTGAACCATCTACTTCATATGGGTACTATGAGGAACAAAGGATCGAACAACCGGATTCAAGCTTTGAAAATCCCGATTCTTTTTCTATAACCGAAGTGACCGATAGGATATTAGAACACATTAGAGTTATCGATCGCTGTATAAAAGAATCTCGCACAAGGGAAGAGGAGTCCTGCGCAAGAGAAGAATTAAAAAAGGAAGAGATAACTGAAAGTGTAAAAATGGAAGAACAAATAAGTGAAAAACCGACACATGAGTTAAACAACGAAAAAGGTGAGTCCGACAACGTTAAAATTCAAGAAGAGTCTAATTTTGAAGAAATTAATCTCTTGTCACCTTCTTTTGAAAATCATTGTTTAGTACCCACTCATGCTAAGTTTTTAAAAGAGTTAAACACTAACACTAAAATTGACGAAACGGTAAGTGTTAAGTTAACTAATGATCAAACCTCGCTAATAAAAGAAGACCCATTTGAAATTAACATTACACCGGTTCCATGTTTCTTTCAAAATTCATTTATTAGTAATGTCACAATCGATAAAGATCTTTGTGTTAACATAATGCCTAACTACATTTTCGAAAAATTAAGTATTAGTGATTTTTCTCCACTTCAAATACCCATTTTTCTATCCAATCGGAAGGTAATAAAATCAATCGGTGTAGTTGAGGATGTATTGGTTCAAACAAATCAAATGGTAATCCCAACCGACTTTGTCATCCTCGATGACGCTCCCCTAGTGTTGGGACAACCATTTGTAAAAACTCACGAAGCCTTGAAAAAACGGAAGTTCAACAATCTACCTCTTCAATTAGGGGCATTTAAAAGAAGTGTCGATCTCGAGTGGTCAATGAAATATCCTTTCGGCAATAATGACCCCCTAATTGAAGATGAAGATGAACCACCCGATACAAGTGAAGAGATTAACCACTTTGTTGAAGAAGAGGTCGCCATAGAACAAACTTTTAAAGTTCTTGACCTAAATGAGCAACCAAATAAGGAGTCTCCTAAAGACCCACCACTTGAGCTCAAAGAACTTCCAAAAGGTTTGGAATATTCTTTTCTAGACAAAGATGGTAATTTACCAGTAATTATTTCGTCTAAATTAGATAGCTCAGAAAAAGAAAAATTAATTAGTCTTTTGAAAAAACATAAAAACGCAATAGCTTCGAAACTTGTAGACATAAAAGGAATTAGTCCTTCCATGTGCACACACAAAATTTTAATGAATGATGACTACAAATCGGTAATACAACCACAACGTCGAGTAAATCCAAATGTTCAAGAAGTGGTTAAAAACGAGGTCATCAAATTACTTGACGCCGGACTTATCTATCCTATCTCCGATAGTCCTTGGGTGAGTCCCGTTCAAGTAGTTCCAAAGAAAGGAGGTATGACGGTGATAACTAACGAAAAAAATGAATTAATACCCACTAGAACCGTCACAGGATGGAGAGTATGTATAGATTATAGACGATTAAATGAAGCTACAAGAAAAGATCACTTTCCTTTACCCTTCATTGATCAAATGTTAGAAAGATTATCCGGTCATAAATTTTATTGTTTCTTGGATGGTTTTTCAGGTTACTTTCAAATCCCGATAGCACCCGAAGACCAAGAAAAGACAACTTTCACATGTCCCTATGGAAATTTTGCTTATCGACGCATGCCTTTCGGTCTATGTAATGCCCCCGCAACATTCTAACGTTGCATGGTGGCCATTTTCCATGACATGATAGAAAAGACAATGGAAGTCTTCATGGACGACTTTTCTATCTTCGGGGATTCATACGACCAATGCCTCGATAACCTTGAACGAATGCTATCCCAATGTGAGGAAACTAACCTCGCCCTTAATTGGGAAAAATGCCATTTCATGGTAACGGAGGGAATAGTACTCGGTCACAAGATCTCAAGCGAAGGAATGGAGGTGGATCAAGCCAAAATAGATACCATTTCTAGATTACCACCTCCATCCTCCGTAAGAGCTATCAGAAGTTTCCTAGGGCATGCCGGATTTTATAGGCGGTTTATCAAAGACTTTTCTAAAATTTCTAGGTCTCTAACAAGATTACTTGAAAAAGATGCTCCTTTCATCTTTGACAAGGATTGCAATCAAGCATTTCTAACCCTAAAGGAAATGTTAGTCAATGCACCTATCATGATAGCGCCTGATTGGAAATTTCCTTTCAAAATCATGTGTGATGCTAGTGACTTTGCAGTTGGAGCTGTCTTGGGACAAAGAAAAGAAAAGCATTTCCACCCAATTTATTATGCTATTAAAACACTAAATGATGCACAAGAAAATTACACAACAACTGAAAAAGAATTACTAGCTGTGGTATTTGCTTTTGATAAATTTCGTTCTTATCTTGTTCTTTCTAAAACTATAGTCTATACAGATCATGCTGCCATTTGATATCTCTTCAAAAAGCAAGATGCAAAACCACGTTTGATTCGGTGGATTCTACTCCTCCAAGAATTTGACATTGAAATCAAAGACAAAAGAGGAGCAGAAAATACCGCAGCAGATCATCTTTCGCGCTTAGAAGACCCAGCTTTGGAGGCAACCAGGGACGAGCAAATCAACGAAAAATTTCCAACTGAGTCCCTGGAAATGGTGGAATATAAGGAAGAACCATGGTACGCCGACTATGCTAACTACCTAGCTAGCGGTGTAGTCGCAAAAGGTTGGCCACATCATCAAAGAAAAAAATTCTTTGCCAATGTGAAACACTATTTATGGGAAGATCCATATCTTTTCAAAATGTGTGCCGACCAACTCGTCCGACGATGCGTACATGGTAGCGAAGCACGAAGAATTCTCCGCCATTGTCATGAAGGTCCATACGGAGGGCATCATGGTGCCGCTAGTACCGCACGAAAGGTATTTGATTCAGGATTTTATTGGCCGACCATTTACAAAGACGCCCAAAGTCTTGTCAAGACATGTGATGCTTGCCAAAGAACAGGTAATATTTCTTCCAAAAACGAAATGCCACAAAATGACATTCTTATTTGTGAAATTTTTGATGTGTGGGGACTCGACTTTATGGGACCTTTCCCACCATCGAAAGGAAACAAATATATACTTGTGGCAGTAGACTACTTGTCTAAATGGGCCGAGGCCGAGGCACTTCCAACGAATGATGGAAGAGTCATGGTAAGATTTTTGAAGAAATTATTCTCTCGTTTTGGCACACCTAAAGCATTAATAAGTGATAGAGGTACCCATTTTTGCAACCATCAACTTGAAAAAATTTTAACAAGATATGGGGTCTATCACCGGGTCTCAACAGCATATCACCCTCAAACAAACGGACAAGCCGAAGTGACTATAAGAGGTTTAAAACGAATACTTGAAAAAACCGTAGGGTTAAATAAAAAGGAATGGGCAGATAAATTAGATGATGCTTTATGGGCTTTTCGAACTGCTTATAAAACAACAATAGGTACAACCCCATATAAGCTAGTCTATGGAAAAAGTTGTCACTTGCCAGTAGAAATTGCACACAAAGCCTACTGGGCAATTAAAAATGTAAACTTAGATTTAGAATTTGCTGGTAAAAATCGATTTTGTCAATTAAATGAACTAGACGAGCTTAGGATTTATGCATACTCAAACTCCGAAATTTATAAGGAAAGAATGAAAAATTTGCATGACAAACATATTAAACCTAATGAATTTCGAGTAGGAGATCTAGTTCTTTTGTTTAATTCACGGCTTCGATTGTTTCCTGGTAAATTAAAGTCTAGGTGGTCAGGACCTTTTTCCATCATCTATATTTTCCCACACGGTGCAGTGGAAATTAAATCTCGAATTGGGCCTCCATTCAAAGTCAATGGCCAACGGCTGAAACTCTATCAAGGATTCATTGAGGATGAAGAGGAGGAGATCTCGCTTCAAACGATCGAAGAATGAAACCATCATCATACCTGGTAAGTTACGAACGATCGGGACAATGTCTAAAGCGGTAAGTTTTCTAACCAAAGCTTATGGGAAACAAGGGCACTCACACGAGCACTAAAAAAAATAAATAAAAATTTTTTTTCAAAAACTTTGCTCAGCACGGGGCCGTGTCCGCTGGACACGGGGTCGTGTCCGCGCTGCAGTCGGGATATATCCCTTTTTCATAACAGTTACAACATTCCACACGCCCCGTTTCCCCGAAAAAGCTCTGGTTCCAGGCGATTTTTTCGCAGATTTTCGACGTCTCCTATCACTCTAACAACATCAAGGTATGATTCTATTACTCTTAGTATTTAGATTAGTTACTTGCATGTAGTTAAAACACCAAAAATTTGGGGAAAAATCTAGGGTTCTTGAAGTTCATCCGGATCGAACCTCAAATTTTTGTTTAGATCTGTTTGCATTTAGTTAGATTAGTGTTAAGGGAAGTAAATACACTTGTATTGTTCATAGATTTGCCCGATTTCTCACAAAAACCCCAAACCCTTGTTCTTGAACCGAAAAAGATAAAATTGAATGGGTAAACGGGTTATTTTGGGAAAAACGGCACTTAGGGTTTCAATTTCGGGGAAAACCGCACCTATTGGACCAAAAATTATCAATTTTTCGAAACCGGGTCGAAATATGGAATTTTTGTGTAACAGACGCCTGGACACGGGGCCGTGTCCGCTGAACACGGGGTCGTGTCCAGCCCACTGTTTGCAGTTTTGTCCGAAAATACTTCTGTTTCGTGCTAACTTTTGGTGTATTCTTTCAGATGGCTAGGAAGTTCACAAGATTTAACGCCAATGAGCTCGATGCTAGGGCTAGATACGAGATACTTCAAACAAGGGCGGAGGAATACCCGAGGCAAGCATGCACGGAACTGTTAACTATGGTGAATCAAATCGACCGTTTCAACAACATTGTCACGGGACCACTAAGAGTCGCTTTAACAACTCGACTTCGTTCTGTCCACGAATGCACTTTGGAATTCTATAGCACCTTCACATTCAACTCAAGGTGCGACCCATTCGACAATGATGGTGTAGCATTCCGATGCGGCGGAACTAGGTATTCGATCTCTATGGCACAATCTGGATCGATTGTCGGGTTGTATGCGGAAGAAGATGCAGGTAACGAGGAAAATACTGGAGGGATGCGAGAGATAGGTGAAAACGATCGCCAAGCCACGTGGGCTCAGATTGGTGAAGGGTATTACAATCCGAGCAGCACTAAGAGTACGAAGTTGAGGGATCTGCTCTACAGATACATCCATAGACTCCTTGGCTACTCTCTTAGTCAAAGACACGATAGCGGTGGCGTCGTTGGGTTAAGAGATTTGGTTGTCCTCCACTGCATCCACAACCGCAGGCCGCTCGATGTTCCGTTCCTCATGCTCCGAAACATGCATCATAACCTCCTTGCTAGTGCACCAACCCCTATCTTCTTTGGGGGATGGGTGTACCGTCTCTTCAGACACTTCACCCGCATACCTAGGTCATTTGAAAGGAGCCCATGGTCGGGTAGGGTCGATATACACATCTGCCGCTCAATGAACCTAATCTATGAGGCTGAAGACGGGACGGTAAGCTTTCAAAGGATGCAAGGTCATGCATGGAACCCGCAAGAAGCACTTATCCTCCACGTTCCGCAACATCATCAGTATCAATACCAGCCCCATGGTGATCCAGGCCAATCCTCCTCCTCAGGAGGCGGTTTTCCTAACTTTCAAAGTTTGCATGATTTGTTGCAGAAAAACCTCATGTGCACCAGGAACACCTACAATATGGCAAGCAACACGTACAACCGGGTTGGGGCGATCGAGAGAAACATATCCGATATCCAAGATGATATTGGAAATATCCGGGAGTACATGGCTGGCCATGGAGGGGATGACGATGATGATGATGATGATGAGGACATGGATTAGGCGGGAGGAGCGGAGGAAGAAACGGTTGGTTGGTGATTCCCCAGGTTAACCTTTTCTAATCTTGAACATTTTGAGGCCTGCGTGCCAAGTGTTGAACAATTTACTTTCCCTAACTTCTTTTATTTTCTGCATTTATTTTTCTTTTAACTTTGACTTGGATGTTGAACTTGGTAAAATTAGGATGTTTGCTATGGTGTGGTATAGTGTTTATTGATTAAGCAGGTACATACGAGGCTTAGAGTACTAAGAATTAGTACTACTAAAGTCGGGACAGGAAAATCGAGGAAAGAAACCTGTTTTTCAACCTTGCAGATTGTCCACACGGGGCCGTGTCCAGCCGACACGCCCCCGTGCCCACTCCCCTGAACCTGGTGTTTGTTTTAATTCTGCAGACCTTGACAGGCACGGGGTCGTGTTCAACCAACACGCCCCCGTGTTCACCTTCTGTAAGTTTTCGTTACTGGTACCTGAGCACGGGGTCGTGTCCACTCAACACGGGGTCGTGCCCAGGTAACCAGTAACATAAAATTTTTGCTTTTTCACACCTTTTACACATTCAATCAACCTAAAAACTTATTTTTGGGACACATTGAGGACAATGTGTAATTTAAGTGTGGGGGGGATGCTAAAACCTTGAATCTTGCAAGTCCTAAATACAAGCCTTACACAAAACTCTATTGGAACCGCTAATCACCCCAAATTTTTTTCAAAATTTTTCATTTTTTTTTTTTACTTGTCTAGGTTTAACTTGGGAATTTCAACTTCTAAAAAGGTTATATTTTTACGAATTTACAACCGATAGCGTTGTGATAAAAAGAACCAACATAAGAAAATTATGAAAAGGCATGACAAGCTTAGTTAAAATTTGATTATATACTTGATCACATAAAAACCCATTCCCACAAAAGTGAGTTTTGAGCCTTTATTGAGCATACAATTACATATCATTAGACTAAATGCTCATTTTTCATTTCTTGTGTGAATAGCCGCTTGGTTCTTACGACTCTAGAACTTGCCATGACGATACATTCCCAGTCCTTACCAACTTAAACCCGAGTAAGTAAATGACAGAGGCATTAGGACTAACCCTTTTTATTTCTACACCATTTTTTTTACCACCTACCCAAAATCCCCCTAGTTAGCCCCTTTGAGCCTAAACCTTTTCATTTCATAACCCAAACCAAACACCCTTTTACCCACCAAAACCTTTTTCATTTTCAACCCTTTGTTTTAGTAACTAGCTTGGTTTTTCGTATGACTTTTCAAAAAAAAAAAATTATATGTGTGTTGATGATGAAGCAAAAAAAAATAAACAAACAAGTTCATCAAAAATAACTTTGTTTGAATAATAGATTCATCAAAATAAAAGTTACAAAAATAAAAAGTCTTACGAAAACCGACGCTTGTTACGCTTTTCGCCATTTTTCTACTAACCACTAACCCAACCACCTACCTTTAACCCAAACCTAACCCTTCACCCACAAAGTCCTCTTGATATTTACAAAGGTATATAAGTTAAAAAGGAGGAGGATTGATTGCTTGGCAAGCTTATGGTAGGAGTAAGTTCCATGCCGCTCTCGAGTGATCCATAAAAATACATTTTCGGCCGAGTGTTGAGTGATCCCCGTGAGTTATGTGAACTTGTATATAAATAGAATTTTAAAGAGGCATGTTATGCCCTAATAAGTAATTTATCTTATGAAAAGTTTTAAATAAATCATGACGAATAGGATTGTAAATAAATAAAAATAAAACTTAATAAAGAATCTTGGAAATCCCGACACTCTATGACAAGCCCAAAAACCTTCTTCTCTACCCATTCCATTTAGGAGTGTAAAGCCACATTATAAAGAGTTTTGCTTGAGGACAAGCAAAGATTCAAGTGTGGGGGTATTTGATGTGTGCAAAATGCAACATATAAATTACATCAATTGTGGCATAAAACTAACCCTTTTTTAGTACTAATGTTGGAAAAAGTGTGCTTTTGTCTTCCTTTTGTATTTTCAGGATTAAATGAGCTCAAATTAACAAAAGAAGCAAAAAGACATCAAAATCTAACATAAATACAAGAAAAGGAACAAGACGTGACATGCCCGACCCCACGACAGCATCTTCCCAAGTAAAACAAGAAGACAGAAGACTGAACTCGCCCCGTGCTCAGCCAGCACGGGGGCGTGCCCAAGTGTCAGCAGAAAAGACAAAGTAGTAGAAGCTTCTATTGCCCACCACGGGGCCGTGCTCAGCGGACACGGGGCCGTGGTCAACTATAAGATTCGCACAATCCAGGCAAATCTTCATAGTACAAAGATTCTTCTGCACACGGGGTCGTGCTCAGCGGACACGGGGGCGTGATCAACTAATAAGACAAACTGCATTAAATGAAGAAAGAGAAGGATGTGGACACGGGGTCGTGCCCACTGGACACGGGGCCGTGCCCGAGCTTCTGTTCAGCCTATAAATAGGAGTGCTTGGCTCAAGCTCAAACCATCCCTTGGCACACCACCTCTCTCACACTTCACCCACCACCCACCACCACCATAACACCATCATCCACCACCATCATCCATTGTCCATCGTAGAGTGTGTGAGTCGTCTCGGGATCCAAGATTGATCGTAAGAGTTCTTGACAATCAAGGTCATGTTTGCCTACGTCTCTTACATCACTTGATGAAGACAAGTGTCTAGTGTAATACTTTTTATTTCTAATCTTTTCGCACTTTTTACTTGGTTTTGTATTAATGACTTTAATAACTAGTTTCTTATGTTGAAGGTGATTCTTCCTTATCGTTTGTCCGTGGTGTCTTGGCATTATTTTACTGTCTATATAAAATAAAAGATTTTCACCATTCATATCTCCACGGTCTATATGGAGGTATGTTGGCTACCTGGTCGGGGGTTAAGGGAACGGTTTGGTAAGAGTCTTGCCATTGTTCAGCGTTTAGAGGTCCTGCAATGGACCTGGGTCAAATTTAGTAGGACCTCCTTCAATACTTAACGGTATTGGATGGCGGGGGTCCAAACTCTTTGATCCCCTCATAAGTTAACTACTATTAATACTATAACCCGGCTATTTAGGACTGTATCCCTGCTGACTCAGACTACTTAGTCGAGGGTAACGTCACCTCCAAAAGAGGGGCCTACCATAATTTGCATTAATAACTTAATTCATTATCTTTCAATAATCTGACCCTTTAGGATTGTATCCTTCCTGACTCAAACTACTGGGTTGAGGGTAACGTCACCTTCAAAAGAGGGGCCTACTACAATAACTAAGATAATCTCTTAAATAAGTGCAAAAGTGCGGAAATAATCAAATGTTACACTATACACGAGTCGGAACCAAGTGATTCATCTTGTCTATCTGTTTTTCTTTTTTATTTTTATTTTCAGCCTTCTAGTTAGTTTTTATTTTTTTTCTTAGTTTAAAACATTTTTCTAAACTTTTTGATTTGATTAGACGTTGAGGATAAATCGGTACTAAAAGCTCTTGTGTCCTTGGACGACCTCGGTATCTATTACCTACACTATACTACGCTCACGATGGGTGCACTTGCCCATATGTGTGTTTAGTGTTAGTAAATATCGTGTTTTATAAATTTAAAATTTGACTAAAAAGTGTTAAAGGGGCTTAAAATATACACCTAATATATATAACACTCGACACCCATCATGGTGTTTAACTCTCTACAGACCTTAAAAGATCTTAGAAGTGACTGGCCCAAGTCTGCACCAAGAAGAGGTCGCACAGACGTTTTTTAATGAAACGTTTTCAGAAAAACAAAGAGTCTGCGCGTGGCAATGTCTGCGCATGGCGCAGACAAAAGAACTTGTGCGGAGCTTTTTAGAAAAAAACAAACACCACCTAAATGATTTACATTTACAAACTGCTATATTTTAACCATCTTATCCTCCAATAATAAGTGATTTACATTTATAAAATACTATATTTTAATCGTCTTATCCTCATATTTTGGTTATTATTATTTTTGTCTTTTTCTAGTGATACAAAAATTAAAGCATTCAACAAAAGAAAAAAAAATATTATCTCTAATGATACAAATTTCAATAAAAGAAAAAAATATTATCTATTTGTCGGGTGCCGTACTCTTGGTTGATCTTTCATTTTTCAAAGGTCAAACTTTGGAAGCATAAATAAGTCGGCAGCTTGTAACTTACTCCAGATATAATTTTGTTGGGCGAAGGGAGTGGTTAAACAGGTGAAATTACCAAAATTTTGTTCTAAACGAATAATCATACATGTATTATGTATATATTTAATTGTTTCTACATGCATCTAAAAAAAATTCACAACGGGTTTGTAAAGAAAGAATAATGTTTATATGAGACCATCTCGTAGAGTTGACAGTAGTGGCGGACACAGAAATTATTTGCTGAAGGTGCGGATGAGGTGTTCAACCATATTTTCAAGTGGTGCGGTCAGGTTTTTTTGGCTAAATTTTTTTTCAAGGGGTGCGGCCGCCCACCTTGGCCAAATGGTGGGTTCGCCCCAGGTTGACAGTTGAGGTGTTCAAGATCATATTATCCCGTTTTCTGATATCCAAAAATTTTGGATAGCGAATATTAATATTTGTATCCTATCCAAATACAGATTCAGATATTTAAACGGATACGCGAACTTATGAGAAAAATCAAAGAATCCGTTTCGTGCATAGATTAAAACTAAACTTATATTCGATTTTCTAAATTTCCAACGTTGAAAACAAAAAAAAATCATTCATAAATACACATCGAATCCGATTATTTATTATTTTTTTACTATATTTCAAACTAAACATAATGCCCATATAATATATATTTAATGTATTTTATTAAGTTTTCGGATCTCTATTAATCCGATTATCCGAACTTTTAAGAAATCAATATCCGAATTTGAAATTTCGGATGATTCGATTTTCGGATATCCTAAATTCGCTTTCGGATCCGATTTTTTATAACACCCATTTTACCCCCACCACAATTATATGCATGCACCAAAAAGTCAATAATAAGCATTATTATTGCAAAAGCCAAGTCTGGCTGTCCCTACCGTTAATTAGTCATTTGATCCCTCAAATTAATAAAAAAAAAAGGATCCAATTGACACTTTCTATCTTGCGCACTCATTTTACCCCCACCACAATTATATGCATGCACAAAAAAGTCATTTGTGCATAAACTATTCCTATTATCTATATATAAATTTGTAGTTTAAGACCCCGTGTGTTACACGGACTGTATAAAGAAAATACTTCTTATAAATCTATTGAAATTATACATAGATGTAGATACTACTATAATCATAATTGATTCCCGTGTTATGATTATTAACATATGAATACGAAAAAATCACATGTCGTTTTATGTAATATATTTTACTTTATATAATATATAATATAATTTATTAAATTATAATATGAAATGATGCATGAAATATGGAAAAAGTTAAATTTCAATATACATTTTTTTTCTTTATTTTTGTTGTATGTAGGAGTTGAAGTCTTGATTATACGACCCCCAAATCTAAGTTTACCTAAAGGCTTTTGCCTTTGCCAAGGGGTCACCAACCTCATTGGTAATTACAATACACAAATAACAAACATATAAACAATTTATAAATCTAAATATTTCTTTGTACATCACATTATTCGTCTTATTTGTAACATTTTTCATCTTTGTCTAATATTAGTAACTTGACTTTGTGTCTTCTTTTTATTCTTGATAGTATCACATACATTATTCATCTTATTTGTAACTACCATCTTATTTGTAACTACCTATTAGCAAAAACTAATTTTTTTACGTACAAACCAACCTTAGATCATGATTGTGTTTGACTTTTATTAATAATCATTTGCTAAACATCAAATTGTTGATTATTTATAAGCTATGCAAACATTTTAAATATGAAAATTGTTTTCAGTTATCATTCAATATTTTATTAAAAAAATAATAATAACAATACAAAGAGGTAATGCTTATTATATTGATTTATTTAAACAGAAAAAATGCAATTTAAACTATTACCATTCTTGAACATAATTAAAAACTTTAATTATTTTATAATTTGAATGCGTAAAATATATATTATAATTTTAGAAGTCAGTTATAATTATATAAGCTACAATTATATATTATATTTTAAAAGGTCATTGTATTTATTAGGGGTCTTAGGAATGCCGACTTAAAAAAGGAAACTGAACTAAGATAGTTATAACGAAATTACATTTATAATTTAGTTACAGAAAGAACTTTATATAAAGGAGAACACAATATCAAAATTAAAGTAAAAAATATCACAAATATAAAAATATTTGGTTAATTTAAAAAAAAAAGGATTGTAACTAAAAAAAGCAATGATACATCAAAATAATCAAAAACATTTTTAATTATTTATTATTTTTAAAAAAATGCGTATGCAATCATTAATTTATTTAGATTAACAATAGAAAGTTTGGTAAAAGAAATAAATGTATATGATCTTAAACAAACTATTGGCTACTATTTGGTGAATTGAAAAATATTATTAATGTCAATAAATCAAACGATATAACTAAACATGTAAAATAACATTGAAGTTTTCATTGGAAATGTTAAAGTAATTTAATATTGAAAATTTTAGGGGATCAACAAATACCTAGTTGAAAATCGATGTAAAATAAGTAATTATATGCAAGCTTCTGCAAGTAATTTTTTAATGAAGAAAATACTCTTACAAAAGATAACAAAGGAAAATTCATATATCTCAAAAAGAATACACATCTCTAATATCTCATGTAAGTAATTTTCTACACACTAAAGAAGAAAATAATATTACAAACCCTTAATATGCTTGCAAACTAAAATGTCAAGATTGATTCTTATGGTCATTGTCATGGATACCGTAATGAGAAGGGCAAGCATGTGAGTTTTGCAAAAAGTACAATTTGGTTAGTTATGTAGAAACATAACGAAAGAAAAAACACAAATAATGAAGCTATACATAATCAATTAAGGTGATTAACACTCATGAAAAAAAGGATCACTATCGATAAACACTCATGTAAAACAACAACCTAATAAAAATATATATCTATACATAACTACACATGGTTTTAGTAATTAACATTCATGAAAAAACAATCATTATCAATGAACACTCATGTAAAGCAACAACCTAATAAAATATGTATCTATACATATCTACGGATACATGATTTCAACATTTGAAGTTCAAATGAATGTATAGAACACCTATGTCAAAGAAAAAGGAATTTAGGTTTTAAACAAACAAAATTAGGATTTAACATACATATTGTTGGTTGATTTTTTTAAATTCAGAGGTAGGGTTATTGGAAAGTGAATATGCAAACGCAATTATGGTGGAGGAAATATTAGGGTTTGTGATTTGCAATCACATTCAAAAGGAAATGGTTTGCACAAAAAGGAAAGTCTGATTTCTATAAAATTTATGAAAAAAGAAGTGGAATAAAGGCCTTATGTTTTCCCTCCTAAAGCAAAAAAAATAAAAATAATAAGGAGTATAACAATGTCACATGGAATTAATGGCTTAAATGAGTGCTAAGTGGTCAAAGTTTGTTTTGCTTTACTATAATGTATAAATACTAATTAAGGTGGAAAGATCATCAATAGTAATGTAAAACGGTTTTTATTTTTTTTTCCTATTTATAACAATATTTTATTTGTTATTTTTATTTTTTAATAACTTCTAAAAAAGTTGAATACGTAGCTATGTTAATACTTTTTAGCGTCATTGCGGTATGAGTTTTGTTGAAAACAGAGTGGTATTCAAGATAGAGTATTTTTTGGATATCATAAGCTATAGCGAGTACTAGTATGGTATTGGTTCCATGATGAACAAAATAGATACCAACCACATATCAGTACTAAAAAGGTCTTATACTAGTATACGTCTTTATGGTTTTCTATCTATGTAAAACACTTGTCAAAATTGTTTTAGACTGGGTTTCTCTTTTGATTGCTATAGCGAGTCTCGGTACTGTGACTAACTGTTGGTACTATGACTAACTGAATCGATACCGAGCGAATTCCCGCCTCATCGCACGGGGAATCCTACTAGTTTTATATGAACCTTAATGGATTACATATATTCATAAACTAGTTGTAGTATCCAACTTGTGCTTTGGCAGAGGTGTTAAAATTTGTAAGGCTCAATTTTGATGATCTGTACACTAGTATTCACCAATTGAAAAAACTAATGTCGAAACGCTGATACAGAAAAAACGCGTTGAAACCAAATCCTGAACTTTATAAAGCATTATATTTTAAAGGTTGTATGAAGAAAACAACTAAAAGAACGAAACCTTGAACAACTTTTAAGGCTTATATGAGCGTGCTTCGATCACTTGTGCATTATCACAAAACTCGATTTACAAATAGGTTTTTAATTTATAAACATGATTTTTTTTTACCATAATACTACACACATATAGGCAAATACACCTATCATACATGCCATATCGTAAGGATGAGACACGATAATGAACCTCCAATAATATTTAGTCTAACTAATAATGATTATGAATTCAATGATAAAAGTAATATAAACAAAATCACTATTAACTAGCTTAGATTAACCAATAGGAAAAAAAGATGCATCTCCTAGGTGTAGAATCCTTTTGACCAATGAATGACTATCCAAAATAACTTACATTATGACTATTGTTCCTTTAAACTAGGCTCTTGCAAGAGTTACTTAGACGAGTTGATATCTAGATCGCTCTAAAACCCGAGGCCTTGCTACTATAAGACTTGCTACAACTAAAAACCAACCAACAACTCCTAAGTTGAAGTGCTAAAGTGGATTACTACCCCGCCACAACCTTAAAATCCTATGATAGAAAGTATTGCTAAACTCTATAGACACAAACCAACAACCTTAAACCAAAAAGCAAGTTAACACCTACTTATGACTTGGAATTTCATAAACATATTAGAGATGAGGTAACACACGCCAATGATTTATCAATCAACCCAACAATGAATCAAAAGACCCTAACAAACTCCTAAACCCTTTTATATTTAATCCTTAGATAGCACACCTAATCAACCAAATTTTATCACTGTATGCATCTATCGCCTACCAGGGTTCAAGCCCTAGAAGAAAGGTTTACAACCTAAAGATAGTATAAATCAATAACCACATGTAAGCCATATAACCAATATAAAAAGGCACAACTAACACATCTTAAACCATCACTAGTGCTCTAGTGGTGGTCACGGGTATTTAAGTTCCACCTTTGGTGGGCCCGGGTGAGTTTTTCGACCTACTGAGTTGTGCTGTTGAGATCATAGGATAGGTAAAATTACCAGCGGACGATTATCAATTAAGAAAAAATAAATAGCGTATGTTTAATCTACACAGTGGCGTCTCTAAGAATTTACGTACCCTTTCGAGCTCGAAAAATGTGCCCATATACTTGAGACTTCACCAATTCTTCCGCTCATTTCCCTTTTTGATGTTTTTGCCGTCCAGATGTTTGTTTAGAAGCCTTTAATGTCTAAAAATAATAATCGATGTTCACTTAAAAAGATACGAGTTCAATCAACAATTAACAATCCCAAAAATTAACAACTTTTAACCGACTAACAATAATCAACAATCATAATCTGATGTTAACAAACAATTAACAATCACAACAATATCATCAAGTATCAGAATCTGATGACAAATAACAATAACAACAATTATCGGACCTTTTAACTTCATGATGAAAACAACCAGCAAATCAAACAGTGAAACAATTACGAACGTATGAAATCAAACATTCAAACAGTGAAACCATTACCGAATTACGCACTGTGCCGTTGAGTTCTGAACTACGATGTTCGTTCTGTCTTCTCACTTATGTGTTGTCGTTCAATGAATCAATGGCAGCCGTGCAATTCCTTCTGTCGTTCGGTGTTTCCAAATCCAATTGCCGTTTAAGTTTCCATGTTTTTATTATTTTTTATGTTTTAAAATCTTATTAGTATTGGGTTGGGTCCAATAAACCTAATGTATTTGGGTTAAATTATAAAACATAAAAAGGTATTTGATAGTGGGCCTCTATATTGGATTTGGTATGTATTTACATTTAAAAAAAAAAATAACATATATATATCAAATTTTTTCTTAAAAATCTCGTGCCCCTCGAAATCGCGGGACTTGTGCGAAAGTCCTCCCCGCACACCATAAGAGCCGGCCTGAATCTACATATCTATTAAAATAAGATTTTTTTGTTACAAGTATAGTGTTCCGTATTAATTTATTTATTTTTCTAAATCAACTTAACTCCCTTCAAAAAAGAGACACAAAGACGCGTCTACGAATAAAGCATATTCATTCGCACACCTTGGAACTACTGTGAGCTGCCATACGTAGGGTCTGACGTCTCATATCCATATGGAATTAATTATACTTGGTACCCACTCCTATTGCTATAAATAGGATTGAATCACTCCTTCATTTCATCATTCAATCAGTACAAGAAGATATTAAATTTAAAACAAAGTTCGATCGAAAATGGCAAGCAGAGTACCAAGAAGGCATTTGGGTTCACAGGGTTTAGAGGTCTCAGCTCTGGGTTTAGGCTGCATGGGCATGTCCACTTTGTACGGGACGCCTAAACCTGAACCCGACATGATCAAGCTCATCCACCACGCCATTAACGCTGGTGTTACCCTCCTCGACACATCTGATGTCTACGGCCCCAAAACCAACGAAATCCTTATTGGCAAGGCCTTGAAAGGGGGGATGAGGGACAAGGTGCAGCTCGCTACCAAATTTGGGATCAAACACGACGGTTCGTGGCAGGTCCTAGGCGATCCCGCCTATGTCAGGGCTGCTTGTGAAGCTAGCCTCAAGCGACTTGAGGTCGATTGCATTGATCTCTATTATCAGCATAGGATTGATACTAGTGTGCCCATCGAAATCACGGTTAGTCTTATATGATCCTTGTTTTGTTACATAAATAATGTATATATCAATGTTTTTATCCGTGTTACTTTACTTTAAAAATGTAGTCAACTAGGTGATTGCCCCCGCACGCGTTGCGGGGCGGTGGCCGAATAATTCTCAATCAATTAAAAAAACACCACTATACTTTTGTCAGTAAAAAAACTAAAACGATGACAAGACCGTTTTTTTCGGCTCAGGGTAAAACTGTAATTTTTCAGGACTAATGAGCGAGTGTTAGGCAGCTCCTTGACACGGAAAAAAATTAAATCGAGTCAACCAATTAAAAAAAAGTTTTCTACTTTTGCGAAAAAAAACTAAAACGATGGGAAAACGTAATTTTGAACTGAGGGCGAAATCAGAATTTTTATTCAGGGATAAAATCGTAAATTAAATTGACCAACGGGGGGTGTCAGGCAGCTGCCGACATTACTGTAATTTTACACTCGGGGAAAATTGTAATTTAACCAGGAAAACAAACAAAAACGATGGAGAAAATGTAAATTTAATTTGAGGGTAAAATCGTAACATGACTATGAGGGAAAAAAACTAATGGGAAAACTGTAAATTTAAACGGGGAAAAATCGTAATTTTGAACCGAGGGTAAAATTGAATTTTTTTTCTGGGTGCAAAAGCGTAAATTTATTTTTAAGTCGGGGTAGAAACATAACTTTGAACTGATGGCAAAATCATAATTATAAGGGGAAAAAACTAATGGCAAAACTGTAAATTTAAACGGGGCGAAGTCGTAATTTTGAACCCAGGGCAAAATTGAAATATTTAGATGGGAGCAAAAGCGTAATTTTATTTTTAAGTGGGGGCAAAAAAATAGTCTTACACTGATGGCAAATTCGTAATTTTAAAGCGGGATAAAATCGAAATTTTGTTGGGCCAATAAGGGAGTGTCAGGCAGCTGCCTGGCACTATTACCTCCACCGCCCATTTCACCCAATAGGTGAAAACAACTATTGACGCCAATTGGATTACCCAGGGCAAAATTGAAATTTTCAGATTTGAGCAAAAGCGTAAATTTAATTTTAAGTGGAGGTAAAAACATAATTTTACACTGATAGCAAAATCGTAATTTTAAAACGGGAAAAAATCGTAAAATTGTTGAGCCAATAGGGGAGTGCCAGGCAGCTGCCTGACATTATTACCCTAGCCGCCCTTTTCACCCAATAGGTGAAAATAACTATTGCCGCCCTTTGAAAATGTATATGTTGAAAATGTTTGGTAAAAGATCACCATAAGAATTTTAAGAAACAAGTGGCTAGCTACGTAGTTTAATAATTTAAGTGTTCGTAATTATTGCTAGGATGCTAATTTTTATCTTCTAGTGATACGTGTTGGCGGTGTGTTATAAATATATAGTATAATTATATATCATAAAATTATTTTATAATACGAATATTTTTAAAAAATTAACTTGTTCACATCTATCTTTTTGTTACGTTTTTCATAGGTATGTGTGAACAAGGTTGTGTGTGTGTGTTTTTTTTCAAGAATGACCAATCATACATGACCACTTGTCCAAATGTTTGTATTTAAACCAAAACTGTATTTAGAGGGGAAATAGAAATATATGTTTTTGGCGTATAAGATGGGCTAGCTTTTGATGTCTTTTTGTTGTTAATAATAGATGGGTGAACTAAAGAAGCTAGTGGAAGAAGGTAAAATTAAATATGTTGGATTATCAGAGGCATCAGCAGCGACCATCAGAAGAGCCCACGCCGTGCATCCAGTTACTGCCGTACAACTAGAATGGTCATTGCAATCAAGAGATGTTGAAGAAGAAATTATTCCTACATGCAGGTCTGATATCGTCTTTTTTCTTCTTCTTTTTTTCCTTCTTTTCTTGTGGTATAACTTATGAAGTATCTAAACTTGCAGAGAACTTGGGATTGGGATTGTCGCATATAGTCCTCTAGGACGAGGTTTTTTCTCACATGGTCCAAAGATGTTGGAGAAGTTGGAAGAAAATGACGCCCGTAAGGTATGTTGTCTACAATTTTTTTTGTGTTATTTTCCAATATCGTTTGGTTCCCTCCATTTCTAGATTACCCTCGGTAATTTTTGTAAGAAATTTCCCCTTACATGGTGTAAGCTATATGATGTTTCGTTTAAATGCCATACATGTGGGAATTAACACAAAGTTTGAATCTATTAATATTTTGTAGCACTTGCCAAGGTTGCAACCTGAGAATCTTGAACACAACAAGATCATGTATGAGAGGATTAATGAACTAGCAACAAAGAAAGGGTGCACAACTTCACAACTAGCATTGGCTTGGGTTCTCCACCAAGGAAATGATGTTGTGCCCATCCCAGGAACCACCAAGATTGAAAATTTTGAACACAACATCGGAGCATTATCTGTTAAGCTAACAGCAGAAGATATGGCTGAACTTGAATCCATCGCATCACCTGATTCAATCAAGGGTGATCGGTATGGTGCTTTTGTTAAAACATACAAGGACTCAGAGACTCCTCCTTTGTCGTCATGGAAAGCTTAATCAACGATACGACTGTTTTCTTTATCCGCGTGCTGCTATACCCATAATATCATATTTGTTTTCCTTAAGAACTATGTTTTTTCTATAATAAACGTCTACTTTACTATTGCATGTAATTTTGAGAAGAATAAATAAAGGTAGTTTTTTGTTTAGAGTCCATGCTTGATCGGGTTTTTGATGTACATGTGGCTGGTACCGTTTTCGACGGTTACTTGAACACTCGTCGTAATTGATTTTGCGAATGAAATTTATATAAAAAAGAATTTAGAAACCGAAGTTTTCCAATAAAAGAATTAGCACTTGTAGTTTTCCTATAATATTAACGACTAATTTAGAGAACTGTGGTATTATCGACATAAAATTCTAGTCGGAAAAAGTCATTGAAGAATTACCAACGATTATGGTTTAATGTGCATGTTAATAAAAAAAGTTAATTCAAAGAAGATCCGCCAGAACTTTACAGCTGTCTAATTGTCCGAGTTAGCCTTTTCATGTATTCTTCCTGATCAATTGTTGTTTTCCAGACTGTTTCCAAAAAAAAAAAAACACAATTCCTAACAAATAGATTTTTCTTCTTACACATATTTTCCGTTTTCAAATTTGTAACTCTAGTGATCATTTGTGTTCTTGCTTTACTAACAAGAATGTATATACATCACGCTAGGTGCTCTAGTAAGATCATAAGCATTTCTAAAAGATTTTAAACTTGTCAAGTGTTCTAGGGAGTCTGCTAGTCAAATTAATAGACTCAATTGGAGCTCTTTAGCCAAAGTATAAGGCTCACATTTTTAGTTTTCTCATGTTAGCGTATTAGACCACCCGTAGTGGGCGTCATTTTTTTCAAAATTGACCCTCAAAAACGCCCGATTCCGCCTTCTACCCCCCCCCCTCGGCATTTTCAGGCGTGTTTGGGCCTGAAATTCGTTTTGGCATATTTTGAAACATGCTGAACGAGCAATTGTTGGACCAATGGGAACGAGGTGCAACGGCTAGATGTCAACGGCTATATTTTATTTTTTTTATTTTTTAACCTCTCACCCATATATATATATACACACTTCTACAATTTTACAAACCAAAACTCTCATACATTCTCATACAATACTACCATTTTATATAAAAAAAAATGGATTCCCCTAGTTCCTCGTCCATGGTGAATCATTACTATAGAGAGTTTTTTTGCGGATGACAGTGAATCCACCGATGAGGAGGTTGAGCAAGAGGCGGTTACGAGTGCTTGTCAACTAGCGGTGAGATATTCACCGGTGCCAGCGAGCCCGGTCATCTCGGTTGAATCGGTAAATGGGGTAGACGATCAACTCGAAGAAGGGGAACTCCGGGAAAACCAAGATGACCAGCTAACCGGAGAAGACTAGAATGGGGTTGCCGGAAGTTCGGAAGATGAACCAGCACCGGTGGGTGGTTTGCATGGGGTTCTCCAAGATCTGAATTCTATCCACGAGAATACCGATTTCGGGTTAAACATGGAACACCGTCTCGAACAGTTAACTGACCGGATTTGGGGTGATTCATGTCCGATCAGGAGTACCAAGTATTGACGAGGTTTCTGTTATTTAACACGTTATCAAAACGTCTCGATAAAACGACAAACAATCAAAACAACCAAGTGTAAGAAGAAACGGAACGACCAGGACGGAATGCCGTCCAATCGGACTACCGTCTGATCGGACTGTCTTCCGATCGGGTTGTCACCCGATCGACTTGCACCTTGGGTCCCACACTTAACTATTTTTCCAACATTTGAAGTCTGAACGTTGAACGAATTGTTATCCGATCGGACTACCAACCGAACGGATTACCACTCGAGCATGTAACATTTAAACTTCAACACTTCAATAATTTTCAACATGATTCAATATCAACGGATTGCCACCCGAACGGACTACCATCCGATCGAGTGACAAACTGCTGTGAATTTATTCTCACTAAAGTATTCAACCAATCGGGTTGTCGTCCGATCGACCGACCTGAAAGGTAGAGATACTTCTGTGTTTTCAAATGCTACAACAAAAACTTCAAGAGTCAAACCATCATACACAAACACATCCTTCCCAAAGGAAGAAACAATCCACTCAAAGGGTCACCCGATCGGATGACCATCCGAGCGGACTGTCACTCGAACGACCGGCTGTCTGATCGGACTACCATCCGATCGAACTGCTGACCGACCCACTAACACTTGTATTGTTTTACGCGTCGCTTATCGTTATGCTATCGTTCTGATCAGGCTAACCTTACTCTCTAGCACTCCCTTCAATCCATCAACCACTGTGAGTATACTCGATCCCTTTTTGCTTTACGCACTTTTGGGTGTTACATACGTTACTTATCCTAAATCACATCAAACACACTACGCAAAACTTTAATCGCTAACCAACTACCGCATGTTATACGTGACTTAATGAATGCTTGTTTGTTATGTTTACACATGGAATGCTGTCTACCTGCCTTAGCAACGATAGTACTATAGTTTGGACTCAGCACCTGTTCACTCAGGGGTTGTTAAGGAAAATTAGTTACATGGCTCACAGTGGTGAGTGTGTATCGCGAACTGCCTTGGGCAGTCAACCCGCAGTCATTGGTATCGATAGGTTCATGTCGATAACTAACATGCCTCATTTTACACTGTGTACGTGCTGGTTATGCGTAATCGATTTCGAACTCTATTATGTCTATTAAACTTGTATGCATACCTTTACACTATGTGTATTGACTTTTACTTTAACGTATGTGACAGGTGCTTAGGATGCTTATTTGCTTACTTTGCTGTCAAATCGAGGCTAGGAAAGACCTAGGTCAACAATAAACAAGTGTCTGTAATAAAAATCTGAGTTGTCGGAACAGAACAATTTGACTAGATCTTTTCTGTAATAATTGTATTATCTTTTATGAGATGGTATGGGACGTGTTGCTTTAAATAATTGGTAATTATAGTTGTTATGGAAACTTCTAGACAATCTGTTTCGCTCAGTGCCATGCCCCGATGTTTCCGCCATCGGTTGGGGTGTGACAAATTGGTATCAGAGTCATAACTATAGGGAATTAGGCAAGACTCGACCTAGTCCGGGTCGATGTCTTAGAAATGACCTAGTCTATAGTTAGGAACCAATAGACCAACTTGTGCATATCCGGTAGGGATTATGTACGAGCTTACTGCTATTTCTCGCTATTCTCATCTACGTTACACTATCACTGCACTTTAGTTTTCAAAGAATGAACAAGCGATTAGGCAGAGATTAGGTGTGAAAACCGCAAACTCTCGACCAAATTGCTTGTTCGCCTCGCATTTTCATCTATAAACACGAGAAATTTACGTTGAACCAAGAGTGAAATCCATACTTTGACGCATAATTCTCTTTTATTTTATCAAAACAGGAACAAAGTTGTTAAGTCAGGGGTGAAACCCGAACCTCGACGACTTGTTCCGATCTCTATTTTGTTTTTACAAAACTCTCACCAAAGTCTCGACGGACTCCAACGACTTGAAGTCACGATATGACTGAAAGGATGCGTGCCGAGCTCAAGATTCGAGGCAAAAGCACAGTCCTGAAGGTCAAAGTGTGTACAACAAGTCCTTGAGAATAGTCGAATCACTATTGGTTAGTCAACGTCTATATAGCCGTAGACGATCTATTTCTTGATTTTTATGTGTTTCGATTCTGAGCTCGCTACTGCCGACTCTGATGTGTGTCGTTTTATGAGAATTTTATGTGTTTTTATGTGGTTTATGCTTATTTGTTAGCGTTTTGAGGTACTACTGGTTTTGATCTAACGCCTTTTTTGCTTCCGCTAAACACACAACACACTGCACAACCGCTGACAAATCGCTACTACCATGAGGAACCACCGTACGTTTTGTCGATCGCTATATTATTCGATTATACTATACTATTCTCTGTGTTATTCAACCGCTATTTTCGAACGATCACGAACCTTGAATGATAGGTTTCTATATTCTGACTGCCTCTCGTGATTATGTGCTTCTGTGCTTTTGTGATTCTGTGCCATACGTGCTTATGTGCTTCTGTGCTTATGTGAATATGTGACTATTTGCCTATGTGTTTATGTGATACATGTTTCACTGTGTTCTTGAGCTTTAGTAGTATTAGGCTTGTGAGGAGAGATTCGATTATATCATGTTGAGTCCTGTGGCGATGTCTGTTGCAGACAATGTCGTCATCTGGATCTCGCGCTACCCGAGATGCTCGCCGAAAGCAAGCAGACAAACACCTTGCTGCCATGATAACCAAGCAAATGGCAAAGGTTGTACCCCAAGTCGTCAGTGAACTGTACGAAAACATGAGCAAATCGTCTGAAGAATCCAGGACCGAGACTCCTAAAGCTGCTTTCAGCTTCAAACAGTTCAAGGCATGTGGACCGAAAGAGTTCACCGGCGAAGAAGGCCCTACGAATTTGTTTCAATGGTTTGGCTCAATCGAAGTCACCCTGCGACAGAGCGGATGTCCTGATAATCTCCGCACACTGAACGCAACCGGCGTCTTCCAGTCCCGCGCTCTAGACTGGTGGACGGCCGAAAGAAACAAGCGCCGAAATGATGCAGCCTATGGTTTGTCATGGGACGAGTTGAAGAACGTTATGCTCGAGGAGTTATGCCCTCCCCATGAGCGCCAGAAGCTAGAGGATGAGTTCTGGCACATTAAGCAGAAAGAAGGTGACAACGCTGCCATGACTGCTCGCTTCAAGCAGCTCAGCATTATCTGTCCCGATCAAGTGAAGACGCCCGAGATGACAATCAAGAAGTACATTCGAGTGCTGCCAGACTGTGTTGCAGATTTTGTGCATGTCGCAAAGCCATCAACAATCGAAGAAACTTACTTGCTTGCCGCTGAAATCAACGACAAGCGAGTAAAAGCTGGTTTTTGGGATAAAGCTTCGAAGAATCTACACCAAGCCACCGCCGTACCACCCACTGAAACCGCTGCCTCTCAATCATCGAAAGCCTCTCGCCGCAAGAAGAAGAACAACAATAGCAGATCTAGCAACAAGAACTGTGCTGTCACTACCACTGCTGCTCCACTCCAAGCCGTACCGGCCCAGCAGCAATCACAGCACCAACCAGCTCAAGTTATCTATGCACCGCCTGCAAAGCGTGCATACACTGGTCGCTACCCTGCCTGCCCAACATGTACCTATCATCACCCGGTGGGTATTGCTTGCCGATTTTGTGTACACTGCAACATGTACGGCCACTTTACCGCCAACTGCCGTACTGGTCCCTGTCAAGCACCAGCTCAAGCCACTACTCATCAAGCTCTACTTCCAGCCCCACAAGGCCAACAAGCGGCTCAGGCACCCGCGGTCAACGCCAGAGTCTGCTTCGCGTGTGGTGATCCCAACCACTTCGCGAACATGTGCCCGAACAGGGTTGTGAAACAAGAGCCCCAGCAGCAACAGCCTCAACAGCAACAGCAACAAGCCGCCCGCACCAGAACCTTCAACATCAATGTGCGCCAAGCCCAGGCTGACAACAATGTGGTCAGTGCTACGTTCCTTGTGAATGGTATTTATGCTTCATGTTTGTTTGATACTGGAGCCGATAACTGTTTTGTGTCGTTCGAATTCGAGAAGCTCCTTAGTCGTAAGCGCTCTCAACTCCCCTCGACGTTCGATGTTGAAATCGCCACCAGAAGAACTGTCACCGTTAATTCTGTTCTTCGTGATTGTACTCTTGAACTCAACAATCACATTTTCCCAATCGACCTTATTCCGATGCAACTTGGAAGTTTTGACATCATAGTAGGCATGGACTTTCTTCGCGAAAACCATGCTGAAGTTGTGTCCTTCGATAAGATGATTAGATTCTCGCTCGCGAATGGTGATGTATTGTGCGTTTATGGCGAAACTGCTTCGAAAGGTCTTAAACTCATGCCATGTGTCCAAGCTAGCAAGTATCTCCGCAGGGAATACAGAGCTTTCTTGGCTAACATTGTAGTAGCGGAGAAGGAAAAGAAAGGAATGACAGAAGTGAAAGATGTTCCTGTGGTTCGTGAATTTCCTCATGTGTTTCCTGATCTTCCTGGATTACCGCCAAGTCATGATATCGACTTCCGTATCAACCTCATTCCTGGAGCAAACCCTATTGCTAAAGCTCCTTACCGACTCGCTCCATCCGAAATGCGTGAACTCTCGAGTCAGCTCCAGGAAGTACTTGATAAAGGCTTCATTCGCCCGAGCACCTTCCCATGGGGCGCACCAGTCCTTTTCGTCAAAAAGAAGGATGGGTCGTTTCGGATGTGCATCGACTATCGGGAATTGAATAAATTGATAATCAAGAATCGCTATCCCCTGCCCCGCATCGACGATTTGTTTGATCAGCTACAAGGTGCTACGTATTTCTCGAAGATCGATCTACGCTCAGGCTATCACCAGTTACGCATTCAAGAGGAAGACATACCCAAAACCGCTTTTCACACTCGATACGGCCACTATGAGTTCGTTGTTATGCCTTTTAGTTTAACCAACGCACCCGCGGTTTTCATGGATCTGATGAATCGCGTGTGTAAACCTTATCTCGACCGCTTCGTCATCGTGTTCATCGATGATGTCTTGATCTATTCAAAGTCGAAAGCCGAACACGCGTGATGTGTGCAAAATGCAATATATAAATTTCATCAAATAAGGCATAAAACTAACCTTTTTTTAGTACTAATGTTGGAAAAAGTGTGCTTTTGTCTTCCTTTTGTATTTTCAGGATTAAATGAGCTCAAATGAACAAAAGAAGCAAAAAGGCAGCTAAATCTAACAAAAATACAAGAAGAGGGATAAACGTGGCATGCCCGACCCCCCGACAGCATCTTCCCAAGCAAAACAAGAAGACAGAAGGCTGAACACGCCCCGTGCTCAGTGAGCACGGGGGCGTGCCCAAGTGTCTGCAGAAAAGACAAAGTTGTAGAAGCTTCTATCACCCACCACGGGGGCGTGTCCAGCGGACACGGGGCCGTGGTCAACTCTAAGATTCGCAGTATCTGAGAAAATCTTGATAGTACAGATACGCTTCTGCACACGGGGTCGTGCCCAGCGGACACGGGGGCGTGGTCAACTAATGCAGACAAACTGCAATTAATGAAGAAAGAGAAGGAAGATGGACACGGGGCCGTGCCCGAGCTGCTGTTCAGGCTATAAATAGGGGTGCTTGGCTCATTTGCAAACCATCCCTTGGCACACCACCTCTCTCACACTTCACCCACCCTCCACCACCATCACAACCCACATCCACCACCATCATCCATCATCCATCATAGAGTGTGTGTAGTAGTCTCGGGATCCAAGATTGATCGTAAGAGTTCTTGACAATCAAAGGCCATGTTTGCCTAAGTCTCTTACATCACTTGGTGAAGACAAGTGTCTAGTGTAATACTTTTTATTTTTAATCTTTTCGCACTTTTTATTTGGTTATGTATTAATGACTTTAATAACTAGTTTCTTATGTTGAAGGTGATTCTTCCTTATCGTTTGTCCGTGGTGTCTTGGCATTATTTTACTGTCTATATAAAATAAAATATTTTCACCATTCATATCTCCACGGTCTATATGGAGATATGTTGGCTACCTGGTCGGGGGTTAAGGGAACGGTTTGGTAAGAGTCTTGCCTTGTTCAGTGTATAGATCTTGCAAGGACCTGGGTCAAATTTAGTAGGACCTCCTTCAATACCCACTGGTATTGGATGGCGGGGGTCCAAACTCTTTGATCCCCTCATATGTAAGCTACTATTAATACTTTAACTCGGCTACTTAGGACTGTATCCTTGCTAACTTAGACTACTTAGCCGAGGGTAACGTCACCTTCAAAAGAGGGGCCTACAACATTATGCACTAATAACTTACTTAATTATCTTTCAATAATCCGACCCTTTAGGATTGTATCCTTGCTGACTCAAACTACTGGGTTGAGGGTAACGTCACCTTCAAAAGAGGGGCCTACTACAATAACTAAGATAATCTCTTAAAAAGTGCAAAAGTGCGGAAATAATCAAAGGTTACACTACACACGAGTCGGATCCAATTGATTCATCTTGTCTATCTGTTTTTATTTTTATTTTATTTTTCAGCATTTTAGTTAGTTTTATTTTTCTAGTTTAAAACCTTTTTCTAAACTTTTGATTTGATTAGACGTTGAGGATAAACCGGTACTAAAAGCTCTTTTGTCCTTGGACGACCTCGGTATCTTACCAACACTATACTACGCTCACGATGGGTGCACTTGCCCATATGTGTGTTTAGTGTTAGTAAATATCGTGTTTTATAAATTTAAAACTTGGCTAAAAAGTGTAAAAAGGGCTTAAAATATATATTAAAAACCATACACACTCGACACGCATCAAGTTTTTGGCGTCGTTGCCGGGGACACAAGGATTTTAAGAAAGCTTAAAATCGACGGCCTAATCAGTTTTTCAAAACCTTTTCAAAACGAACGCACATTTTTCTGCATTTTAGTTTAGTTTTGCATTTACAGTAGGTTGAACACGGGCCGTGCTGCATATTTTTCATAAAAACACCCAGATACAGAGCCTGAACACGGGGCCGTGCTCACTGAACACGCCCCGTGCTCAACGAAATCAGTAACCTTAATTAAAACGCCCAGATACAGATTCTGTACATGGGGCCGTGTCCAGCCTCTATTTCCGTTTTTATTTTTGTTTTCTGATCTCGAGACTTTGTTGTGGTCTGCTGAGTGATTCTCATGGATCAATACTCAGGAGGTTACAACTACACCTATGAGGAGGATGATTATAGGGAAGACTATTGCACTAATTGTGGTAACCCGCACTCGGTTCAATATTGTGACTTATTTTAACCATCCACTTCATACACCTACTATGAGGAGCCCATGTACGAGCCATCAACTTCATACACATCCTATGAAGACCAAAGGTATGAATCTCCTCCTCCCTCATACTCATATTTTGAAGAACCAAGTTATGAACCTTCATACTCATACTTTGAGGAACCAAGATATGAGCCTCCACCTTCATATGCTTATTATGAGGAACCATGGCGTGAACAACCCACCTCATATGAGTATTATGAAGAACAAAATTACGACCCTTATCCATCATATACTTACAATGAAGAACAATGGTGTGAACCATCTACTTCATATGGGTATTATGAGGAACAAAGGATCGAACAACCGGATTTAAGCTTTGAGGATCCCGATCCTTATTCTATCACCGACATAACCGATAAGATAATAGAACACATTAAAACTATCGAACGTTGCATATTGGAATCTCGTGCAAGGGAAGAGGAGTCCCGCGCAAGAGAAGAATTAAATAAAAAAGAGATAGTTGAAAATGTAGAAATGGAAGAACAAATAAGTGAAAAACCGACACATGAGTTAAACAACGAAAAAGGTGAGTCCGACAACGTTAAAATTCAAGAAGAGTCTAATTTTGAAAAAATTAATCTCTTGTCACCTTCTTTCGAAAATCATTGTTTAGTACCCTCATGCTAAGTTTTTAAAAGAGTTAAACACTAACACTAAAATTGACGAAACGGTAAGCATTAAGTTAACTAATGATCAAACCTCGCTAATAAAAGAAGACCCATTTGAAATCAACATTATACTGGTTCCATGTTTTTTTCAAAATTCATTTATTAGTAATGTCACAATTGATAAAGATCTTTGCGTTAACATAATGCCCAACTACATTTTCGAAAAATTAAGTATTAGTGATTTTTCCCCACTTCAAATACCCATTTTTCTATCCAATCGGAAAATAATAAAATCAATCGGTACAGTTGAGGATGTCTTGGTTCAAACAAATCAAATGGTAATCCCAACCGACTTTGTCATCCTCGATGACGCTCCTCTAGTGTTGGGACGACCTTTTGTAAAAACCCACGAAGCTTTGAAAAACCGAAAGTACAACAATCTATCTATTCAATTAGGGGCATTTAAAAGAAGTGTCGATCTTGAGCGGTCAATGAAATATCCATTCTGCAATAATGACCCCCTAATTGAAGATGAAGATGAACCACCCGATACAAGCGAAGAAATTGACCACTTTGTTGAAGAAGAGGTCGCTATAGAACAAACTTTCAAAGTTCTTGATCAAAATGAGCAACCAAATAAGCAGTCTCCTAAAGACCCACCTCTTGAGCTCAAAGAACTTCCGAAAGGATTGGAATATGCTTTTCTAGAAAAAGATGGTAAATCATCTGTAATTATTTCGTCTAACTTAACTAGCTTAGAAAAAGAGAAATTAATTAATCTTTTGAAAAAACACAAAAATGCGATCGCTTGGAAGCTTGTGGACATTAAAGGAATAAGTCCTTCCATGTGCACGCACAAAATTTTAATGAACGATGACTACAAATCGGTAATACAACCACAACGTCGAGTAAATCCAAATGTTCAAGAAATGGTTAAAAACGAGGTCATCAAATTACTTGACGCCGAACTTATCTACCCTATCTCCGATAGTCCTTGGGTAAGTCCCGTCCAAGTAGTTCCAGAGAAAGGAGGTATGACGGTAATAACTAATGAAAAGAATGAATTAATACCAACGAGAACCGTCACAGGATGGAGAGTATGTATAGATTATAGACGATTAAATGAAGCAACAAGGAAAGATCACTTTCCTTTGCCCTTCATTGATCAAATGTTAGAAAGATTATCCGGTCATAAATTTTATTGTTTCTTGGATGGTTTTTCAGGTTACTTTCAAATCCTGATAGCACCCGAAGACCAAGAAAAGACAACCTTCACATGTCCTTATGGAACTTTTGCTTATCGACGCATGCCATTTGGTCTATGTAATGCCCCCGCAACATTCCAACGTTGCATGGTAGCCATCTTCCATGACATGATAGAAAAGACAATGGAAGTCTTCATAGACGACTTTTCTATCTTTGGGGATTCATACGACAAATGCCTCGATAACCTTGAACGAATGCTATCCCGATGTGAGGAAACTAACCTCGCCCTTTGTAACATTCCTATTTTTATATAAGAATTATAGGTTTGGTTAAATTTATTAACCACTAGTAACTAGTAACTAGAAACTAGTTTATTTTTAATATAAATATTCAACATAAATAGTTTTTAACACTATATTATATAGTTGGTTGAAATATTATATTAATTAATTGGCCTGTATATAGGTGACCTTTCTAAATAAAATAAAAGTATATAAAAACTCATATAAATTAGACGGGTAGATTACGGGTAAGTTTACTATTAGAAATATGAAGTTCTTAGACGGGCCTAGGAACCGTTTAATTATTAAATGATAAAAATACATGATATTTGAACCTACTCTGTTTTTAATAAAACTTGGTTCAAAATCTAGACAAAAATATTCTCGTTCTAATGATATACTCATTATTTTGTAAAACGTCATATTTTAGAAGTTATACGCGCCAAATAAGTAAAGCAGTTGAATTAATTATAATATATAAATTAATAAAATAATAATAATAAAAATAAAAACTTAAAAATCACGTATGAAATAAATAATAATAATAATAATAATAATAATAATAATAATAAAATCAATTAATCTAGATATTATGTATATGTATGCATATGAAAAGATAGTCATCAAAAGTACGTGTCATCAAGATAACTAAAAAGGAAAAAAATAATAATTTAATTACTGAAATGAAATATCAATTGGACGTGTGGTGGTAGATGTGGAGGCTTACTTCACCTCAAAGGAATCTTAAAATTTCACTATAAATAGGTCTTTCAGTATAACAATTGCCCATTCCTTTTTCTATTCTAGATATCGCCATCTTTATTATATATATATTCTTTTCTATTTTATTAATAATAATAATAAAGCCCTGCCCCGTTTTAAGTGTTTTAACTCCCGATCACCGCTACCCTTTCCGATTGATCTGAGCCCCATAAAAGATGTCAAGGCTTTACCTGACTAAGTTCGTTGGGGTTCTGTCTCGTGACATAGGGATAAGGTTGAATTAGGGGTACTATACTTAACGCGAGTATAAATATATATATATTTTTAAAATAGCTCAGAAGTTATACCCAAAATTTATACCAGGAGGCTTTCTAGTTGAACCCTAAAGTTACAAAGTGGGTCCATTCTCTTTTCTCACTATTTTATTCCTTTTTTCTTTGTAATATAATTATAGTAAAAAATGTCCCAAATCAAACCATAAGTAAAAACTCGGACCCCTGAAACCCCAATCCATATAAAAAATCATGAAATCAAGAATTGTGGTCCTCTCGCGGGCCGCGTAAAGAATAGGCGGAAGGTCACGCGGGCCGCGACAGCTTGTAGGTCTCCGGATATGCATGAAGGCCACGTGTCGTCACACGTGTCGCGACCACCGGTGACTCAGCAACCTCCGATCTGATCCACACTCCCACGCGGGCCGCGTAAAGGTTGGCCGGGAGTTCACGCGGGCCGCGACAAGCTTGAATTTCACTTATAAATAGCCTAGCTCAGGAGCTTTCATTCTGTGTCGAAATCAAAACTCAAAAACGTATTCCCACTGCTCAAAATCACAAATTAGCATAACGGGGTGCTGCTACGATACAGGGTATTAACTCGATCGCTGCTACGATTCAATTACCGATCGATTGAAACTATCCGATGAATGTTTAAGTGCTGCTCAAACTTGGGTTATGCTTTGTCATTCGTCGTTAATTCGATGGATGTTTAAGTATTGCACTTTGTCATTCGTTGTGAAGGTTTTAATCTCGTGAGTTGTTGTAAAAGTTGGATTAAAGTTACTTACCTAGTTTCATGTGCATTGTTAATTAAACTAGGTATCAAGGTTAATCAATAGGCTAAGCTCTGCATGTATAAATCTGCAATATATTAAGGCTTATCTGTAGGCTAAACTTTGCCCGTATGAATATGCAATGCGAGTCATTCTCTTTTTATCAAATTAGATTTCAAAATCATGTTTACTTTCAAAGTTATAATTACAGGGATTAAGTCTTTGTAGTCATCAAATTACAGCCGGTATGTGGGGTTTGTATACAATACTTGATAACCGTCACCATTGAACAACGGGTTAGCCAAGGGGTGATATGACCATAATCACAGACACCATTGGACAACGAGATAGCCAATAGGTGGTAGAGTGATAAATACCGTGGGTAGATGGTTGATATGTATAAACATTGTAATCGCTCTTAATACTGTAACTTATAAACAATGTTTTCTAGTTATACTTTGCAGTGATTAAGTCTTTGCCAATCTTAAAGAAGCAAATGTAAAAACTCTTAATGCTGTGAATTATAACAAATATGTTTTATCAAAAATGAATGAACTCACCAGTATTTCCTGCTGACAAAACCTTTTTAAAACACGTTTCAGGTAATTACAGTAGATCGAAATAAGAGTTGGGTACGACACTGAAGAGCTTCAAGAAGTGGCTTATTTTATTAATTAAATCAAATTAAGAAATATTGTTTTATGTAATTGGGTTTATCCCTTATTAAAGCTACCTTTGTAAAACATGGGTTTATCCCATCTATTTAATAAATAAAATCCGGTGTTTTCTAAACTCTGATATTTTTCCTAACTCACGGTCCTGATGAAATTTCCGCTGCAATGTTTTCCTAAATAACCACCGGTACCACTTGGCTGCTCGCGGCTCCCGATTCCGTCCAGGGTGGGGTCGGGGGTCGTGACAGAAGGTGGTATCAGAGCCACTGATTTAAGCCTATAGGTGTTGTGATAATCATACCTATGCTTATATAAAAAGAGTTAGGAAATTACTATTAACTGGTAGCACACATGATAGCATTTAGACTTGAACTTAAGAAAAGATGCCTTAGTATAAGCTTCAAGATAAGCTATTTACTTATATAAATAAAGTGTGATAGGTTTTGGTATGCCTTGAGAATAATAACTAAAAAAGTTGCAAGTATAAGTTATGGTACTACTTATTTCTTATTTATTAGTACTACTTTGTTCTAGAATATGATCTGTCATGTGAAAACTAATTTGTTTAGTCTTTGTTGAAAGTCATAATGCACTTTCCAAATCATGATTTAAGAAAGATCTATTTATGGGAAAATCTAAAATTCTTCTCCGACAAGACTGGGTATGGTGTAGCAGACTCTCCAGCTTGTCCGGATATAATAAGGGTTACCTCTCCGGCGAGAACCGGATAAGACGGGGTATATAATATGTCAAACAAGTGACAAGATTTCCCTAAATAGTATCATGACCTGATATCTGACTTGTTTTTGGAAATATGAATCTGTTAATTGACCTTATAAAAGGTATGTATATTACAGCATGTGAAATATATGATTATATAGATATGTATATCTATAAGGAAATCTAAAAACCATAAGGAGTGACAATTTGGAATAAAGCACAAGCATATGTGTCAATAATAAATCTAGATTTCTTTATCAGGAATCTCTTGCATATATCTATAATTCCGATATCAAACATTATTTCGTTTGATCATCTACCTCGTAACTCGTGCAACAATATAAACAATGGAAACCCTTTAAGTTGGTACGCCATCAAAAATATAAGAATTTCCAATACGCAAGTACGAAGCAAGTAAAATTGTGCTAGTGCACAAGAAAACACATGAAACTTAAAATTATACGACCATAGACATTAAAGTATATCACACACGACTTTGAAGGCAAGACCTTTGGAAAATATGATTGGGCACGACAACAACAATGCTAATCCCGGCAGTGGGAGAACTAAAAAAAAAATTATAAATTTAATTGATTATATATATGGAAACTTACATAAGTAATTACCTAATTTACAATATAGTATTACTATATTTAAAAATTCTTGTTAAACCAATGAGGTGAAAAATTTATATTTTTATATATATGTATAAAATTATGTTTGAGGTATACTCTCATTTAAGTTTATGTTTAGTTATTTATTATTGGTAATTAATATTAGTTTTATTATTAGTAATAATATATTAATAGTAGTAGTGTTAGTATTATTTTAGGTACTAGGGTTATTGTCAGGGGCAGATATTGGGTAGCCTAGCCTTAGTTAGGCATGGACTGATCACCCATGCTTAAACAAGGCAGCACTAACCTATATCCAACCATGATAATGACTAGTTAATGTATATAAATTAAGTTATCATACTTATTCAGTAAATTTTAATTATATGTAAAAATATTTTTATATATATATAAAAATATATATATACTTTGTACAGTAAGGAGAAGACATATTTTCAAAAAACAATACAAGAATTAGAGGGATGAATAAAATTATCTAAATAACTGTCTAAGTATTCATGGACAAGACATTTTATACTTATAAGTAATTGTTCATCTTGTTTAATATCCCTCAACTATTAAATACTTATAGAAGTACTAGTCGTTTACCCGCGCGATGCGGCGGGAAACATATCACCTAGGTTGGTGAGTTTAGGGCAATGTACGGGGCGGTTCGGTTTTGAGCCATAACCAAAACCAAATTCGCGATGCAACGGAAAACATAACACTTGTTAGTAATTCTAAGGGCGAAACTTTGCAATACCATACTCGTTTTTTGTTAGTTTATTGATCATCTTTTGATACATTGTATAGTACTCAAACGAAAATGTAATTAGATGACAAATAAAAATGCAGTTATGTCCATAGTTACAAACCCATAATTTGTGTTGTATAAATTTTAAACATATACGTGGACCCGACAAAATTTAGAAACGAAAACAAAATGTGATGGATGCAATGAAAATCACTTATTTTTTTTTGAACGGCAATGAAATCACTTCTATAACATTGAAAACCAAACTAAAATAACACTGAAAGTCAAACTAAAATAGCAACTTTCGTAGATTGACATTATGCTACAATATCATCATATGGTAGGAAACCTACGCAATGTTACAACGGCAATGATTTTGTAATAAGCTTTAAAGACATTTACAAAAAGACATTGCATAACCATGTATAACTATATACACACACAAAAGCACATAATTATATAAATATTTGCCCAATTGTATATGGAGCATATATACACACAGTGGATAATTATTATATAAACACGTATATCACCAATGTAAAATACACGTGTCACATTTTAGAGACATGCTTCGCATTAAGATAGAAAAAACTTTAGCATTTTCTAAATTACTTTATATAACTTTTTATTAATCGTTTTATATAATAATAATAATAATAATAATAATAATAATAGTTTTATTTCTTACATTCATTAATTTATTTTTAAAATTGAATACTATTTTCTGAAAAAAAAATGTACTAATGAACAATAGTAAATGAACCCACGTTCATTTAGAGAACATGGATAAAAATGATACATCTTTCTTTTATTTATAACTTATAAATAAAAAAAGTAGAAAAAACAAGTGACAGGGCATCAAAAGCTAATTCTAATATCATTTTCAAATAATTTTGCCATACATACATAGTCTTTCCTAGTCAATTTGGTGCATTCTAATCCTAAAACACCACCCAGCACTTTCGCTACCTTGATAGATGACCTCCCACCACCCTTAACCATCACTTCCTCCGTCAAATGCCCAAGGAACTTAATCTCATACATTGGACCCGAGCTCATGAAATAGAATATGGGGTGTCCCCCATAATTTAGGACCATGAACCGTTGTTCAACGGAACATATTCTGTTTATGGTTCATAGCCACTGGAACAATCCCATCACTTATATGCCACATGAGCATTTTTTGCATATATGGTATCTGATGTGGCAGTTGGTGTGACCCGTCCTTTTCCTAGTGGTGTTGTCACAACATCACCTATTCCCCTCCAATCGTCAGTCTTCCTTATGGTTCTGGTTGGTGCAATGATGATAAAAGATTAGTAAATTGGTAGTGTGGCAAGCTGGAGATGACCAAGTCGTTCTAGCTCCACTTGGCACTTGTGTCATCGACACCTGTTTAAGCCTTGAAATTATCTACACATTAAACAAACTTTAAAAAAGAAGTGATTTATCTTTGTTTTGACAACTTTTAAGAAGTCATAGTGGGGCAAAAGAAATCAAATACACGTTATTAGATCTTATTTATCCAAACACCTTATTTGGTCTTAATGACCAGTATACAACACTACTGATAGTCTGATAATGGGTTAAAAGAACCAAAGCATACTTTATTAGGTCTTAATGACCAAGAGACACTTGTAACTGGTCAGAAAAAAACAAAGACACCTTATGAGATATTAATGGCTCAAACAATAGCATTAAGAAAATTAATAATCACTATGATTTAAGAAAGTTAATATGATTTAGTCTTTTGCAGACACCTTTTTTAGTCTTTTCGGTTCATTAGTTTTACAGGAAAAGGTTAATGTGATTTAAGAAGTGGGTTATAATAGTAGTGATCCAGCTTTTGAAAGGTTTTATGTATTTTAAATATAATTTGCTTTAAATTCAGTCTGTTTGATGCACTTGACCAGTTCAATCTGATTTTAGAAGAAAAAGTTAATATGATATACGAAAGTAGAATGTGATAACGGACTAATTGTAATATATGACAAACCTTAATAGTGAGAAACATGAGGTTGTTGTCATATCCTAGTAGGAATCTGCACACACAAGAAACATGTCTGCATGACTACCTTTATCTAAATAAAAAGTAACTTTTTAATACTTTTATAAAAAAAAAAATACCCGGAGACTTGACTGTCGACCTGCGCTCATCAATAGCTTTGTAACCTAATGATCATGTCTACACTTCAGTTCTTCCACTGAAAGGAACATACATGTATTGATCAGCATACAAAAGTTATTATCATAAAACTAATTTCTTAGAAAATTAATAGAATATACTTGTGGTCTCATTTACATGATATAAGATTAAAATTAGAAAAGTGGAGATAAATTTGTCCTCTAACCATGTCAAGCTTTATGACATTTTATTACAATCATTGTGGGTGTTGACCTTCTATGGTTGATCTTTTAAGTTAAACGGACGAGTTCTTAACCCGTGTGCAAATGGGGAACAAGAGCATTGTCATCAAACATGTCATCAATAATTCCATTTCCTATGATGTATCCCTGCATTTTAAAAAATAAAACTGAGGCAAAGCAATACTGGAGCGAAACCTGAATTATATAACATCGAATAAAGCTAGCCAACAATGAACAGGGCCAATTAAGTACAGCCAGGGTCCACAACACAGGAAATTAAAGATGCAATTTCTACTATACTACTATCAATAACACAGAATCACAGGTCCTCATTTGACCCATTCATTACAAAATTATGTTTACTACTTACCTTATAAAAAAATAACAAAATTAGCTTCAAGTTCATCATTTCATTAACAAAAAACATTAAATTAGATCAGTGTATAAAATGGAATAAAACTGATCGTAATACATGACACATTCGAAGAGGTACCGCAAAATATTCACATCAAGCTTCATTACCCCTCTTCTTTCATAAATTCGATTGCTTTACGTTGTGTGCTTACATATTGTAAATTTCTTTAAAAGCCAACAAAAATACACTTAAAAAGATGCATGAAGATATTGTGTCGCTTAATAGTAAATTTACCATATGATATAAATAATAATCTAACTTCTTTTAAATAAAATGATTTGGAAGAATCAGTTTAAGTTGTTTTAATTTGACCCATTAGAGGTAAAACATAATACGGATGGTTGTTGTGCATACCGTTCATCCATTGGTTGTTGATAAGTAACCTTGGAGTTCTGACTTAAAAACCTGCGACCAAGAAAAGGTGAACCATTACCATCAAAACTATATAGTCTGTACCAATAAATATCAAAACCGGTTCAGCTAAAACAAGCACTTTATCAGTGCAGGGCAGAATAAACTGGGTTGGGTCTTGCAAGTATTTAATGCATTGAAGACAATTATAAATATATTAGAAATTTAAATGCATTAAAATATACTTTGGCCAATCGTCTAATGTCGCAGCTATTACCAAAACCCCAGCCGTGTCATCCCGCACCTGGAATACCATCACCGGCTCACAACCTCATTAAATGATATATCCCTTAAACAAGTAGCTTAAAAGGGCAGACTACATATTAAGGTAACCAGGTCATATATGAGCACTATTTTAGCGCCAAAATTTTTTAATATTCTTTTATTAACTTTCAAAATTTCAGCCAAAGTATTGTGTCCAGTTACTCAGTCAAAGAATGATGCATTAGCTGGCGAGTCGCCTATAAGTTGGTTGATTAACATTAGGGGTGTAAATGAGCCAAGCCACGCGCCCCGTCGTCATTACCGGTATTATCGGTCATTACGAAATAGAATACATATTCATTGATCCGGGAAGTACAGCTGATATCATCTACGAGCAATGCTTCAATCATTTTGATGATGAAGATAAAGTGAGACTCGAGCCGTTCGATTAACCTCTATCAGGATTCTGAAATGAAATGGTCTTCCCACTAGGCCAAATCAGCTTCCCCGTCACCCTATCTGACGGGAAGCATTCAAGAACCACAAATGTCAATTTCATGGTGATGCCAGTCAAATCAAGGCATGATGTTTTAATTGGGAGAGAAACCCAAGGAGAGCTAAACATGGTAACCTTCACACCCCACTCAGCCATCGGGTTCCCAACCGAGACGGGGGTGGCGATTATTTATGCCAAGAAAGAAGTGATGTCAGCAGAGGATGCACGACCAGCAAAAGCAGCAAAAATTTCAACGACCGAACCAGAAAAATGGGTTTTGAACCGCAAATACCCAGAAAAGACGGTGACGATTGGCCATGCAATCTCACCAAACATCAGAACGCACCTCAAGCAACTTTGGTTCAGGAACATGGACATTTTCGACTGGACTCCGGCTGACATGACCAGTGTCCCGCGCGATGTCACTGAACATTGTTTGAACACTTATCCCTCCGTCGAGCCAAAAGTGCAAAGAAGGCGCAGCCTAGGGGCGGATAATACTAAAGCCATGAATGAGCAAGTCTATGAGATGCTAAAAGCAGGTATACTGAGAGAGGTACGATACCAAAGTTGGGTTGCAAACCCTGCTATGGTTGAGAAGTCTAATGGAAGATGGCGAATGTGTGTCGATTATACTGATCTCAACAAGGCATGCCCCAAAGATTGTTATTCTTTGCCTAAGATCGACAAAAAGATAGACTGTCTCGCGCCATACAGGTGGAAATGTTTTCTGGACTGTTACAAGGGGTATCACCAAGTTCAGATGAAGTTGAAAGATGAAGACAAGATAGCTTTTCGTACCGACATTGGAATCTTCTGTTACACAAAGATGCCATTCGGCCTCAAAAATGCTGGCGCAACCTACCAGCGCCTGATGGATACGATATTTGCTGATGACATCGGTAAGCATATCGAGGTTTACATCGACGATCTTGTGATTAATAGTCCCGAGGAGGACCAGATGTTAAAGGACTTTGAGAAGACGTTTAACTCTTTGAGAAGCATGAACATGAAGCTGAATCCAGCGAAGTGTTCTTTTGGTATGAAGGAAGGCAAGTTTTTAGGCTTAGAGGTTACAAACGGCGGTTTCAAGGTTAACCCTGAGAAGGTTCAAGCCATAGAGCGGATGTCGTCGCCGCACACGATCAAAGAAATGCAGAGATTAGCCGGATGCCTAGCCGCGCTCAATCGTTTTCTATCAAACCACGCTGCAAAATCGTACCCTTTCATCAGTACTTTGCGCAACTGCGTGAAAAAACAAGAGTTCAAATGGACGCTAGAAGCAGAAGCTGCCTTCCAGCAAATGAAAGAGTGTTTGATCAAGCTCCCTACACTAACCGCGCCATTTGAGAAGGAACCACTCATTCTGTACTTGTCCTCTTCGGACAAGGCAGTTGGGTCGGTATTGTTGGTAGAAAGAGACGGAGTTCAGACTCCAATCTACTATGTTAGTAGGGTGCTCACGGATCCAGAACCACGATATTCAACAATGGAAAAGTTAGTGCTCGCGCTTCTACACGCCTCCAGGAGGCTGCGCAGGTACTTCACACGGCACGTAATTACCGTACTGTGACAACCCGTGTTTTCAATATTTCTCTTGTTCCTTTGATGCTTGACGTGTGTGTACTGAAGGAATGAACCGTTTAAATAATTATTTGATTTTATTTGCGTATGATATATGAATGATTGGAAGTATGGTTATATAAGGTTGATATGAAAGTTTAGGAGCCGTAAATGCTAGATGTTATATATATGAGAGTAACGTTAATGGGCCGCACCTCAAACCCAAACCATACACTTGGGCCTAAGGCCACACCCCTCTTATTATTATTATTCTGGCCCATGTGTTTTATGCCTAAACCTAGCCGACCCCAAACCCCCACCCCCCTCATATGTTAATACTTTAAGTAAACACTTAATGTCTTGGATAATCTCATTTAATTATATTTCACACAAAGAACACAAACCCTAGCCCCTCTAGAATCAGCGACGATAATTAGATCATTCGAAGAATTTCCCCTGTTCGCTATAGTGCACTCTCTACAATCCTGTGGTTAGTATGATCTTACTTGTTTTAGTTTTATTTGATTGCTCTTGTCTACATGCGAACCTATGTGATGTATGCTCAATGTCTTTATGTTTTAGAAACTAGGGTTGCATAGGACAGTGGGTTATCCTAATCGTGATCTGGCCATTCTCAAAAGAGGACCTACAAGAAAACCAAGTAGAATTATGATTTTAATCTGAAAGCTGATTTTGATTTGGGAAATGATGAGTTAAGAAGTTATAATTTCACTTACTATGTAAATTTCGTTGAGATGAATTAGCAGCTGTAGAAGATGAACGTGAATTCTTTGATATTGCATACATGAAAGAAGGAGATGCTTTCAAAAGAAGGAAGAGTAAAATATCAGGAACATTAAAAAAATAGAAGAAAACAGTGGTTTTTAAATTTTGAATTACAATATGTCATACCTAGGGATTAACATAACCTCAATAAATTATAATATTCCATTTTATCATTTTGTAATTAAAAATCATTTCATGAAAAGCAAAATAGAATTGTTTCAAATTATTGAATAAATTATTCCAAGCAATCTATTACATTGATAAAAAACTTAACAACAAATTTTGTAATCTTTGTGGAATGTAAATCAGATGTTCATCGGTTAGGTTTATGGTTTATTTGTATATGATTTTTAAAATAAAATATTATTATCTTTATTTAATAAATAATTAAGTTAAACTGTATTTTTTTCAGTTATCCAAATAAACCAAACAAAACAAATAAAATAAAACGTGGATCGATAAACCGAACAAAAAACCAAATAAAATGGGTTTGAATTTACGCTTCATACTTGGTTACGATTTTTCTGAACAACATACTTTGAATGACTTAGGCAAAATTTGAAGTATATAAAAAAGCTATTGAATGAGATTACTTAAATAAGTTAATGGGAGAAACAGGCACAAATTAAATATTTTTTATAAACTGTAACATATGACGGATACTTATTAAATCTTAGTGGGCAGGGATAACGGTAAAAACCAATAAAGAACAACCACATCCACTGATAATCCTATATAAATTATGAGATAAGATAATAAGATTAAAATTGCTTAAAGATTACAAATGTTTGTAGATAAAAAAGTTGTTATTTGGGTTTATACAATATATATTATAAATTGTTGCTCCTATTCATACACATAAGTTTTAAACTTAAATATTGACTATTGAACATCTCAATATTTATTTAACAATATACATTATAATATGCAAAGAAAGGTCATAGTCATTATAATATTAGAACATAACAATATAATAAGCAGATAAGTTTTCAGGAATTCAAAACCACACAATCAGTCCAAAACATAACCCACCAAACACCCAAAAGCAACAAAACGAAAACCATAAGTTCAACATGCCAACAACATATGAAATCAACACGTAAATGTATTTGAAAATACTGAAAAAACTATTTCTCAATCTTTGGAATCAAAAGCGTTGAAACACCAGCATCTTCATCCTGACACAGTTCATCACTGATGCGGCGCTTTGTTGAGGAGCAACCTAATGCATCATCCACATCGAACATTTCACGAATATTACATTTTGTTTCATCTGAAGAGGGATTCTTAGTGCCTACAAGTGCTTGGGATGCAGGGGTAACATTGTCACCACAGCATGACATCTCATCCTGATATAAAAAGACAATAAGTACTAACGTTTCAAAAAATTTAGTACAAATAACCAAATTCTCATATTACCTTCATAAGGTCAACAGGAGTAGACAAACTGCAGGAATCTGGAACATCCAACGATTCGGACTGCTCATGTTTTAAGTACAAAATACACAATAACATAAAATACACACAATGGTATAAATCTATTTCAAAACGATATGACTATGAAATTAAAAGAATGACATAATGAAGATTTAAACCTGGTTAAGATTGAATTTGGTGGAAAGCGCGGCAAGGATCTCATCATCGTTAGTGGCCATTGAAATACCATAGTTTTCAACCTGATGCTCAATGTTATAGTCTTTAACACTTATGATGAACGCATACCTCTTTCCAATCAATGTGTCAAAGATCTCAGGATATGGGTTCGGTATCTCTCCAGAATTAATAACCTATGATTTTATAAAAATTAATATAAATTACAATGAGCAGAATGATTCCATAATTGAGAACATACAATTTTATAAAAATTAATTTTAAATTATATTAACTACATTGCCAAATAACTGAATGCATGTATTTATTACTGATCTTGGATTGAAAGTAACTCTTTGGCAGTTTTCTTAAGAATCTTGTAAGCTTCGAAATCAAACAGTGTCAAAGACACAGTACCGGAAGAGTCTTGCACCCTAATAGGTATCTTGAACCTATCAAAGTTAAAAACAAATGAAAACATTAGTATTACTAATAACAAAAGTGTGGTTCATATTAGTATTTAGTATAAGGAAATAAAACTGTAATCTCAAACAGCGGAATAGAATAGATGTCGACTCCTGCACATTTATCATTTGTACACACTAACGATTTTGCATGATCAACATCAAATGAACCATCCGAATTTTCTTTCGTTACAAATCTTTCCTCCACACCTGACTTACAGTGGTTACAACCATTGTAATACCAAAGTTTATCAGTGCATATAGCTGTGATTGTACCAAGAACCAAAACCTTCTTTGTCTATCAATATCAAACAAAAATAATAACACTTAGAAAAGAGTATAAAAAAACTCAGCATGTAGAGTACTTATAAGAAAATACACACCGTTGATATCGTTCCAAGGAAACCAATAAGCATGAAGTCAGGGTTATTAAGAAACTCATCTTCAACACTTGAGATAACATTTGAACCAACATGCTCATTTGATGAAGATGAAGCAGAAATTTTCTCTACATACCTAAACAGATTCATGTGATAAAATTAAAACGTAAAAAGTAAATGTAAGTACAAAATAATACTGTTCAATGTTTATATGCATATTACTAACTATACCTCTTCCTAAAAGAGGATATCTCTTCAATGTCAGTGTCAATAAAAAGTCTGCTCAGCTCAAACCCATTTGCAACTCCACGCTTGCCTGAATTTAAAAATAAAACCAAATGTAGATCAATATAAATAGTGTCAAATTTAAAATATATAAATAAATATAAAGATAAATTACTAAAAATAAAAAAAATTAAACTAATTAAGTTTAAATTGTACCTTTGTAAAGGTTGACCATACCAAAATGACAAAGGATAACAACATATTTCTCTCGTTTCTTATCATTCATGTAAGCAAACATGTCAATAGCAAAACCATCTCACAAAGTAACCGGACACTTTTGGCCTCTAAAATATTAACATAAAACATAATAACATCAAGCAACCTTGTAATGCTTTAACCATCAAAATGCAACAACTTAATAAAAAGAACTCACTCAAGTTCTTCAAGTCTAAGATTAAGTCTCTTGCCCTTGCTCCCATCCTTCTTTGATGTATCCTCTAGATTGAAACATACATCCACATAACCAATCCAATCTATAAACAAAAATATATTGTTAAAAGAAAACAGCATTAAGAAGAGATAACAAACAAAAAAAAAAAAACAATAAGACAAAACAATAGATATATATATCATGTAGTGATTTACATACCAATAACTGTATTAACTTCAATTTTATTTTTAACAACATCCTTGAGGTTAACGAAATTAAAATGGTATTTCGGTCCAGACCAGTCAAGGCATTTCTCAACAGAAGTATAGAAATACAGTGATATTTTGTCATTTCTCTTGGTATACTTAGCAGAGGACATATTAGTAGCAAGAGACGGTTTGGTGATAAGAAGACATTCATCCAACTGAAGGAAGTCTTTGAATTTTCCTAGCATCTTATGCAAACAGCTGGCTTGTATCATAGTTCCCTAAGAATATGAAACATCCGATTAAATAAAAAACGTGTTTTATAACATTTGGATATTCATATGTCCAAAAAAATTATAAGACAAATATATACGGTACCATCTCATCCATGAAGATCATATCAAGACGATATATTTCATTTTTGTTATCATTCATCATCTTCTTCGAAATGCTAACAATCTTCACTCTAATAGAATAGTTGTTTGAGAATGTATTAAGATCGTTAAGCATGCTAACCTTTTCAACCTCCATTTGAAGACTGTACATAAAAAAAAGAATAAGCAAAATATAACTATTGCTAAACGTAATATGATAATACAATAAGCATGGATGTTCTTAAAAAAATATCAAGATTGGAATTCAAGCTTACCGATTCTCCAATAAAAATTTAATTGAATGCAGTGGCAAATGTAATTTCAAAGGTAAGGAGTGTATATCCTTATATGCTGCTTTATTAAAGTAATTAAATATTAGAAATGATATGCAAAGTAGGAAAAAAAAAGAGAAAGAACGTCAATTTTAAATTACCATTTTGTATATTTTGAATTTGTAGGATCGTTGTACGACCTGAATGAGTCGATCAGAAGAGTTGTTTATCCGAATCAAAGGCGGAATCAGTGAAACGGATGCTCGATTCAATTTAAATGTCTCTTGTATTAATCTGATAGAATTACAGCACCTGGAGACGATTCGGCAGCACTTCGTTACCGAATACAAGACCCTAATTCCGTTACAAATGACACAAGTGCTCCTCTATATATAGTTGTGATGATTTCGTTTGAACTTTCCATGGTTGGTTTCAAACGAAATTAACTTGGTTAATTTCGTTTGAAACTGACCTTGACATCTTCAAACGAAATTACTCACAAACATACTAATTTCAGTTTCCAGCAACTTGAGCATTGTTCATTCTATCCTATTACATGACTCGATACAAGACGAAGTCAATAGACATAGTGCACTAACAGACCCCCCCCCCCTTGGATGTTGACGAAGTCTTCAGTGTCGAGTCTCTATCATGACACATCTTCAGTCTTGATCAGTCTTCATGCTCTGTCTCTGGCTCTAACACTGTAAGCATCCTCTCAATCTTTCTTCAAGTCTTCAGGCTCCCCCTTTTGTCAAGCTTCCATGCTTTAGGGATCGACACCTTGCTTTCAGGTTACAAGCTCCCCTAGCTTTGAGCTCGTCTTCAGACTCCCCCTTAGACTCAGCTTCTGGGATCGTAGTCTGGTATCATATCTGCAACACTCATACATTTATAAGTAATAACATTTTAAACTTCCAATTTTCCAAGAATTGTAACCTGGCTCACTCAAACTTTTTAACAAATATTTTCCAACAAATTTCAGAATTTTGCAGTTTCATCGAACAGAATCGAAAACTGGCTTTTTAACAATATAAACATCCAAATCCCTCACAGTTAATCATCCAAGTCCAAACTAATGACCTTGGAGATATCACAAACTGTTTTTGATTTTGTTAAAAATTTCAAGTCTCAAATTAATGAACTTGTTTTATTTTCAGAAACACAATCAGCTTACTTAGATTTTGACACTCAGCATCTCAGACATCAGTTGTCGAAAATAAAGCAAAATCAAAATCTTTTTGTATTTTCTGAAATATAAAATAATAAAGAAATATGTACAAACATATTTACAGACAATATTTTTGTTTGAGTTTGCGTTAGAGGATCATATCAGTTTTTGACAAGTCACAAGTACCGTTGAGCTTAGTTACACATTAAGAATTAAATAATTCACTTAGATTGTCGATATACTGATCCACTTAAATTTTCACACAAATTTCAACTGATTCAGGATACGAATTAGGTGTATTAAGAACTTAAACTCATTCATGTGTCCCACCTCTTGAATATACTCCCGTATCCAGATCCCAATATTCAGTCTTACAGGTGAGTATACCTAGATGATATCTGTAAGGGGTTAAATTGCGAAACCGTGACAGCTCAGGTCAAAACTTCCGTTCAGCAGAGAGATGACGGCTCGACTTTTGGTGTGTCCCCTTTAGAGGATCTTTTCTTCAACAGCAATGACTATCAATTTTATTGTTTCATCATTTTTGCTGAGGGCAGCGCTATATTTCAAGCAAGCAGAAAGTATTATACGGGGACTAGGCCATTGCTTCCGCAAAATCAGAAGTCCCGGGATAATACCCCAGATATCACTAAGCATAAAGACCTAGTATCTCAGAAAGAGGGGTCCTTCAAACGAGATTTCAGGGGTTACCTATATATCCAAGTAGTGTTCCCCACGAAATAAGCAAGTTTGAATTTAGGTTTATATCCCGAAAAAGTTTACTAAATGTATAAAAATCAATCGACACATCCACGGTGAGATCGTTTAACACATTTTAACTTTCCAATTCTTTAGCGTACTGTAACTGTCTACTGAAGTACTATCATTTCCTCTTTTTACACAAAAACTCATTTTCATTTTTAATGTTTTTATCTTTTTGCCAATATGTTTTTATCATGTTTTTGTCATTTTCAAATTTTCAAATGTTTTTGGATTTTCTAACAATATTACCCCCCTAAAATGCAAAATCATTTAAAGAAAATTTGACAACCCAATGTAGATTGCTTTGTCTCGCCATCCATTTTCTGCTAATGTGCTCTGTTTTGCAAAAAATAATTACCCCCATGATTTACAACACATTGATATTTACAGTTTGAAAACCGTTTTTCAATCTTGTGAAATTAATCATGTTTGTTCAGCCGTGAGGGTTTCGGCGTATTCAAGTAACATATTTTTGTAAATTTTTTAATATTTTTGACAAAACTAAAACATATTTTTGGTTTTTCAAAATTTTCAATTTTTAGGGTTTTTGAAATATTTTTTATTTATATACAGAAAACAAACAAACTCCCTGTTCAACAAAACCAGGGTTCAGCAGCCTCCTCTTTCCGTTGTGCCAGGCTGCTCCAACTTCCATTCTCACAATCTTCGGTTTTCTTGAGCACCTGCACATTCAGACTACTCGATTACTTGAACAATTTAGCCTAGGTCTGTTGGACCTTAGGCATTTCAACACAATAAGTATCATTCAATTTCGGAAAGTCTTTGTCATCAAAGACTTTTTCAACTTTAACTTCAACTTTTTCATCTTTTACTGAAGTCACTTGTTTCTTAACACTCCATGTTTGACCTTTCGTAGTACCTCTTTTGTAAAAATGTGACTCTTTTTGAATCTTTTGATTTTGAACAACAACTTTTGGTTTCCAAAACTCTTGTGATTTTGTCATATCAACAGATGTTTTCCAACTTTGAGTTGTTCTGAATCTGGGTGTGTGAGAATTCCAGGTCTGTCTTGAATCAAGTCTGGTTGACCTTTGTTTCACATCCTCAGATTTCTGTTTCTCAACATTATCAGACTTCTTTTTGTCAACATCAACAGGTTTCAGATTTGGACACTTGCGTGCAAGATGTCTTGTTTGATCACATTTGAAACATGTTCTCTTGGACACATCCTTGACCTGTTGTTGTTGTCTTTTCTTTTGAGCACAGAACTCTTCATTAGACTGTTGTCTAAATTTGAGTTTTTCCTCTTCTTCAAAACTTTTTCCTTGAACAAAATTTATCTTTGTCTGAAAATTTTGTGTTTCATTTTTCTTCCAATTTTGTTTATTTTTATAACCCAACCCAGCCTTCATGTTTTTCTTCTTGTAACCAGGTTTGTTATAAGAAAGTTTGTGACCTTTTCCAGCAAACTTTGAAATCTCAGACTTTTCAATCTCAACCATTTTGAAAACTTTATCAACCTTTTCTAAAATCACATTCTGAATTGGGAATACAACATCTAAGAATAATTTGTCCGATCCAATCATGGTATACACCAATCCTTTTGAATCATCATTCAAATTTTTCTCGGATTTTGTGTTTTTCAGATAACCATCATGAAAATTACCTTCATTTTCATCCTGTGATTCAGATTTACCTGTATCAACTGACTCTTCTTTCAACACACTTTCAACGACCTTACCTACCACCTCTGAATCACTAGAATCATCAGATTTGGAATAGGTTATGTCAATGTTATCTGGCAATTGATCTACCATGTTGAAAGCTTTTTCGACCTTTTCATCATCATAAAACACAAACTTTTCCGGTGGTGGAACTTGATGAAACTCTGAGCCAATACCCTTCTTGTTTTGCTCAGAATCTATTCCATCCGGTTTTATGTTGAAAATTCTTTCAAGCACATATGACGACGCGTGATAACTTTTTAACTTGTTATTATCTTGTTCTAAATCAGCAATCTGACGCTTAAGTTTAGCAACATCTTCAATGTAAGAATTAACAACTTGTTGCTTTATTTCATAATTTCGCTTATACGTATCAGTTGTTTCAGAACAATATTTCAATCTTGATTGAATAAGTTTCATTTCACTTTTCACTTTTTCATATGATTCTTTTGTAATGTGATAAGCTAATTTTATTGAATCATATTCCTTTTTCATTTCCTGAAACGCATTCTCTTTTTTATTACATTCTTCTGTCTTTTTCAAAACATTTTCTTTCAAAACTTCATTTTCTTTTTCTAACTTGTTACATTTTTCCAAAAGTTTTCCATTATTATCTTTCAAAACTTTTTCGTTTTCTAAGATTTCTTTGCATTTATTTTTGAAAATTTCTTTGATTTTAGTAAATTCAAGATCTCTTGTTCTGAAATTTTCATCTTTTTCAGTACAAGCACTGCACGTTTCCATGCATTTCTTGCACTGTTCAACGATTTTGAATTGAGTTTCAGAGTCAGAATTTACCTCAGTGATTGGCACCTCGGTGTTTGCTTCAGTTTCTGTCTGATCAGTTTCTTTCTGCTGCTTCTCATCAACAGCTTCAATATCAACACCAACATCACCAGCAACATCACCAACCTTCAAATTCTCATCCTTCACTTCAATCAAACCTTCAACTTTCTTCTCAGCTTTCTCAACTTGCTATCTTTCAGTAACAGCTTTCTCAACCTCTTCATTCACCTCAACTTTTTCTACCTTCACATCCTCAGCAATCTTCACATCTTCTTCTTTAACTGCTTCGACGTGAACTTCCTCAGCTACCTTCTTCAAATCATTCACCAGATTCTCAATATTCTTCTTCATTCTTTCTTCATTCCTCTTCCTCAGATTTGTTGTCATCACATCTCTGATGATTTTATCCAGCCTTTTTATATATGTTTTGTCTTTTGCAACATTTGAATAATATTCGCCGGATCGAGGAATTACTAGAAGAACATCATCGTGAACTATGTCACTTCTTGGAACAACTGGTTCACCTTCTTTGTTGACGAAACATTCTTGTTTCTTATCCCATCTTTTGTTTATCACAGCATTTTCATATTCTTCCTGCATCTTCTCCATTCTACATCCAACAATGAAAATTTCTCTCTCAAAATCTCTTCTCGAGTTTTCTTTTTGACCTCAGCAACAACATTTTCTTCTTTGTTTTCCTCTTTAATTTCAGCAACGAAAACATAATGGTTGTTCTTTGATATAGTTTTGCCATGAGCTGTTTTTCGAATATCAACACGATCTTCTTCCGGACAAACTTGACTCCAATCATATCCTTCATCATCGTGAATCACAACACAAGCTCTTGACTTCTCTCTGGGTTTATCTTCAATCATTTTTTGCTCTTCTTTGCTTCGGTGGTAGATTGCCTTTCGGTAATAATCGTCATTGAACGGATGTTCATTTCCACCAACTGCAGAATTGTTGCATTCTCTCTTGAAATGACCTTTTTGTTTACATCTGAAGCAGGTCACCTTGGACTTATCAAATCCAAGTTTTGTTGATGCACCACCAAGAGATTGTTTCCCAGTAATTTCCATATATCTCTGAGCTCTGCGGATGCAACTAGCTAAACACCAACGGATGTCAATGAGTTCCATCTCTTCCGGATCAATCTGGTCGTAGTCTTATTTGGTTAATTCGAAGTTTCCAATTTTGCCAGCTACCAGACCTTCATACGATTCCAGAACAGATGCAAGAAAACTCATTTGCTGCTTAGCTGCATTGATGCTCATAGCCGCAGAATTTTTCAACTTAAGAGCAATGTTGCAAAGAATTTCTTCAGAATCTCCAGGACTTGCTTTTGAAGATGAATGATATCCAGAATTGTAGCTCGATGAGGTTGTTTGTGGTTCTATCATCTTCTCACCACTAAATGCTGTCTTTGGTGAACTGTCAGCTTTCACCGAAGGTAAATTGCCTTTGTAGTACAGACCAACATTCTGATGATGTGATGAACTGCTCATCTTGCTCTGCTTTTTCAATTCCAGATCATGACTCTCAATTTTTTCTAACAAAATATCAAGAGAAATTGTATCATATAAAGCATCATTTTTCAGAATAAAAACAAATGTTTGCCACTGATCAGCTTATAACCGTCAATTTGAAATTCACATTTTGCTTAATTCAAATGTCCAAAGCTCAAGAAATTAGCATTAATTACTGATTTGATTTGCAACAAATAATCATCAAGAATTTTTTTTATTTTTTAATTTAACTTTAAATTTTATCAAGAAAACAATGTTGGAGGAACTCTTATGTCATTGGAATGTAACGATTAGGTAAAATGGTAATTTGATTGTAATTCTAGTTTTCATTTGATAATTTCAACCTATCACTAATTAACAACATGAATAAATCAAATGTAAGCAGTGACTGTTTTTTAGGGAAACCGCTGATGGTCAATATCAGTGGATGTCAACAATAAAAAAGTGAGCAGTGGCTATTTTTTCCTATCAGTGGATACCCAAAAGTTTTTGAAACACTGATGTTTGGTCAGTCAGTGGTCAACACTCAACACGGAGTTTGAAGAAACAGAGGTTCTATTTCAGCAGTGGATAACTTTTAACAATCAAATGTTTGAACCACTTTCAATAATACTATACCCAAACAATCAAGATGAGGAGCTTAATAATCATCCAAGTGTATTTTGATTTTTATTTATTAGTATAAAGATGAAACAATTGTTCAATTAATAGTACAGATCAAACCACTGAAGTGATGTGATAATTTCTGTTACATATAAACAACTGTTGTGATAAACACTGTTACATATAAAGACTGATGCAATAAAAATGGTTACATATAAAAAATGGTTACATCTAACAACCTAACAGACTATAAAACATTGTTAACGTAAACAAACATAGAATAACTAAAGTTGATGCTGAACCACTGTTGTTGTTTGACACTGTTGTTGGACGTCATAAATTTCAGATTTAATTTCAAAGGTAAGTAGTGTATATTCTTATATGCTGCTTTATTAAAGTAATTAAATATTAGAAATGATATGCAAAGTAGGAAAAAAAAAGAGAGAGAACGACAATTTTAAATTACCTCTTTGCATATTTTGAATTTCAAAATTACTGATATTATCAGTAACTACTGACTTGATTTGAAAGCAAATGTCATAATGACTTTTTTTAAATTTTATTTTAACTTTAATTAAGATATAATAACCGTCAATTTGAAATTCAAATTTTGCTTAATTAAATGTCCAAAGCTTAAGAAATTAGCATTAATTACTGATTTGATTTGGAACAAATAGTCATCAAAAATATTTTTTATTTTTTAATTTAACTTTAAATTTTATCATGAAAATAATGTTGGAGGAACTCTTATGTCATTGAAATGTAAAGATTAGGTAAAATGGTAATTTGATTGTAATTCTAGTTTTCATTTGATAATTTCAATATATCAATAATTAACAACATCAATAATAAAAATGTGAGCAGTGACTATTTTTTAGGGAAACTGGTGATGGTCAATATCAGTGGATGTCAACAATGTAAAAGTGAGTAGTGGCTATTTTTTCCTATCAGTGGATACCCACCAGTTTTCGAAATACTGATGTTTGGTGAGACAGTGGTCAACATGGAGATTTTGAAACAGAGGTTGTATTTCAGCAGTGGATAACTTTGAATAATCAAATGTTTGAACCAATTTCAAGAATATTATACCCAAACAATCAAGATGAGGAGCTTAATAATCATCCAAGTGTATAGGAATTTTATTTATTAGTATAAAGATGAAACAACAGTTCAATTTATAGTACAAATCAAACCACTGAAGTGATGGGATAAATACTGTCACATGTAAACACTGTTGTGATAAACACTGTTATATATAAACACTAATGTCATAAATTTTGTTACATACAAAACACTGAGGTGATGACATCTAACAACCTAACAGACTATAAAACACTGATGTGAAAAACACTGTTACATATAAACACTGTTAACATAAACAAACATAGAATAACTAATGTTGATGCTGAACCACTGTTGTTGTTAGACAGTGTTTCACATTTAGTTGATCAGTCCTTGTCTTCAACAGGACTTTGGTCTTGATCAGTGGTTTCGTAATTGAACAGTGGATGATGTTCATCAGACTTTATGT